>WBMW01001261.1:0-15749 GCA_013396635.1 Penelope pileata | reverse complement strand
AGTGTTCAGTTTGAATGTAATTAAAATGTTAGTGTATTTCATGTACTCTTTTTAGTATCAGAGCAAAAAACATAAGACTGCACAGCAGAATACCTTTTTAAATAAAGGGCTCTATCTCCAAATGTGCTGAAAACTTGGCAGACATTAGAGTTCCCCAATGTGAGCAGATGGAGGCTTAGCTCTTTTGAAAATGAGCTGAAGGTTTAAATATCAGATTAATGTGCTCATGGGCTGCAAATAACCGGTGGATATTTCCTTATGCACATAGATGAATATATACCATAAAGGCTTTTACAAACTACAGACTGTATGGTGCATTCACTATAGTTTCCAAGGAGAGAAGTCCATGCTATATAGTTTTGTTGCTTTTTTTTTTCTCTTTCTCTCTCTTTTTTTTTTTTTATTTAATGAAATATGTTTCAGTTAGTCATACAAATTTCATCAATAAAATGGTTTCTTTCTGCCTACTGCTTTCTCTTTTACTTCTTTCCAAACGTTACCACCGACAGCTTTAAATTTTCTTCTTTGTGATAATCAAAAATAATGACTACTACAAACTGTGATTTCTGTATGGCCTGTGTACAAAGGCATCGTCTCAAAGGCTATAGTTTGTTTACAGTTACATTCTGATGATTCTCTTTTAGCCATTATTTTAATATCTATTTTGAATACTCAATGAAAGATGGTTTTCTAGACTGTGACAATTTGTCCTGGATTTTATTGTTTATTTGCTAAGCAAAGTAGGCAAGAGATAACCTTATCAGCATCTTCCATGGTTATTTTCCCTCTGCAGGGCAACTTGCAGTCTTTATAGTGAATAGTATTCACTTTTATTCTTATGGAGAGATTTGTTGGTTCATTTCCTTTCCTCAGCCTGAACTCATGTTGTCACTATAACCTTGCAGTTACAGTGAAAAATGTGTAGACATCTTTGTGTTTTGCTCGGTACCTGGTTGTTAATATCCTTAGGTACCCATTATCAGGGATAAATACTGTTGAATCGCATTCCGTTCTTATGATGGCAACATGAATATTGCACAAAGCCTCACATCCTTCTTACTCTTTTTTTCTTTTTTCTTTTTTTCCTTGCAGTCATGTAGAAGCTTTTTAGCACAGTATTATTGAGTCAATTTCTAACATATTCCAAGTTTGTAACCACTTGCAACACTCTGCCATTTGAGAAAATCTTAGACCAGAATATTTTTCCTATGTAAAGGCAATATCGAGTGTCTAGCTTAAGGGGTATTACAAGCATTAGTTAGTTCTGAAATGTCCTTCAATGGCACCAGCTATTTTCTCATATCACTCAGAGAGTGGCGGTCAATGGCTCAATGTCTGAATGGAGACCAGTGACAAGTGGTGTTCCTCGGGGATCGGTACTGGGACCAGTGCTGTTTAACATCTTTGTCGGTGACATGGACAGTGGGATCGAATGCACCCTCAGCAAGTTTGCAGATGATGCCAAGCTGTGTGGTGCAGTCGACACGCCAGAGGGAAGGGATGCCATCCAGAGGGACCTGGACAGGCTTGAGAGGTGGGCCCATGCCAACCTCATGAAGTTCAACAAAGCCAAGTGCAAGGTCCTGCACCTGGGTCGGAGCAATCCCAAGTACACATACAGGCTGGGCGGAGAATGGCTTGAGAGTAGCCCTGAGGAGAGGGACTTGGGGGTGTGTGTTGACGAGAAACTCAACATGAGCCGGCAGTGTGCGCTTGCAGCCCAGAAGGCCAACCGCATCCTGGGCTGCATCAAGAGAAGCGTGGCCAGCAGGTCGAGGGAGGTGATTCTGCCCCTCTACTCTGCTCTCGTGAGACCTCACCTGGAGTCTTGTGTCCAGTTCTGGGGCCCCCAACACAAGAAGGATGTGGAGCTGTTGGAGCAGGTCCAGAGGAGGGCCACGAGGATGATCAGAGGGCTGGAGCACCTCCCCTACGAGGACAGGCTGAGAGAGTTAGGACACTTCAGCCTGGAAAAGAGAAGGCTGCGGGGGGACCTGATAGCAGCCTTCCAGTACCTGAAGGGGGCCTACAGGAAAGCTGGGGAGGGGCTTTTTACAAGGATAGATAATGACAGGACAAGGGGTAATGGTTATAAACTGGAAGAGGGTAGATTTAGACTAGATATAAGGAGGAAATTCTTCCCTGTGAGGGTAGTGAGACACTGGAACAGGTTACCCAGAGAAGTTGTGGATGCCCCCTCCCTGGAAGTATTCAAAGCCAGGCTGGATGGGGCTTTGAGCAACCTGTTGTAGTGGGAAGTGTCCTTGCCCATGGCAGGGGGGTTGGAACAAGATGATCTCTAAGGTCCCTTCCAACCTGAACCATTCTATGATTCTATGATTCTATGATCTTCCTTTGCCTACACAAAAATCCATGTCATTACTTTGTATGAACTTGTATTGCTTATTTTAAGTTGGATTTAGGTTTATGGATTGGCTGATCTGAACTCAGTTTCATTTCTACTTTGTCCTACTATTAACATTTGAGTGGTTCAGCACTCTTACTTAGCCACAGTGATTTCTGGCGTGAAACTCAGGAGGCAGAATGCTTGTGAAAATACTTAGGTGAATACGTACTTGCCTAAGTATGAGCTTGTCTCCTGTCAACAAGAGGCTTGACAAAATCACTGAATGAGTTCCACCTTAACTTTCACAAATTTGATTGTGTAGTTTCCAGTGAGTTGTGTAAGTCTGTTTTTCCCCTATCAGTACTCAACAGACTGTTCATACTCAAAGGAGACTTTATAGGATCTAATGGGAAACTAAAATATTAATTTGTTTTTTTCTGTAACCAGACTTGCCCATGCTACTGCACACCATTATAAATTGTTTTCATAAACATTGTGTTTTAAAACACTATTAATTCCTCTTCAAGCAGCCCTAAATGACTTTTCAGTGATTTACTACTGTATGGTTTTGTATATATATACATACTTACTTGCTTACTACTGGGAACATGGAATGTCCTGAAACAATAACGATATTCAGATAGATCGCTAAGAAATGGATTTCCCTGATACTGAGATAGAACTTTAAAACCTGGCTCTTTTAAGATAAAGTGAATGTTTCGTGGCTGTTGCAATCTGAAAAGCTGAAAAACTACATTTCAATGGGAGATGTCTAGTGCTTTAAAAATTCTGTACCTGCAGAGTCCTGAAAATAAGCTGTGTACCAGGCAGATTTTATACCTGTCATTGCATTTCTTGATTATGAAAATCCCTAGAAAACAAATAAAACTGCTACAAATTTGTGTAAATACTCATCCTTGGATCAGGTTTTCCAGGTTTTGACAGTGAGCTACACTGTGAGCGTCCACTGTGCGCGTTACACTGTTACCTGATAAGGCTGCCTGATAACCTGCCATTGCCTGAACTGCTAGATTTATACCAACGGCAACCTATATCGTTTAGCCAGGTGTCTTCATTTAAGCGTACAGTAGTAGTTGTTTTGTATTAATCTCTAAAGGATAGATCTAATTGAAATGCCCATGTATGTTATATGACATGGCCAAAGTTCAATGGATTTGTTAAACAAAGTTATCAGCAGGGATAGCTACTCATCAATGCCCAGCGAAACAGAGGGTATTACTTCAGACTGTGGTTTACTGCAACCATTGGCCATTACTACCAGCTAGAAATAAAATACAGATGTTTAATCTCTCACTATCCAGTGCAAATATCAATGCATGGCTCTATGTGAAATAGTCTAATAAAACAAGGAATTATTTATTTCATGTTTTAATATATTTCTTTCTTGTACAAATTAACCAAATGTTGCATAGATTTAATAATCCTTTTGAAGATACAAGTTGAAACTAGAGCTAGATTTTGGAAATAAGAATTAGTTGATCCTTACTATTTAAGTCATAGTGAGAGACTATAGTTACTGTTAGATATTTTCGTGTTTACATCTTGGTAAGACCTATCTATACTATTTTATAAAATGCACAAATACAAATAAAATGCAATTTATTTTTCTCATGAGTTAGTAAATACAGATGATATATTTTCTTGATATAAAGTCTAAAATTTGAAGTAAGCATACTTTATAATATCTGTGCAAAATAAGATGGAGTGGAATTGCAGCATTTACTGAGGAGTTGCTAATTAATGTGGCTGTAGATTTTTCAGTTTTTAGTAGGCTCCTTCATTATGGCCATTACAATGGTAACAGAATACCTCATGCAATCATGCTCTTGTTCGCCACTTTTCTGAAGACAAGTGGATGGGAACTGAGATGCACAAATGAGAAAACTAAAGAGTACTAGAATCTAGATCTCTGTAGTCCTAGACATTTCTTTAACCCAAAGACATCTATATATATACTTTAAGGTGAAGTTATTGATTAATTACTCAACAAATATATTAATAACAATAGTAATGGTTTACATTCTTTAATGTTTTTCAGTTGTTTTGGCTTGAGTGATTTAGCTAAATGAGGTAAAATGAATAGGCAATTTTTGTTATTTGAAAAAACTTGAAAGAACCTTTTAAGAAAGTTTTCTTGGAGGCCCAAATGAGGAACTCTGCCTCAAGATGAAGAAACAAAATATGAACTGGAGCTAAACTCCACCACACCACTCTCCTCAAAGGAAGAATGGAAGAAAAGAAGATGAGAAAGGTCTCAGTGATTGAGATGAGGACAGGAAGATCACTCACCAATGACTGTCATGGACAAAATGACTCAACATAGGGAGATTAATATAATGTATTGCTTATTAATAACATACTAGAGCAGTGAGAAACTAAACGCAAACCAAAACCACCTTTCCCCTGGTCCATGTGTGGAGGAGCAGGGAATGGATGTTGTGGTCAGTCCGTAACACTCCATCATCTGTTGCTCCTTCATCAGTTTTTCCTCCTGAGCTAGTGTTGGGTCCCTCCTGCAGGATACTGTCCTTCTCAAAATTACCCCGCATGGGCTTCCTCCAAGATGCAGCTCTTCAAGCATTGCTCCAGCATAGGTCTGTACCGTGGGGCCCATACTTCAGGAGCTGCTCCAGCATGGATCCCCATGAGCAGCAGCTCTCCCGGAGACCTGGAGCAGGTTGCCCAGGCAATGTCCAGATAGCTTTTGAATATTTCCAAGGAGGAGGACTCCACAGCCTTTCTGGGCAACCTATGCCTATGCTCAGTAACCCTAAACGTGATAAAGAAGTGCTTCTTGATAATCAGAAGGAACTCTTTGTGTTCCAGATTGTGCACCTTGCCTCTTGTCCTGTCCCTGGGAACCACTGAAAAGTGTCTCCCTTCTCTCCACACCCTCCCTTCGGCATTTTTATTCACATTTATGAGATTGCCCTTGAGCCTTCTCTAGGATGAACAGTCTCAGCTCTCAGCCTTTCCTCAAAGAAGAGGTCCTTATGTCCCTTAATAATCTTTCTGGCCCTTCACGGAACTCTCTCCAACATTTCTATGTCTCTCCTGTACTGGGAGTCCCAGCACTGAGCACATTACTCCAGGTGTGGTAGTTTAACCAGTGCAGAGTGGAATGATCACCTCCCTCAGCATGCTGGCAACACTTTACGTGATGCAGCACAAGATACTGTTAGGACATATTGCTAGTTCATGATCAGCCTGGTGTCCATCAGTACTCCAGGTCCTTTTCCACAAAGCTGCTTCCTTGTTGGCTGGCCCCCAGCACATTCTGGTGCTTTTTTTCCACCCAAGGTACAGGACTTTGTTGGAGATTCCTGTCAGTCTGCTTCTCCAGTGTGTCAGGAACCCTCCAGAGAGCAGTCGTTTGCCTGCAGCCCTAAGTCCATTAACTCAGTCTCTTGGTTCAAATGTAAATCAATCAACTTAGTATGTGCTGGTGAAGGAAAGTCCATTCAACTATGGCTAGTAGGGAAAAGTGGGAGTGAAGATGTAGGTTTAAATTTCAAATTCTGGGAGTTCATTTTAGATTGACATGCATAGCTCAGAACTACAGGAATTGTGGGGTTCATCCCTCAGGGAATGCTTAATCTTTGGGGTTAGGAAGGCAAGCATGCGTGTGTATATGTACACATATGTTGTAAATTGTAAAAAAGACATCAGACATGCCTGGAACCCTTCTGATTATTATTATTATTTTTTTTGATCCGTATGAGAACAACTGATACCACTTTCAGCATGATAATATATCAAGCCAATTCCAAAATAAATTCTGAAATGAGCATCTGGCATGAAAACTGTAACAATTTTCTCTCAACTATGTAAGAGGTCTTGATTTATAGATGTGATTGGACACTGAAGTCAGGAAATTTGATCAAAGAGTTGCAGTAAAGTATTTCGAAACATAAAAGCACACATATTGCCTGTGGAGAATATCGGAGACAATAAGATTGCTTTTATGAGATACAGTAAGCCATTTTCTGCAGGATTAGGGCATTAGAACTTGATCATGGAAATGTTACCCCAGGCAACATTCTGTGTTTATGCCAACTCAGCTGACTGCTGCTAGCACCGAGGGTGGCTCCAATTATAAAGCTGGGGCTTGTGGAGCAAAGCACCTCTCTCTGCTCCAGTATTGAGGTTAACAGACCTCATCAAATGTAAAAGGCAGTGACACAAATTCTATTATTGTAACCAACTTTTCTGCAAATGCAGTTTCTTTGACTATTACATCTTGGTTGAGCAGAGTAAAACAAGCAGCTGTGGAACAGGGCAGAATTATAACAGTTATTAGGATTATTATTACAACTTGTGGTTGTGCTCTGCAATGGATGTCTTAAAGCACTCTTGAAATGCTTGCTCTGTATGAATTGCTGAAATTTATATATAAGTAGGGAATGTATCTTGCATAAATATTTCAGTTCACTCAGGGTCAGTTAAAATCATTTTTCACCTTTTCCTTGATTAATGACCAATCTTAGAATCAAATTGTTCTCAATTCTATGCTGCATTGAGTTATATATAAAAAAAGGTGTCTTAGTGGAATCATGATTCTTGCTTGGAGAGGAGGCAAGATTTGAAGTAATGGTATATTACCATCTATGCACCTATGGTATGTTTAGGAATCTTCTAGTAAAAACTGATGAATTTTGACTTCCAGATGAAACTGTGAAACCTGGAGTAGCATGAAAATAGAGGAAGTATTTGAGGAAAGCTATCAAGGTTTAAGCTTATGTAAGTTTTGCTGTGTGGATGCAGTTTTACTGGCATTTAAAAACTGTTATGTAATTTATGCATCTAAGGATTAAAAAAAATTGTTCCCTAAACCACTCTGCCAGTGTGAGGAACCTTTGTAATGTACTGTTATCTTAATGAGCCAGCAAGAACTAGCAAGCTAAGCCTTCACAGATGGCTACACAAAATATTAGAAAAAGCTGAGCTGCTCATATCCTTCCAATTTTGAAAATAACTTCTGAAGACAGTTTTCTTACCAATAATTTTATGTTGCTCTTATTTTCATGTTGAGAAAATGTACAAGAAAATCCTATCTTTTACAGTATGATATTACTGCTTTAGTTGGAGTTTGGAGAATATCATCTGCCTAACTTTTTCAAATATCATGACAATTGTGTTCTTGCATTGAGGTNTCATTTAATTCTTGGAAATTAAGCCTATTTTGTGAACACAAAATGACTTTGTGGTTACTTGCACATATTCTTCACTCATTCCAACGTATTATGGTATTAGCCATATGATGTTACAAAAACTTATGAAATCATTTAGAGTTTATAGGAATATAATCACAGGAAATTTAGCTTTGAAGATTNAGTATGTGCTGGTGAAGGAAAGTCCATTCAACTATGGCTAGTAGGGAAAAGTGGGAGTGAAGATGTAGGTTTAAATTTCAAATTCTGGGAGTTCATTTTAGATTGACATGCATAGCTCAGAACTACAGGAATTGTGGGGTTCATCCCTCAGGGAATGCTTAATCTTTGGGGTTAGGAAGGCAAGCATGCGTGTGTATATGTACACATATGTTGTAAATTGTAAAAAAGACATCAGACATGCCTGGAACCCTTCTGATTATTATTATTATTTTTTTTGATCCGTATGAGAACAACTGATACCACTTTCAGCATGATAATATATCAAGCCAATTCCAAAATAAATTCTGAAATGAGCATCTGGCATGAAAACTGTAACAATTTTCTCTCAACTATGTAAGAGGTCTTGATTTATAGATGTGATTGGACACTGAAGTCAGGAAATTTGATCAAAGAGTTGCAGTAAAGTATTTCGAAACATAAAAGCACACATATTGCCTGTGGAGAATATCGGAGACAATAAGATTGCTTTTATGAGATACAGTAAGCCATTTTCTGCAGGATTAGGGCATTAGAACTTGATCATGGAAATGTTACCCCAGGCAACATTCTGTGTTTATGCCAACTCAGCTGACTGCTGCTAGCACCGAGGGTGGCTCCAATTATAAAGCTGGGGCTTGTGGAGCAAAGCACCTCTCTCTGCTCCAGTATTGAGGTTAACAGACCTCATCAAATGTAAAAGGCAGTGACACAAATTCTATTATTGTAACCAACTTTTCTGCAAATGCAGTTTCTTTGACTATTACATCTTGGTTGAGCAGAGTAAAACAAGCAGCTGTGGAACAGGGCAGAATTATAACAGTTATTAGGATTATTATTACAACTTGTGGTTGTGCTCTGCAATGGATGTCTTAAAGCACTCTTGAAATGCTTGCTCTGTATGAATTGCTGAAATTTATATATAAGTAGGGAATGTATCTTGCATAAATATTTCAGTTCACTCAGGGTCAGTTAAAATCATTTTTCACCTTTTCCTTGATTAATGACCAATCTTAGAATCAAATTGTTCTCAATTCTATGCTGCATTGAGTTATATATAAAAAAAGGTGTCTTAGTGGAATCATGATTCTTGCTTGGAGAGGAGGCAAGATTTGAAGTAATGGTATATTACCATCTATGCACCTATGGTATGTTTAGGAATCTTCTAGTAAAAACTGATGAATTTTGACTTCCAGATGAAACTGTGAAACCTGGAGTAGCATGAAAATAGAGGAAGTATTTGAGGAAAGCTATCAAGGTTTAAGCTTATGTAAGTTTTGCTGTGTGGATGCAGTTTTACTGGCATTTAAAAACTGTTATGTAATTTATGCATCTAAGGATTAAAAAAAATTGTTCCCTAAACCACTCTGCCAGTGTGAGGAACCTTTGTAATGTACTGTTATCTTAATGAGCCAGCAAGAACTAGCAAGCTAAGCCTTCACAGATGGCTACACAAAATATTAGAAAAAGCTGAGCTGCTCATATCCTTCCAATTTTGAAAATAACTTCTGAAGACAGTTTTCTTACCAATAATTTTATGTTGCTCTTATTTTCATGTTGAGAAAATGTACAAGAAAATCCTATCTTTTACAGTATGATATTACTGCTTTAGTTGGAGTTTGAAGAATATCATCTGCCTAACTTTTTCAAATATCATGACAATTGTGTTCTTGCATTGAGGTACTATCAACCTTTTTTATTCAGGACATTCAGCTTTACTCTTGAGTGTTTTCATTGCTAAAGCTGCTTTTGTCTCCAAAGGCAGTCATCAAAATACTTTTTTGATAGACATAATGGACTTTAGCTGTATTATTCCTTACACATTCAAAATTTCTATTTCTATGCAGATGAATCTGTTTTGCCTCACACAGAAATCTATGTTGCAAATGTAAACCTATACCAAATATTACATTTTCCTGGACATCAAGCTGTGTTCAAAGTTGAAATTTTTGAAATTTTTCCAAACTGNATAGTTCTAATGAAAGTTTGGTAGTGTTTACTCAGTGTTTGCTCCCTTTCCTGTAGTGGTCTCACACCGAGAGAGCCTTTGCTGTCTTCATTGCATGTTAGTTTGCTTGCAAATTATGTGTTCACTATTTTCAGTGGTTAATGTTGAAATGCTGATACACTTATATAGACATATATGAAAGTAACAAAGGTCTAGCAAAGCACGAACCGGAGTTTTAAGCATGTGGATCATCTTGCATCATTGAGTGCTCAAACCTATGTTTCATGAGCCAGGTGCTAAAAGAGAGAATTCATTCTGTTAAATTATTTTCAATCTCCAAACTCTCCAGTAAGCCATTCTGAAGTTTATCTCAGGCTCCATTCTTCAGTTTCTGATGTAAAGCAGCTTTGCTTTGCCTCAGAAACAATAAAAAAAACATAACAATTGCATTTCTTGATTTCAGTGTAGATTATTAGAATTTATTTGCACAGCATCTCTGCTCCTAAAGAACATTTATCTGTTTTGCAAATGGTAGAACTTTCAGTCCCAGGTTAGTGAAGTTTTGTTGTGTGTTTCCACATTCTGTATGAGCTAAGAGTCATACAAGAGCAAAACACTGAATTATACAACTTCTGTTGCTTAATTTACCTGCTAAGTCAGAATGAGAGACTTCCTACAGTTAGCAGCTAGAGAGCAGTTAGAGGGAACTGCAATTAGTTAGGAGCTTGTGGAAAGCAGATTTTCAATATTCAGTTGTAAAAGGACAATCCTTTAGGAAAGGCAAAAATTAGATGGTCCCGAAGTAATTATTTGAAGTGAAATTGTCCAGGACTCCAGGGTGTCATGAATCTTGGAAAGTCATCAGCGCTTAGAAGTGCATGCTTATATCTCATCTGAAAAATACTGAATTCACCAGTGGCATTAATGCAGGACCAGTTCAGACAATGAATAATAAGTGTGTTGAATCCCATACTGTAAAGATAATACTCATGGTAAGTCTTATACTGAGTAAAAGAAAACCCTGGCATTTTGGAGGACCCACTGTCAATTATTAAGCTTAAGCAAGTATACATACGGTTTAAATGTTGTTGCCTGGAATGAAAATATGGTTTTTATTAAGCAGCTGACTGTTTCCACAACATCTCTCAACAATACATTGCCCTAGTTTACTTTCCACTTTCACACCTACTCACAGATGAACTCAGGCATCAAAGGAGTGGTCTAATAATTACATGAAAGGTAGGGACCAAGAAGTAGATTAATACACCTTGCATCAAAGCCTGATTTTTAACCCAGAATGGAAGCATGCTTTCTACACAGAAAGAGTGAGTGAGTGTTATTTCCTTCTGAGCATGTAGATGTAGTATCTCTAAGGTCAAGTACAGACTGGAGAGCAGTTTTCTGCAGAGTGCATTCAGCCTAGACAATTGTCACCTGGTAGCAGGAAGATGCAAAAAATGGTTTCAACGAAGTCAGCTGTTCCTCCTCAGTGTATCAGATAGGAAGATTTGAATGTTTAGGGTTAATCTCTTTTAGAATTTTACAGCTATGTTCTCAAGGAAGAAGTGTGGAAAGTTTATTTTCTGGTGATATTCAGACTTTTTCCTAACTCAGAAGTGTTGAAGAGTTTGCACAGGAGAGTGTTTGTTGTTGCCATTTTGTGGGAATTTTTCCTTTATTTATTTCTTTATCACACTCAATAACAAATTAAAGTGAGATTTGTAGTGGACAAATAACAATAACAAATTAAAGAGAAATTTGTAGCCATTGTCCATGTGCATTTTGTGATGCCTTTTCCAGGACAGTGTCCTTTGCTGTGCTAGCAGAACAATTTCCTTTGTCCTCCTGGTGCTTCTTGGTTTTTCACTTAATTTTCAAACAACAGTTAACTTCTAAACTAGCAGACAAGCAAATATGTATGCTTATTCAAAGAATAAAGCTGTGTAGTTTGTGTGCTCATAGAAGCTTGTTTCTTCCCTGCAGTGAACCCTTTGGCCTATTGATTCATAAAAGACTGCAATGGCGATAATCACTTTAATTATTTAGTGGAATGAAGGTTTAGTAAACTGTTGTGCAGGTTAGGTGCACATAACAATGCATTATACAAAACAGTGGGTTTGAAATATGTTAACGTTCCCTTTAGAAGCATTAGATCTACTTCTCTGTGATGGCCTCTGTGGTCTCTTCATTTTGCCTTTATTGTGTTGATGAGTGTTTGCGTACAGCACCAGTCTGCAGTATGTGTCATCTATGCTTTATGTCCTTTCTTCCTCACTACCTAGATTTTTTGCTGTAAGTGAAGCTGTGATGGTAGAAGACACACACGTGGACAAAACTACCTTATTATTTGTGTATAATTGGTTCAAATGGGATCTCCAGCTGCTGTTATCTGCTGTTGAGTACCATTCCTGTTTTGGGATTCTTGTCCAGGGAACCTGGCATAAAACTCCACCTTGTGATCTCTTGTTTAGGTACCAACCACTCTACAGGTTATTTGAGTAGTTGCTGCTCAACTTATTGAGGTAGTTTTGGGGCACGTATCTTTGGTTAACATCTTCATCACACTATTTAACTTCAGATAAAATATTCATTGCTGAATTAGTAAAGATGGACAAATAGTTTCTTTTTTGTTTAATGCAGTTCCACTTAGGTAGCTGGTTGTGGAGTAAAGCCAGTTTTGAGAGGTGGCACAAAAACACAGGGAGACATTCAGTCCAAAATACCAAGATTCTATGCCCTTTCCATAAGACAGGTAAGTACAGATAAGCAGACCTTGAGACAATATTGGTGAGCATGCTAAGCAGTTGTTTCAATGCGCCGGCTGCTGAATCAATGCTTTCAAAATGTTGTTAGCAGGGAACAGCGTAATAGAGATTTTAAAGAGAGGATTGTGTCTTTTTAATGCTTACCTCTGAGAGGTCTGACATCCCGTTTGATATGCTCCATGTTGGGTTGTTGAATACTGATTTTTGTTAACAGCTTGGAAGATAGGAAGCATACTGAATAATGTGTCTTGTACTGCCGCACATGAAATCCAGGCAGCAGAAGGAAAGGTTCTTTTATGAGCACCTCCTTAAAGTTTCCATTAAGATTCAAGAAGATACAAAAAATAAAAAGGAATTTGGTTTTCTTATGTAACTG
The DNA here is from genome assembly GCA_013396635.1 of Penelope pileata. NCBI lineage: Eukaryota > Metazoa > Chordata > Aves > Galliformes > Cracidae > Penelope > Penelope pileata. Next base: position 2,923 of record WBMW01001261.1, on the reverse strand, counting down.
ATGGGGAAGAAGAGTGCTTTCATGATTTGTGTTTGAAATGTTTGTAAATGAAAGCACAACAGATGTATTGAATAAAGGACATACACTTATATTTTACTTGTTATTACATGATTGCATTGTGAGTTATGTCCATTTTCACTGCATTCAGAGGCTGGAACAGATGGTGAAGGCTTAGTTATAAAGAATGTGCCTATGACTATAACATTGTTTGTGCCAGTATGCGTTCCTTGCATGTAAACTCACTGCCTGAATTGGGCTGGCAATATCTGGAGCACTGCAGGCTGTGCTTGGAGCACAGACTCCAGATGGGCACTGAGGAACGGTCCAAGAGCAGGTGAGGTGGTTTACTTGCATCTGTTGTACTTTAAGCAAAGCAGTATCGCTTGATTAATCAGGCTGTTGGCTGTGTACTCAGGAAGCTTGGATTCTCATCCAAATTACATCAAACTGTTCCTATTTTCATTTCCTAAATAAAAAATGTGAATATTTACTTATCTTGAAAAGTTCTTGCAGGTATTTGGATGAGTAGAATAAGTGTGATTGCCATAGTTCTGGCACAGAATCTCCATAAGCCAAATGCTTGTTTGTGCTTGTGAAATGGTACAAGTGGGTCATCTGTTGAGATTGGAACCTTTGAGTACAATCATTTTATTAGCTTATCATTTCTTAAACTGATTTATAAAGCAAGAATGCAAGAATAGCCTTAATTGAGTAAGCATTCTGCAGCATTCTAATTCTTCCTTCACAAAATTTTATTGGGAAAGCCGTGTACAATGGCACAGCAAATTTAATACTACCTGTGTCACAGTCCTTGGAAAACACCGCCAATTACTCTACAGCTGTAACATCCAGATATATCATTCCACTGGAACTCCATTTTGTATACGTGAAGTAAGTGAGGTGATGGAGATTTTCTTGCCATCAGAGAGATGCATGGGATAGTATACATAGTTGAGACATTGTTTTGTAGCTGCAGTGTTTAATCAGGTGAGATGTCATTATGCCTATTGGTGCTTCTCATTCATTCAAAAAATATATTTTACTGGAGATTAACTATTGATAATTATACCAGAACTAGCAAGCAAAGCAAGAAAAAAATTTGTTGTGAACTATCTTAAACAGTGTGATCATCAATGTGACCTGTGTGCATGCTTACACGATATTAGAGCTCAAACTATAGACAAATGTTTTTCTGTGACACGTGTGCCCATACCAGGAAACTATTTAGCATAGTGTTCTGAGACTTCATGATCATGCTCGCAGATAAAAGCTCCTCTTTATGCTTCAAGTCCCATTTATAATCCAGTGCAAAGATTGTAGCCCAATCTGTGGTAGTGCTTAGGCTGTTTTCACAAGAATAACTGAAATTTGGTTATAAGCCAATTCTGTCTTACATGTCTGTCACTTCTGCTGAGTGCTTATTGAAAGGTGCTCCACCTTGTCAATAAGTATTATCCCTGGAAGTAATTTTCTATCTACTTTCAAGAAAAAAGGCTTGTGATATTTATTAGAATGTGGAAATTCTATGTTTCAAGATGCATACTCCATGCTTCATTTTGATCAAAGGATATTTCAACTCTGGATCAACATTGGAGTAAGAGATTTTCAGCCCAAACTAGGACAGGGATCAGACACAGAATGCTATTAACTGCTAGCAAAATACTGTTCTTTTCAATAGCATTTGGATGTTGTCTCAATATAAATAGATGTGGACAGGGTTGATGTATAATTTGAGCTCTCTGAACTGATCCAAATGACACAATGCAAACCACCAACATCATTACCAAACCCGTGTGATCCAACCAGGTCTATTTCTCAAGATTTTTCACCTTACCTGATCTGTTTTCCTCAGAGGTGTAATATATAATTGATGGTCTGTGAGAAGGAATAAAAGGCAGCTTACCATAGTGAGCAATTCTTGTGTTTCTTGTGACTGGGGATGGACTGCAATTGATTTAGGAGGCCTCAAAAGATGATGGAATTGACTGTAAATCAGGTGAGAAATTATACACTCCCTTGCTCTTATAGAGGATATACTTATTCCCCAGCACTGTTCTGACACTTTGACATCCTGCATGGTCGAATCATTGCAGGGCAATCCAAAGGAATGAGAGACCTCTGCTCATTTTCACCAGTGAAAAGACTTCTGTTGATTTTAGTGGTGCTGGAGACTGAAAGATTCTCTCTCCTACAGCTGGTCACTGTAGGCTTGGATTTTGAGGCATACAGGTTATGCATGTTCATTTAGAGATTATTCTGCACCTGTGGAAGGGAGATAATTGTTCATCAGGGCTTTCAGTTTGACATATTTTTTATATGTTTAATTTGATATTATAGGAAGTAGAGGACAGAGACATTCTTGTTATATGTGAATATAAATCTTTCCTGGTCTATCTGCTCGCGGTATCCCTGCTTGAGCAGAAGGGTGGACCAGATGACCTCCAGAGATCCCTTCCAACCTCTGTTGTTACTCTGTGATTTTGGCATGGCCAGAAACAAATCGACCTGTTCACATCTCTCTCTCTTTTTTTTATTTTTTTTGAGTCCTGCTGTTGGAAATCCTTAGATTCCCAGTAGTATAGCTAGTAACTAAAAAACAAAATAAGTAATAATAAATGCTGGCTATTTTATTGGTGAGATAAACACTGATTTATCTGATGGTGTGTGTTGGAAAAATGTTGGTACCTGGTTGTGCGTAGCTGCTGGTTTAAAATAGAAGGATACATGCAGTAAATAGGACATAATTTAATATATTTACTATGTGTATGTATATATTCTGATGTCTTTGCATAATGGGAGGAATCAGTGATGTGCCAAACTCTATGGAGGAATTTTCAAGCCATGGTCAATGAAGGAACCAAAGTGGAATGAAAATGAGTTTGGTGTCCCCCAGAGGAAATTGCTACAACAAACTTGACATCAC
>WBMW01001260.1:184863-336079 GCA_013396635.1 Penelope pileata | reverse complement strand
CTATGATTCTATGATTTATAAAGAAGGCGACCTTTCCCATCTTGATAGTCCTCCCTGCAGCCAGTCTTAGTACTTCCCGTTATGAAAACAAAGACTCCAGTTCTTTCCCACAGGCTGTGGAGACACTGGAAAAGGAACGGTTGTTGCTGTTCCTCTTACCATTTTTTTCCTCCTTGTTTATCTTCTATTGAGATGTATATGTGGAGAGGAAAACAGACATTTTAGGCCTTGATTAAATAAGTATATTGGAGATAGTTATGACTGGTGTGTCTCATCCATTACACTTAGAGATAAATTAATGTAGTATTTTCGGATTTAATTTTTTTTAAGTGAGAAGTTTATCATATTAAAAATAGAAGGAGGAAATGTACAGGATATTATTTGAAGATGAGGGTTTGGCCACCTGGCCTTCCCTTGAAGACTTTTTTGTTTTTGAATTACTATTTGTTTCCATTTCTGAGACAGACACCAATCTAAAACTTTCTGTGCTCAAATACTAGAACTGACTTTCACGGATTCCCCAAAATAGTTTGCTGAATGCTAATTGTAGTGATTTCAGATGCTCAGTTGTTAAACGTTGACCACACATATATGTGAATATTTGCACTTTAAAAGGAGACAGTGTGCATAAATCTTTGTTTTCCATGTGGAGCAGAAGAAGCCAAATTGAAAGATTAACCTCGTGATTTTTCATACCCATTTCCAATAATATATTAACAGCACTGTAAATATCTATCTTATGTGTGTATCATAAAATATATTCACAACTCATCACTCATTCTTTCTGTCGTATCATAACATTCTGTAAGGTCACCTGGTAGGTTTATGAATTCTCAGTAAGTGATCTAGGGCAGATGCTCAACCAGGGAAAAAGGCACATCAGAAGACTTAGTCCTCAGTCCTGATGTACACTTTTCAGTGACTACAGTGTGGTACACTGACAACCATGAAATCCCACAGTACTTAGCATAGATATAGTTCATTTCATCTTCATAATGCTGTACTTTATTAGTAACAAATCTGTATAGACTCAGTTCTAATGTAGAAATGAATTGCCAAATTCTTTTTTTTCTGCACCAAATTCCCATGTTTGATAAGCAAGCACGATACAGGCAGTGGCTTTGGTTTATTTTTTGTAAGTATGAGCTTAACCTCAGAGTCAAACCTGCCTGTATTTCAGATGCTTCCCTTCAGTGAAGTCCTGCACCCGTGTGAACATCCAACCGTCCCTGGAGAAGACTTTGCCTTGAGCTGAGAGCAACTTTTAAGTCAAGCTAGTTGGTCTCTTGAAAGCTATCTTCACTCGAGTAATTGGTCCTCAAGTACCTGCCCACACAGTGAGCTTGAGAGGGATTTGAGGGGCCTCATTTGCAGCCCTACACAAGTTCTAGCACACCTTGCTGCCACTCCCAAATGAGTCTTGTGGTGCTGTTGACTCAACAAGGAGTTTAGGTCCTGACTTAGGGTGCTAGTTGCTCTTAAGTAATGTATATTTCAAGTATTCTGAAGCTGTGCTAACTTGAGTATAACCAACTCAAGATGGTAGTTAAGACAAATTTTATAGGTTTCCTTTCCTCCCAGCAGACTCTGCACTGTAGCCTTCTTTGTAAGTGAAAGGGGAAGATTAATGGGAAGGTTATTGTAGTGTAGGTTCCTCAGGAGGAAGCTACTATCCTGTTCATCAATGCCACTAAAAATAGAATCTTCCAAGCACTGAAACAGAGATTTGGAGAATGGAACACTACGTAAAACAGCAAACACTCCAAAGGTACCAAAGCAAGATCAGAGCAATTTCTCCATCTTCTGAAGATGGTGAACCATTGGATGTTGGTCTTAGCCTTTCTTGCTCTACTGAATCTACTTTACCATTGCTCAGTGTTACAAAAGAGACTGTAGAGTGGGATTTGCAGAGGATAGCTATCTAAATTGAATGGAGGCTCTTGAAGTATAACAGGAAGGGTTTGGCCCTATTTGGCACCTGCAGTATTCAGAACTGTGTGCAATAATTGCAGCATGCAGCCTGTGCAGCGTTATACTTATTTTCTGTGTCTCTCCCTTGTACATAGCATCTAAATCATCACTAGACCGCCTCCACAGTCTTAACTACCTGGATTTTAAATTTGCCTTGCTCAGTGGCTTGCTTTGGCTCAGGAGAGACTAACCAGGGGGATTACAGTGCTGTGAGTACACACATTTCTTTTTGTGATTGTGGTCTGCAGCAACTCAGTCAAAAATAAGAGTCCTTATATAAGCAAGTGAAATGTGAATTGAATACAAGGTTCCTGATTTATCTAAAAACATTCACTAAAAGTACTTCATTTCTTTTACTGCTGCAATAAAATAATTTTACAGTTGGTAACATATAACTTACAGGAGTGACAAATTTGGTACTTAAAAAATATTTAGGTTAAAAAAACCTGTCACTTCTAGTAAGTCATTTTTAGAGTGTAATCACTTTAATTCTCCTCTCTAATTTTATCACCAGGAGACCAGCTCTGAGCCCCCTAACCTCCTGTAAAGAATCTCAGTGTTGCTGATTGTTGTGGCTCCCAGACAGGATGACAGAATGGGGATCGAGATCGGCTTGGCTGATCTGGGAATGAGGGAGACATTTCTTAGTATCTAGCAGTCTAAGTAGTAGATAAACATCATTAATGTCAGGTCACTCGAAGTCTGAGTTTAACATAAAACACCAACTTGTTGGGAAATAACGGCATGAAACTTATGACGTGTTTTACTTGGGCTGGAAAAACTGTAAGAATGTAGTGACAGTAATACTGCGCTGGCACAGTTGCTGATTTAAAGAGGTGTTTACAACCCTGCAGAAGACAGGCTTTTGGAGTTGTACTCAGAATATCCATTCTCTTAGAGTAGTCCTACATAGTTACAATACAGGAATGTGATTTACAGTGTGGTCTTACTGTTGAGAGTCACAGCGGCAGTAGGGGAGCATGAAGTCTCAGTTGATGCCTAATCTAGAACCGCTGGGTACCAAAACCAAAACAAGTGCTGCTGCTCTTTGTATACCCCTATGCAGTAAGAAGCTCTCAAAGCTATGAAGCTTTGTAGTCCACCCTTCATACATTTGTTTGGATTTCATACATTTCTTGGGTTGATCATTTGATGTCTTATTGGAAACTTCATACAGAAACTCGACTTTTACTGGTTAAATGTGGGAAGGAAAAAGGACAGAGTAAGTTAAGACAGAGTTTTATTGTAGGATCTATATTAGCAAGTACAGGAATACTTATTTTACTTCAAGGAGACTCTCTTAGCTCATAGTTCAAGGATTTCAATTTTCGAGTTTTTAAACACCCTCCTCCCTCTCTCTCCATTGCATTAAGGTCTTGGATTTTGTAGTTCTGAGATAGAATCATAGAGTCATAGAGTGGTTCAGGTTGGAAGGGACCTTAGAGATCATCTTGTTCCAACCCCCCTGCCATGGGCAAGGACCCCTCCCACTAGACCAGGTTGCCCAAAGCCCCATCCAGCCTGGCTTTGAATACTTCCAGGGAGGGGGCATCCACAACTTCTCTGGGCAACCTGTTCCAGTGTCTCACCACCCTCACAGTGAAGAATTTCCTCCTTATATCTAGTCTAAATCTGCCCCCTTTCAGCTTATAACCGTTACCCCTTGTTCTGTCATTATCTATCCTTGTAAAAAGCCCCTCCCCAGCTTTCCTGTAGGCCCCCTTCAGGTACTGGAAGGCTGCTATCAGGTCCCCCTGCAGCCTTCACTTCTCCAGGCTGAAGAGTCCTAACTGGTCTAACTGGATGAAGGCATCCAGTTAGAGAGAGCTGAGTTCATGTGTGTACTGATTGTCCAGTACAAACAATATGCAAAACTCTTGGGGAAGACACAGAAATCCGTGTCTCTCTGATCTTCAACAATAAACAGAGCAACTAGGCCATGTAAATCATACTTTCTGGGCTAACAAATCATTAGGATCAACACAGGAAGAATAGAGAAGTTCTCTCTTTTTAGGAAGCAGTTTTGGAGATGAGAAATGTGGGTTGGAATCTCGTGAGGGTGAATGGGAGCCAGATGCTCCTAGATCAGGGTTTTAATGAAGTGACAGTCACCATCACAAATTCTATCATGAAAGCAGATGTGCCAGCTGTGCTCTGTGCTGTACTTTGTACTGTTGAGGTATGTTTGGTTTGCTCTAAGGGTAGGCAACCTCTTTTTCATTTTGAGTTTTGATAGATTTAGAGGAATATTAACCTACCACCCTAGAATGCAACTGCATTTGAGTTTAGACACCTATGGAATCAGAATAAAGGGAGTTCTAGATATATGTAGTGATAAGCAGCTACTGAAGTGAGATTTTTCTACATTCTTTTCTTCAGTGCTGTTGCCTATATTCCATTGAACTTCAATTAAGAACTAAATTATTAAGACTTGACCCTGTCTTTAGTTCTGATTTGTACTGAAAATGTGTTTTACATATCGGAAAGAGAAAGTGTGAATGACTGACATGAGTTATGAATAAGAGGAAAGCTGTGCTTTTTATTTAGATTACTATGCAACACGTTTTCCATTCACTGATAATGTTTTTAAAATGTAATCAGACTTTTTAATCCAGGAGACCATTGATTCAGGGAGACATTAAGTATTAATGTATTAATTATTAATTGATATTTTTAATTAATGACCATGAATAATGACACTATTTAGAATCATAGAATAGTTAAGATTGGATGGCACCTCCAGAGGTCATGTAGTCTCACTCCTTGCTCAAAGGTGGGCTAACTTCAATCATATTGCTGGGGGACATCCCCAGTAAAGGTTTCTGTATCTCCAAGAATGGAGATTCTACAGACAGAGCCTTGTTCAGTGTTTGATTTGCTTGTTTAGCTCTTCCAGTGTTTGACCACCTTTTTTTTGTGATTTTTTTTGATAATATCTAGTTAAAATTTCCTTTGTTACATCTCATATCTGATTCTTTTTGTTTTCTCCCTGGAAACCTCCAACAGGAGAGTGACTTTGTCATGACTTTACCCTCCCATTAGGTATTTTAAGACAACATTTAAAACCCCTTCCTGTCCTAACATGGATCTTTGCAGCTTTCTCGGTAACCCCTTTCTTCAGCCCCGTCTGTCTTTCCCCAGACTCATTCCAGTATGTGGATGCTTCTCTTGTTCACTGTACTCAAACACAGTCCAGGTTGCGCCTGGATTTTGTTGCTGAGCACGCCAAAAAATATGTATTTAGATTGTCTCTTGTTTTCAGCAGATGTACTTCCTGGGTGGTTAGTGCCCAGCCTGTGCTGTTGCATGGTGCTAACCTTACTGAAGTTCAGCACTTGCTTGAACTTTGTGAAGTTTCGGTCAGCCCATTTTTCCAGATTGTCATGGTCCCTCTGAGTAGCAGCCTGTCCTTCCAGTGATTCTCATCTACTCCCACCAATTTGATGTAATCATGATTTTCTTTCCTATTGTCGATGTCTTGAATAATGATATTAAACAGTACTGGCCCCAGAATTGACTTGAGAGATGCCACTTACAACTGGCCTCCAGCTGGTCTTTGTACCACTGTTTGCAGTCCTCTAATTACAATGCTTCAGCCAGTTTTTTTTTTTTACCAACATTGTGATCTGTCCATCCAATTCATACTTGACCACTCTGCCTCTCAGAATACTTTGTGGAAAGTCTTTTTCAAGTCCAGCAATATTTGTCCAGTGCTGTCCTCTCACCTGCTGAGCTAGCCACCTCATCGCAGAAGGCAGTGAGGCTGGTGTTCCCAGCAACCTTCTTGTCCTATATTTGCCTGGTCGTGGCTTTGAGAAGGATTTGCATCACAGTGTTTCCAGAGATGTAATTCAAGTTGAACAACCCATAATTTCCTGGATCCTCCTTCTTTTCTTTCTGGATGGTTTGTGTAACATTTGCCTATCTCGGCATTGGGATTCTTCCATTTGCCTTTTTCTAGGCATTGGGAACCTTCCCTCCCCACAGTTGCCACAGCATTTCAAAGGTGGTAGAAAATGGATTGAGAATGACGTTGGCAAGATCCCCTCAGCATCCTTGGATACAGTCTTTGTGGTCTCATAGAATTTGATATGCGCAGTTTTCTAAAGTGCTACCTTATTCAGTCTTTCGGTTTTGTAGATCATGGTCTAGACTGTCACTGGTCCCAGAAACCCAAGAAGCCTGGGGGCACAACTTAGAGGTAAAAACTGAACCGAAGAAGGTTTTCAGTGCCTCATCCTGTTTCATGCCCTTTGTTACTGCAGCCTCAATCCCACTGAGTAGCAAGCCCACACTTTTCTTCATTGAAATTTTGATGCCTATGCTCTTGCAGATGTATAACTTGCTGCCCTTCAAATCTCTCCCTAGTTTGAAATCCAAGTTAGAATAGCATTTTAACAAACATGGAGATGTTCCTTTTAATTTTGTTTTATCTAAATTTAGACATCTAAAAGTTTGTTTAAGGTAGTCTTTAATCAATGGAGGGAGATAAACACCTTGACTCTTTCTATTTTTAAGATAGTTATCTACAAGAAAGGGATTGTAAGTCAGTTTACTGCAGTCAGAACCTAGTTTTTAGGCAGTTGAAGTTATTGTTACCTACAGTTTAAAAAGCTGATTTCTTCTCATAATTCTTTGGTTCTTTCCTGTATTGACTTAGATCCACAGTAATGTCAGAGTAACAGTTTACTTTTTCCCATTTAGTCTTTCATGATCATAGTCATGCTCTTATTTCCATTTAATTTGCAGAATCATAAAATTAGAGTATTTAAATACAAGAAAAGGTAATGGAGACCAAATTCTGCTCCTCTGACTTAAAAATTGATTGATTTCATTTAGTGTATGCTTAATAAAGTATTTTTGATTCCTACAAAACGTGTTTAAATACACATTCAATGTCCAACTAAATATCAGGAAACACTTTTAGCAAAGTCATTCTTGTTCTGAGAGTACAGAGAAACAATACCAAAATATTTTTTAATGTTTTACAGGGAAGAGAATTTTAGTGAATTAACAAATAGGAAAGAAAACAAAATTTCATAAAATTTCTTTTAGTGCAACAAAAAACATTATAAATATCTCTAGGGTTAAAACATATTAAATCTTGTTTTTCTTCTTTCACCCAGAACTGCTTCATGACTAAGCAGCATAGGGGAAAATCTTCTCTTAAATTGAATAACAAAGTTCTTTCTGCCTGTCTTGAAATGTCTAGTTTGCTTTTTTAACTTCTCTTTGCACTGTGCAGTGCTATTACAATTGCAGTCTTTGAGGATAGTAGGTTATCAAAACTCTGGAAATCATGTTCATACCCATAAGATATCTAATAAAAATAAAACAGTAGGTTTTTGTTTTGATTTGTTTTGTTTTTACTTTTTTTTTTCACTCAATGTGTAAATGCACCACTCCCTGAGGATTTTGAGGCTATGTAATTATGTTTGTAACATTATTATGGTTTATTACAAAAATAGTCACGCACCCTGAACCTCAGGGTACAAAGATGGACAAAGTCATCAGGGACATAGGAAATAGCTATTTCCACAGCTTTTATATCTTGTTGGACCCCTGTTCAGTTAAAACAACCAGGGAACAGATCTTGCGATGAAAACAATGAATTGGTTTGATGCTGAACCTTTGATGATATTGTCTCTATTGGGTTTAACTATGCAAAGTGGAACATGTTTTCAAAAGCCACTACAAGTGGCTGAGTCAGAGACTCTAGGGACATTCAGTGAGCCGCTTCCGTTATGACATTAATATACTATACAGTGCAGTGCACTTTTCTACATATTGGATGCCATCTGATTATGGTAGCCTCATTTTCTCCTGGAGCTTCTTTTATTAAGTTGCATAAATCACGCTGGCACCATAGCCATGAGTCACAATCCAGTTTGTTCACCAAATTCATTGAAGGTAACTGCAAGCTATATGATCACTTACTATAGGAATTATTGTTGAAAGATGTAGTAGAGTATTTTTGTTGTTGTTATTTGTGGGGTTTTTTTCCCCTTAAATATAAAGGCCTTTGACTCATTAGGCTGATGTGAGTAGCAAGCTAATGCTTCATGCTCTGTTAAAACTCAGATTTTAAGAAGTCTTAAATGTGGTTACTCTATTCTTCAATCTCTCTGATGGTCTTTATAGAGAAAAAGAAGAAACACTTTAAAGTGCTGTGTTAGTGTTTGATATTTTTTCCACCATCTTCCTTCTCTTTGGGATGATGTTTCAACTTGACATCTGTACATTGATAAATGTAAATTCTACTTTATTAGCAGTTGTATGTGCAAATGCTTGTGCATCGGGATAACAAAATATGGTCATATTGTCCTAATTGGTTTATCTTTTATCTTATGATTAAAATCAGTATCTGATATAGCAACTAGTTTAATAAGGTTTCTTCCTACAGTGGCAGGAATGAAAAACCTAAGTTATCCTTTTTTTTTTTTTTAACTAAAAATTAACTATAGTTTCCAGACTATTTAAAAATAAATGTTCTAAGTAAGTGTGTAGATAAATGTTATAAATGTAAAATTTATAAATTAAAAGGACAAGAAAGAATATTGGATTTGAATAGCCATAAAGCATAAGATGTATTTGGGGCAGAATTTAGTTACAGTTTGAAGCACAACATACTCTTAAAACAATATCGTCATATCAGATAATAATATGTAATTCAAGTTGGAAGGGACCTCAGGAGGTCTCTGGTCTAGTCTCCTGCTCAAAGCAAACTAAGTGGCTTGGTACTTTATCCCACTGGATCTTGAAAATATCCAAAGATGGAAACTGCACACGCTTTCTGGGCAACCTGCTCCAATGCTTCACTGTCCTGACAGTGGAAGAAGTGTCTCCTTATATCCAGTCTGAACTTTTCTTGTTCCAATTCATATCCACTATTTCTTGATCTCCTGGCATGTACCGCTAAGAACTTGACTCTACCTCTTATTATTTGGAGCCTGCTGTTCCAGTAAATCTATTCCTCTAGGTCATTCTGAATGGCTGTGCTGCCCTTGAATGGTTTTCCTGCTAATTTGGAATCATCTGCAAATTTGGTAACAGTGCGCACTGACCTCTTCTCCAGGGAATTGATAATATGTTACACAACACAGTTCCTAGCAGAGATCCTGCAGTACTCCAATTATCAGCCATCAAGATGAGTAGTACCCATTAACTGCTACCATTTGAGCCCAAATGTTACAGAATTGCAGAGTCACAGAATGGTTGAGGTTGGAGGGTACCTCTGGAGGTCATCTGATCCAACCCCTCTCTCTGCCCCAGCAGGGCAACTTAGAGCTGGTTGTCTAGCATTACGTCCAGGTGGCTTTGAATACCTCCACAGAGGGAGACTTAACAAACTCGAGCAACCTGTCCAGTGCTTGGTCACCTCCACAGTAAAGAAGTGCTTCCTGATGTTCAATCAGAAACTCCAGTGTTTCAGTTTGTGCCCATTGCCTCTTGTCAATGGACACGACAGAAAAGAGCCTAGCTCTATACTCTCTACTCTCCCTTCAGATATTTATAGACATTGATGAGATCCACAATGAGCCTCCTCTTCTCCAGGCTGAGCAGTCCCAGCTCTCTTCGCCTCTCCTAATAGGAGAGATGCTTCAATGCCTTCATCATCTTTTGTGACCCTGCACAAGAAACTCTCCTGTATGTCCAGGTCTATCTTGTACTGAGGAGCCCAGAGTGCTATGGACACAGTACTTCATAGTACTCAACGGTGCTGAGTAGAGGAATTTTAAGTTTTGTACTTAAATTGTTTAAAAATAATCTATTGTGTTCTTAGTGTTTTGGTTCGGTATTGGATAATTCTTTTTAAAATGTCCAGCCTACTTTAATCTAAATTTGCCTGCTTGCAGTTTCCAGCCATTTTCTTACATCTTTGCTATATCTTTCTTTGCTTGATCAAGAACTCTGCCACCATATTTCTGTTCCCCTTTTAGGAGGGACTTAATTTCTTAACTCATACCATAAGACACCTTTTCTGACCTTTTCATTACTGTCATGTCTTTGCACTAACCTTCCTCTAAGTAGTTTTCCTCTTGGGTCTGGTCACAGAATTCTCCTGGACTCATGTCAGTGCCAGCTTACCCTGCTAATATAACCTTTCTACTGCTTCACAGTACATGTTTCCATTGCTACTGTTTAGTGGCATTTTTTTACTGTTTAGTGTGTTGCCACTTTCGGATACCATGTTCAACTGTAAATCCTGTTCAGCTAATAACAGAGCCGAATCCCTAAACATTTTTTTCATTGCCAGTGCTTCTTAGAAGAGAGTCCCCTTCTCTGTGCATACGTCCTGCACTGTGTGGTCCTGTGGGCACTTTGCTGTTTTGTGTTGCAACACACCTGCATTGAGAACAGACTGCCAGGTCATTATGCTGTCCTGAACTTCATTATTTAGCCTTCTTCATTATTTAGTCCTGTCCAATTGTTTTGTTGTCTGCACAGTTTATCGTTAAATGTTTTCATTCTTTATTCTTGATCAGTCATAAGATGGCTGAGTACTGAAGGGTCAAAATGCAGGGCTTCCCAGAATTCGGTAGAAATATATCCAACCAGTGTCTAACGATTTTCATATTTGTCATTTATCCAGTTTCCACTCAGCTTTCATTTTTCACTGTTGATATTTTACCTCTAATTAAAAAAGTATTAAGTCAAATACTTTACAGAAGTGTAAATATAATAGCGTTAACCTATGGTTTCTATCAGTTAAACACAGTTCTGTTAATAGGAAATATAAAGTTAATATTTTAAGATATTTTCTATAAGCTTATGTTGATTGGCGCTCATTTTATTTTTTCTATATATATATATTTTTTTTATTAATTAAGCTCTATATAATCTGTTCCACTGCTTTACCATGTATCAATATCAGACTGGCAGGCCTGTTATCCAGATCATCCCCTTTCCATTTTTAAAGAATTGGCACAACATAAAGTTTTCTTTAGAACAGTTGTGAGTCATATAGTAGCTATGAAAGAGTTTCTTTTTAAAATAAATCTTTAGAAAAGTCTGTGGAATTAATTGAGTAAAACATTATAGAATAAAAAAAGAACATGCAAGGAAATAATGGAAATGGGTAGCATTCCAAACATGGCAATGTGTGTAAGAATTGTCAAGGAAATAACAGAACATCTGACTAAAGTAATTAATTTCAGTAACCTGGTCTATTCCAGGGGCACACTGGAAATGAAATATTTGCAAGAAAAGCCCAGAAACCGTAGTTCCTCACTGTTTTGGGGAGTGGATATTCAGAAAGTAGTCCTATTTAAGTCAGTGAAACTCCCATGTTCGCTGATTGGAATGAATGGTTCACTGTCTGTTCTGTATATGAAAGTGGTATTATGAATGATAAACACATCTCTAATAAAGAGCCCTTGTGTCTCTTTATGCTGGGTATTTAAAAACTGAATTACATATTAGTAAAGAAGAAATCTGATATATTTGTATTTTAATAAAACATCTGATACTTTTGAAACCATACTCCCAAACTGATTAATTCAAACTGGTGTAGATGTGAACACAGTCACATGGAGTGAACCTGGCTCAAGAACTGTAAACAAAAGATTCTTATAAAATAATAGATTATTGCATTTTTAGGGCACCATCTGGCAGTGATGTAAAGAGATATGTTCTTCATAAGGATTTATTTATTTGGCTTTACTTAATAACTTCATTAATTATTTGAATAAGGTTATTAAGTTGTTAAAGAGTTTTAGAAACTTTTAGTAAAAAAATATGTTTCTTTTGTCTGTCTGGAATCTACACATGAATTAAAATCTAGGTCTGTGGTTCCAATGAGACTAAACTGGTTATATATTCTAGATTTGACATGTTTGCATAGCAGAAAAATACCGAGAAATTTGAAGATTTCAGGGAAAAGGAATAGAAGTGGTTGGAGATGTACAAGATACATTTGTGGAAGATATTAATAGGTCCAATGCATTGGATTTGCGTAAGAATTGTCTTAAGGCTCTACTGGGCAGTCATATTTATTTAAAACTGTATCTGTCTGTGGCAGTGGTCAGTAATGGATAAATTAGGAAAGATTATAAGTGTGTGGCAGTCGGACAGTGGTGTTTTTGCTAGTATACGTAGTCATCTTCTGGAATTGTGAACTAACCAGCTTCCTTGATCAGAGGTCATATCTGTGCAGTTGTATTTGATAATTTTGATGAACATTTCTTTTATAAATTTCTGTTCCTGATACATTTTTGGCTTTCATGCTCTTGCCCTAGTGTTGAGTGCAATAGTGTTGGGCAATGTAGTACTTTTCCCCGATGGTTTTTGGGTAGGGCTTACTCCATTCTGGTTCAGATGTTGCAAAAGGTGAGGGACCTCAGCTCTTCCAGCTTCTTCACTGTTTCCTAGATCTTGCCCCTAAGAAGTTTCGTTTTCCTCTAAAGCTGGAGGAATTCCTCAATGATTGCTTTTATCAAGGCCTTATGCCTAAGAAAGAGCTTTCCTTCGGTTCAAATCTTTTGTTTTCTGCCATCTTTACCACCTTTAGGTTTTAAATGACTATTTTTTTCTGTGTATCATTGTTTCATTACAATGTTTGTGCCATTTCAGCCATCAAGTGTTTCCCAAGTGCATTGTGTTCTGTTTTTCTTTTTTTCTCATTTAGAACTGTTTTCTGTAGCTACAATTCTCTGCCCCTAATTAATATGATAGATTGTATGGTTTCTTAATTCTGATGTCCCTTTTATAAAATAAAAGGCCTTTATTAGTTGGACAAAGAAGGGCAGAGTGAGGAAATACAGGAGTGGCTCCTGTGACTCCTTTGCTCCTCTACAAAAAGAAAAAGCTTCCTCATGTTTTCCCTGCCACTATTTCCTTAATACTGAGTGGCAAATGTGGGCAGACAAGAGCTTGAGTAACATCCAACCTGAACTGCAGACTGGAAAATCAAGCATGAGTATAGTGGGAGAAGCCCTGGCTGAGCACCTTGTTTAGAGCTTCTGTGCACTGTGCATGCCTCTGTGGGATACTTCTTCACAAATATATTCATATCAGGAAGCCATGCTTGGAGCATGGAGGAGAACGAATGGCCATGGAGAAGGAAGCAGGAGGAGGGATGTCCTCTGCACAGTCCTGCTTTTTTACGCTATGCTCTTCTCAGCTGATCTCTCTCTACTTAGGCTCTGGATGAGCAGCAGCTCCGGGGGTGCTGCAGATGGTCACCTTAAACCCACAGAAGCCATTAAAAGCTGCAGCAGGAGAACATGATCCTTTTCTGTGGGTGCTTGCATCCATCTTTTTACTCTCCTCCATCTAAGGACAATGTGAAAGGAACCATGACAAGCAATTCTTGCAGAAATCTTACTACTTGTGCTGGTGTCTGTAGAAAGAAATAAGTGTGAATCTCCTTCCTGTTTCGTTTGATTACAGCAAAGGTGCAGCAGTATTTGCTTTGTGTTATCCTCTGCAAGGGTTTATTAATCTAAGTAATGAAACTTCAGTTATCAGAAAATTCTTGTGCCTGCTTAGAGCACTGAGAAAAGTATAAAGTTAGTATGTAGATGCTAATTTCGAGGGAGAACTCTTGAAAGTTTTCTGGCTTACCTTAGCTCATTAACTGTGAATTTTCTAATAGCTCATTTTCAAAATAGCTAAGGTATTTACAGAACTGTTATATATCCTATTGAATTTCGATGCAAATCTGAATTCAGTTTTGTAAACAAAAGGAATCTTCTTACCCCTTAAAAATTAGACTTTGCATGACAATGTGTGTTAAATAACACTAACGTATGCTCTATGCAGTTGGGGTAAGTTAAGAGAGGGTGGAAAATTACAGTATAGGTAAAATAAAGCTCGGTCCACTTGTAACCTAACTTCATTGACACTGCTATGCTAGTTGTAACACGGATTTTTTTGGTGTGTATGTTCAACAAACTGCAGCTAGTACAGTTATTCAGGTAAAGTCTTTCAAAGGGATAGTACTTTATGTTTTGTATTTTATACTACTTTGTTACTGTAATATGTCAGTGCTTTAGGAGCAGAAGTTCCTTATTGTTTCAGTTGCATGAAAACTGTTTTCTCGGCTTCCCATATACCAATTAATATGATATTGACTATATTGTTTGGGTTTTCCATACTTATTTCTCTTGTTTTTGTCATATGGTCATTGCCATTTTTATTTTTTTATTTATTTGTTGTTGTTATAGTTTGTTATTTTTCCTATATTTTCTTCTTCTGAAGTGTTTTTGCTTCCATTTTGAGTTTGGAGAAATGACTGTTTGACCAAGGAAGTATTCCTGCATGATTAAATTGCATCATGTCTTTATTCTTGCCCATGGAGGATCCTGTACTTAACCTGGCTTTTCCTCACCTCGGTCAAAAACTGCATCATTTCATAGTGAGAAGAGAACATTAAAACACACAATAATAATAATAATAATAAATGTTAATCAAAAAACTGCATGTGTCTTTCTGATTGTGCCAGTGTTGTGGTATTCAATTATGCAATTTTCATTGGCATATTAATCATCTCTTCAACAAACAAGCCGGCGTTAATTAAAGCAAACCATGGATAAAGACATGTTGCCGGATCATCATTCCGTTTATCACAGCGCACAGGCTGGCCGTTAAGTAAATTCTGGACTGTGAGATGAATTTCAATGTTGGCTTCATCTTTTTTTGTTGGAGTTTGAATGCAACTCATCTAACAACAACAACAAACTTCAGGCTTCACAAGAGAAAGATGAATTTATTTGTAATTAATGGCAAAAGAAGGAAGATAAAGTAGTTGTATGCGTCTAATGGGAATTAGGGTATTTGGAACCAAACCGTTTTTGAAGATTTCTTACCCGTTCCACTGCTCTCCCTTTTACCCTTCTTCAAGTGTCAAAGCCCTCAAAGCAAGGAATAAATGAACTCTCATCTACCTATATAAATTTAGGTTTCATTTTAGCTTTGGAGTAATTAGTAAACTGATTGGCATTAAATACATAATCTGTGCAAAGAGAGAAAATGAGACAATCTATTTTAGTAATGCATGCAAGAATGAGGTGGGAGAGAAATGCACTTATGTCTCTGAAGTGAAAGTAGCAAACAGTTTTTTTGAGAAACAACAGTTGCATGAGAAAATTTAGAGCTCTCTCCCACTCCCTATCTCAGTTTCCCTTTGGAAATGGTGGCTTCAGTGCTCCAAAAATTTATAGGATCATAGAATCATATGGTCAAGAACACTTTTTAAAATATTTGTAAGTTTGTTAAAACAAGTATTTGTAGGATGTTCAAGTGTTCATAAGACTTAGGGACGGAATGACTGTATGCTGCTATATGATAGATAACTGCTTAGCATAATAATACTTGTTACTGTATTTTTAAAGAGTTACTAAATAGACTGTTGAGAGAGCAGCAGAAGGTTCATTTTATTTTTGTATTTTTTTTTTGAAGGGAGAAACGTTATAATGCTTCAACAGTGCAAAGTATATGCTTCATCCATCAGAGACCATTGACAGTGGCATGGAGTGCTTTGTTGGTTACTTGTTTTTATCTGTTTCTATCCCAAACACTGAACAGTCTTAAGCATTATTGATCGAAAATGTACTTTAGTGTAGATTCCTTCAAAAACAGCTTTGCAAAGATGTTGAATGAGTTCTGTTTTAACCGAAAAATGTATTTAGTATGTCTGCTATGAAAAATATATAGAAGCACTAGTGAGGTATATGGTTATGTCTCCAACCAGATAAGATCGCCTTGGACAGTAGCAGTGTTCCTTCCTGGCTATCCACAATAATCTGTCGCTTTACCTACCTGGACCTTCCTATGTGTTTCTGATAAACAGATCTCTAAGCTGCTTTGTATTAGACTGTCTATACTTGAAACATAATCAGAATATGCATGCTAAGAAAAGTTGAGAAATTTATTTTGGGAAGAAAGACTCTATTTAGCTAAAGAAGAATGGTTTTATGTAAGTAAGTGTGCCTATGTGTATTTTTCATTATTTTTGTTGTTTGTTTTGTTTTGTTTTGTAAAGCAGCTTGCAACTTGTTGGACAAGTTAGGAAATTCATTTCAGTAGGGGGTTTATGTTGCAAATTGGTATGGTGGCTTTCCTGTGGTAAATTACTCACTCACTGTGTTCCTGAGCAGTATACACTTTCAATTCCATGCCATCTTCAGTGAGGATGAATTGTCCTCTATGAATATAGTCATAGTTCATCAAAGTAAACTAGTTCTTCAGGAAATCATGATGATATATATATATGTATGTATTTAGAAATCAATTTTACTTTTGAAGTATCTTCAGTATGTAGTACAGAGGAGAGGAGGCAGAGCTAGATTTTACTGAGCCACATTTTTCTGTGCAATGTTACTTAGCTCTGCAGACTCAGTTCAGCCTACATAGTTCTGCAATACCCCATTTGGACTATTTCTGCAACTTGGGATACTTCGCATTCATGCTACCGCAACGACCTCTGACCCATACAAAGAACAGACAAAGTAGACAGACATATGTTCAGAACAGTAAAACCCAGTTGTCACTTTGGCACAAGAGTTTAAGAAAGACAATCTTGGATAAAGATTCTACTTTCTCTTATGTTGCTGCACTTGTTGCTTATGTAAATGTATGAGCTTACGTAGTCTATCAAACTTGATAATAAGCTTACTCTATTAGAACTTCTGATAAAAGTTTGAGGTCTTCAGAGATCTCATTTGGACCAGCTTTTCTTTAGAGTAATGAGATCTGCAGTGAAGAAACAGAGTTAAATACATCGTGATAATTTTAGAATTCTACTTTAAGTATAGCAAATCATTTTTAACATCATAAATTAAGCCTGTTAGAAAAATAACACTATATTTCAGAAGAAAGGAATGTGTTGTAAGGTATTGTAAAGATATTTAATGTATTATGCATTTGATTTTCTTCCTCTATGTTTTTTTTTTTTTTTTTTCTTTTTGGAAAAATGTTTCAGTCAGTTTAAGTCTATTTTACTGTACACATGAATTAAATCATGTTAATGGCTTTTAATGATTCAGTTCTTATTATAAAATATCTTAATATGGTCTGTAACACCAGTAGGATATTTTTGAGCAATAGCTAAGTTTACTAGGGTTAAAATGGATTCTGATTGAACTAAATCATTAGATTAATAGTAGGCTAGAGGTACAAAAATGAAAATGAATTCTTGTGTGATAGTGGAGCTTAAGTGTGTAATGGCATCTTATGGACCCTGAAGTGTGAACTCAAGTCGTGCTCTTCACTTGACTTGACAAAGACCCGACTGTAAACATGTACCTGCCTACTGAAACTAGAAGTTAGTATGGTTGGATATGGTACTTCCTGCAGCACATCACAAGC
This sequence comes from Penelope pileata, assembly GCA_013396635.1. Taxonomy (NCBI): domain Eukaryota; kingdom Metazoa; phylum Chordata; class Aves; order Galliformes; family Cracidae; genus Penelope; species Penelope pileata. The sequence continues at coordinate 318,799 of WBMW01001260.1, read as the reverse complement.
ACAGTGCTGGCTACAGAAAATTCCATGTTAGAGTCATCTTGATGGCTGATGTAACCAGCCTGTGCCTTTCCTTGGTGTACTAGATAATCAGGGCAAATTTATGTTTGCATTGCAGATCCCCATGGCTTTAAGGACCTCTCATCAGAAGTTTTGTGCTAGGTAATATGCTTATAAAATGCGAAGTACAGAAGCATTTCATATTTTCAGAAGCCATTAATCTGTGAGGTTCATTTTAGCATATGAGATATGTAAGCATTCTGAAACCTCCCTCATTCCTTTTGAAGAAATGAAATATGTTGTGAGAACAGAGCAGGCAAATAATTTAAAGTGATGGTAGTGGCCACAGGTCTATTTCATGGTAAAAACTGTAAAAATGTATAAAGCATTGTTGGTATGTTGATAGAGGCCACCAGGCTAAAGTGCTAACTATTATTGTGTGTTTATACATAAACATTTTATTATTTACCACACTACAAATACTGCAACTCCTCTTTTTTTTTTAAAGCATCTGAATAACAGTTAATCAGCAGTAACTAATAAGAAAGTATTTCATACAGTTGTCAATTATTATCATTTAATATCATTAATATCCGTATCATTTATTATGAATGCACCCTCAGCAAGTTTGCAGATGATGCCAAGCTGTGTGGTGCAGTCGACACGCCAGAGGGAAGGGATNATGATCAGAGGGCTGGAGCACCTCCCCTACGAGGACAGGCTGAGAGAGTTAGGACTTCAGCCTGGAGAAGAGAAGGCTGCAGGGGGACCTGATAGCAGCCTTCCAGTACCTGAAGGGGGCCTACAGGAAAGCTGGGGAGGGGATTTTTACAAGGATAGATAATGACAGGACAAGGGGTAATGGTTATAAATTGGAAGAGGGTAGATTTAGACTAGATATAAGGAAGAAATTCTTCACTGTGAGGGTGGTGAGACACTGGAACAGGTTGCCCAGAGAAGTTGTGGATGCCCCCTCTCTGGAAGTATTCAAAGCCAGGCTGGATGGGGCTTTGGTCAACCTGGTCTAGTGGGAGGTGTCCTTGCCCATGGCAGGGGGTTGGAACAAGATGATCTCTAAGGTCCCTTCGAACCTGAACCATTCTATGATTCTATGATTCTATGATCCTGTAAAAGGCAGTACACAGCTCAGAGAATCTGGTTTGCATGTGTAATGCAGAGCTATTGTCAAGTTTAGAAATGTTTTTCGGAACACCATCAGTTACAGCTCATAAAAGAACTTACACAAAAATGATGTTACATAACACAGTACACTACTGAGCAAAAAGTAACTTTTTAAACTGCAAATATTTGCAGTCTTAGTGTTGTATGGAACTTTTGTGTCCTTCTGATATGTTGGGGCAAGAAAACATTTTTCCTCAAAGTTCATGAGTCTACTACAGAAATGGGACCGCTCTAAGTATCATGTAAACATGCCACTTTCTCACAGTATTAATAAATAGGAAAATAAAGCATGCTCCTTGTCCTTTTTGATATAATTTAAGTTAGCTTATTAGTTGAAAGCAGCAAGCAGTGAGTGATTATTAGATACCGTCAGTTGGTCACAGATGTGTGTATATATAAGTTCTCTGCAGAGAATTATATTACTACCTCAGTTCATTGAAAATAATGTCGCAGTAGAACATATAAATAATTTGTTCTTTTTTCTCCCATACCTTTTGTAAATTTGTGCAAAATTAATGTAAATAAAAAAGTGCAAGATTTCAATGGATCACATCATATTTTACAGTTCCTTCATGTTTCACTGTTGTATTCCTCAGAGAAGAGCAGCAGTTGCAAATCAGATGTGTTAATCTCGCTGAGCTTGAATATTTTTACCTTTTAGATCATTCATTCATCTGAAATGCAGACAGAATTAGACTGTTGGTTATAATTTTTCATCATTGTTTCATCATATGTGTCAGCATAAGATATTATACTGATGCAGTTTTGCAGTGTATATTTTAAAAGGTAAGTAAGACCAAATGAGATGGGAACTGGCATTATTTTAAACATATAAACTGAAATTCATCTATCTCATCAGGAAGGAGGAGTTTTGGTTGAAAGTGACAGATGAAATCAGTCATGACAATTAGTGAGGAAAGAAACTTCATTTTCCTTTACCATCCCCAGACAGTATCCTCACAGGAGAAAAGGTGACTCCTGTGGGAGCATTCCCATGCATAATTCCACCTACCTGTCCTGTTTGTAACCATTACAAACCCTGAGATCTTTGGGTAACAGCATAGTACAGCTTTTATTTTCACAGCAGCGAAGGATACTTGGCAAATAAAAGTCAGAGAAGNCATCAAGCATCTCACTTGTGAGGAAAGGCTCGGTAATCTGGGTCTGTTCCGCCTTGAGAAAAGAATGCTGAGAGGGGACCTGACCAATGTCTACAAATATCTAAAGTGCAGGAGGCAAATGGACATGGGGAATCGCTTTTCAGTGGCCTGTGGGGACAGGACGAGGGGAAATTGCTAAAAACTGGAGCACAGGAAGTTCCGCACCAGTATGCGAAAGAACTTCTTCATGGTGAGGGTGACGGAGCACTGGCACAGGCTGCCCAGGGAGGTTGTGGAGTCTCCTTCCCTGGAGATGTTCAAGACCCGTCTGGACACCTACCTGTGCAACCTGCTCTAGGGAACCTGCTTTGGCAGGGGGGTTGGACTGAGTGATCTCTAGAGGTCCCTTCCAACCTCTACAATTCTGTGATTCTGTGAATGTTGTGTGGAGTTGGAGATGTTCTTACAAATAACCAAAAAATGCCAAAAGAGTATAAGGGTTTCAGTGTGATGTCAAATGCTAGTGGAGAAAGTGTTCTTGGGTGAGGCTCAATGTCTTCTCCTTTCTTTTTTTTACACATTTAGAAAGATTTCTTGAAGCACCATCAATTTAGAGTGTGGTAGTTAAAGACCGAAGGACAATTTCATACTTCCTACAATCATACCCTACATTCTTTTTGGATTAGTTCAGTAAAATTACACTCTGCTTTCTGGATTGTTTGTATCTTATTCTTTGCATATCAGGATGAAATATTCAAGTCTATTTTAAAATAATCTCAATTGGCAAATAAGAGTTGCATGTACACTCTTTCTTCAGAGCTTTGAGGGTAAATTAGTGCTATCTTGATCTGGTACTAGTCTATGCTACTGTAATGATGGGAGATTTTCCTTCATTCTAGAGTTTGAGTAAATTAAAAAGCATTATCCTATGTATTTTCACCATGGGAACACTGTTCATACACAGTGAATATTGACACAGCACATAAATTGTCACTGGAATTAGAGAGCATATACATCTTTATGTAAGAATACGTGATGTAAGACAAGTGAAGCTTAATATGTTGGGCTTTTTTTGTAGTGCTGTTTTTGGCATCTACAGACTGAAGATTTTCACCACAAAGAAACATTTTATGTTTTTCCTGCCTTCACAAAGAGAATTAAAAGGTTAATTTTATAAAGCACGCAGTAATTATGAGTTGATTTGTTACTTCACTTCTTTTGAAGAAGGATTTGTACACATCCAGCTATGAATATGTGATATCTTGCATCTGCCTGCTTTCTTCTTGTTAAATAAATGTGTTTGATTACTGCTGGGGTTCCTAGAGAACCCTTACTTTGGCTTGTTTAAGGTCTAGTACTTGTCTTTGTACCCACAAGAATTACTGCATTTGTAGGATAGCACATAATGGCAGAACTACAAAAGAGGGCTACAAAAAAGGGCACATTGGGAGCAGTTCCATTGAGCAGGGTATACGTATGCAAATTACAGTTAGTTGAGCACAGTGGGGTTAAATCATGTAGAAAATGAGAGACTGCAGTGACCACCTTATCCCAGGAAACCCAAGAGAGCATCCTTAGTGCACTGCTGAAGCACACCCATGGCCACGTGGACTCCATGCCACCTCTTGAACCTCCTCCTCTGGCTGCCTGCTGGGTCTCCTGCAGGCCTGCGACCAAAGGCTTGTGAGGCTTGATCCCCGGCAGCAGCCAGATGGTGTGGTGCAGCAGCAGGCTGCGGCCTTCCCGCAGCTCCCTGTACTAAAGCAGAACCGTGTGCTGTCACCAGGTCACTCTCTGGTGCTGCTGGGCCTCAGTGGGGAGAAGCAAAAGCTGGTTCTGGGGCTCNTGACCAATGTCTACAAATATCTAAAGTGCAGGAGGCAAATGGACATGGGGAATCGCTTTTCAGTGGCCTGTGGGGACAGGACGAGGGGAAATTGCTAAAAACTGGAGCACAGGAAGTTCCGCACCAGTATGCGAAAGAACTTCTTCATGGTGAGGGTGACGGAGCACTGGCACAGGCTGCCCAGGGAGGTTGTGGAGTCTCCTTCCCTGGAGATGTTCAAGACCCGTCTGGACACCTACCTGTGCAACCTGCTCTAGGGAACCTGCTTTGGCAGGGGGGTTGGACTGAGTGATCTCTAGAGGTCCCTTCCAACCTCTACAATTCTGTGATTCTGTGAATGTTGTGTGGAGTTGGAGATGTTCTTACAAATAACCAAAAAATGCCAAAAGAGTATAAGGGTTTCAGTGTGATGTCAAATGCTAGTGGAGAAAGTGTTCTTGGGTGAGGCTCAATGTCTTCTCCTTTCTTTTTTTTACACATTTAGAAAGATTTCTTGAAGCACCATCAATTTAGAGTGTGGTAGTTAAAGACCGAAGGACAATTTCATACTTCCTACAATCATACCCTACATTCTTTTTGGATTAGTTCAGTAAAATTACACTCTGCTTTCTGGATTGTTTGTATCTTATTCTTTGCATATCAGGATGAAATATTCAAGTCTATTTTAAAATAATCTCAATTGGCAAATAAGAGTTGCATGTACACTCTTTCTTCAGAGCTTTGAGGGTAAATTAGTGCTATCTTGATCTGGTACTAGTCTATGCTACTGTAATGATGGGAGATTTTCCTTCATTCTAGAGTTTGAGTAAATTAAAAAGCATTATCCTATGTATTTTCACCATGGGAACACTGTTCATACACAGTGAATATTGACACAGCACATAAATTGTCACTGGAATTAGAGAGCATATACATCTTTATGTAAGAATACGTGATGTAAGACAAGTGAAGCTTAATATGTTGGGCTTTTTTTGTAGTGCTGTTTTTGGCATCTACAGACTGAAGATTTTCACCACAAAGAAACATTTTATGTTTTTCCTGCCTTCACAAAGAGAATTAAAAGGTTAATTTTATAAAGCACGCAGTAATTATGAGTTGATTTGTTACTTCACTTCTTTTGAAGAAGGATTTGTACACATCCAGCTATGAATATGTGATATCTTGCATCTGCCTGCTTTCTTCTTGTTAAATAAATGTGTTTGATTACTGCTGGGGTTCCTAGAGAACCCTTACTTTGGCTTGTTTAAGGTCTAGTACTTGTCTTTGTACCCACAAGAATTACTGCATTTGTAGGATAGCACATAATGGCAGAACTACAAAAGAGGGCTACAAAAAAGGGCACATTGGGAGCAGTTCCATTGAGCAGGGTATACGTATGCAAATTACAGTTAGTTGAGCACAGTGGGGTTAAATCATGTAGAAAATGAGAGACTGCAGTGACCACCTTATCCCAGGAAACCCAAGAGAGCATCCTTAGTGCACTGCTGAAGCACACCCATGGCCACGTGGACTCCATGCCACCTCTTGAACCTCCTCCTCTGGCTGCCTGCTGGGTCTCCTGCAGGCCTGCGACCAAAGGCTTGTGAGGCTTGATCCCCGGCAGCAGCCAGATGGTGTGGTGCAGCAGCAGGCTGCGGCCTTCCCGCAGCTCCCTGTACTAAAGCAGAACCGTGTGCTGTCACCAGGTCACTCTCTGGTGCTGCTGGGCCTCAGTGGGGAGAAGCAAAAGCTGGTTCTGGGGCTCCAGGAGTGGCAGGTTTCCTGAGGAAGGAAGGCCTCCAATTTGTAGAGGCTGAATCCCAGCTGATAAGAGAAGGGAGGCTTGTTTGCTGCTGGAGCAGCAGTTTAACCATTAGCGGTGCAAACCTCTGAGCTGGGCTGTCACTTCCAGCAGGGAAATGTCTCACTGTGTACAACAGCAAAATCCCATCTGATAGCACAAGAGGCCCTTTTAGGTGCTGCTAGAGCACCAGTCCAACCAGTAACACGCAGTTCACTGAATCCCTAATTCCAGTTGGAAAGTTATCTGCTGTCCCTAGCAGTGAAATCCTGACTGATAAGCGAAGAGGCTCATCTGCTGGTAGCAGAGCCTCCAGTTTATCAGTGTCTGACCAGCTCATAAATCAGCCTAGTGTCTGTTTTTATTTTGTTTTATCAAAATTTATTTCTATCATTGTAACAGTTAATACTTTAATAAGAGAACTTAGCTGGGAACATTAGGAAGTTAGTTAGAGACATTTTGCAGGCGCTTTTTCCCTTGTCAGTGACAAGGTAAGGTAATCCTATACACAGGCTGCTATTGTGAGATGAGAAACTGGCCTCCTTCACTGCCAGAGACCAGATGCACCTCTCTCTATCCTAATCTGTAAACGACTTAAAGGAGCCTTATCTCGGGGCTCTTCTGCTTCATTTCATGCTTGATTTACTTTAATTTGTCTGATAGGGCACAAGGATTTGGAGACGGCCCATCTTTCTGCAGAAAATGTTCAGATTTTTTTTTCCTTGGCATTGTTGTGTTGGGGGGTTTTGACTTTTTTTTTTATGTGGAAGAAATCTTGCTCCAGTGCAGCAAGCTGCTTGAGTGTGTTTAGATTTAAGCTACCCCAGCAGAAAAGAGTTTGTGAAGTGGTATGATTGTGTGATGGGCCACATTTACATTGAAATCACATTATACGATATATCTGGACTCCTGAAGGGAGCAGTGCAGTGGAGCGCTTGTGCCCACAAGATACTTTGAAAGGGCTATATATAGTGGCAACAATTGATACGAGATTTTACAGGAGACTTTATAAATATGTAAATGGGTGTTATCTGATTGGGTTCTTTGGCTACACATCTGTACCTCAAAGGAAGTGGAGCTGTGAGAACTACCAGGAAAACAGTAGTTTGCATTCAAAGTGAGTCTGAGAAATAGAAATGTCTCACAGGTTGACAGCAGGTCAGGGTGGAGGTGCTTTGCATACTTTGGAGGTAAGTCTCTTTGATGTGAAAGCGATCTCTTACTTCCACCAGAAAGGTAGAATTACCGTTAACAATTTTCATTTGTTTTATAACATGGCTTAGATCGGGAGCCATTGACCTTTAGCATTCCTTGTTATTTCTTTAAATTGCTTATGTGATATGGCACTATGGGGAATTGCCTTTACGTTTTTTGCATTTTAAAAAATGTACTTTCAGTGACCCATGGGAGAGAAAATAAAGTCTTTGGTACATTGATCCCTTGATTAGTTATTTCCTAAATGAAAATGGAAATACTATTAAAGCAGTAATAATGCTATGTCTTAATAGTTGAGGAGTCAATAAATGGCTCCCATGTGCTTCATTAAAGTTCTTAATGAAGCCATTTTTGATAGCCGAACTTTACATTATCTCTGCCTTAGTCAGATACTTTTTAGGGGAAGGAGGAAGTAATTTGATATAAAATGGTTTTCTTGTTCACTGTAGTAACTATATTACTAAAATCCTGTGTATCATAATATCTGTTTTATAGGGTTATGCAAAACCCATCAATCCTAAGTATAGTTATTTGTAGCTGTATATTGAGATTATACCTTTGTCTGGCAACTCATATTATTTCACTTATGTTATGGCATAACTATGCTTTTATAAAATGTAGCATTTTTTCATCACTGTGTTTCTATATTGCTACTTGCAGAATGTTCTAAGGATTTCTGTGTACCTCCATTGCCGTGTCTTTCTTGGGCAGCCTTCTCTTTCCTTTACACCATTATTGCAGCAGTTCCTAGTCATTTAATTTCTCCCTCCTCCTCCTCATGCTGGATTGCCAGCCCTGACTGAACCCTTTATATTTTGACAGGAAGGATTTAGAGTCTGTGAGATGAACACACCATTTAGTGATGAGCTAAAAAAGGATGTGAAAGGCTTGTGGGCTCTTCTTTTGCCTTTCATGAACTCTTCCACAACCAGTAGAGTGGATGCTGTCAGTGCTCTCTTACACAATAAATATGAAGAAGGAAAATGAGATCGTGCACTTGTAACTGGGTCTTCACTATGGTGAAAGTTGTTTCCCTGAATTGCCGTGGCAATATTGTATTTATATATTTTTGTGTCACTCTACATAAGTATGGCAGCACTAACTTATACAAGCAAAGAAATCATAAACACATAAAACATTTCATATTATACAAAACTAATAAAAATATTCCCTTCAATTTTTGAAAGACATGGAATAAAACCAGCTGATTTGGGTGTAGTAAAAGCATAGTATCAAACATAAAGATACTGAATTATTTCCTTTGTGGTACAGGCCAATTCCTTGATGCCTGAAATTTGACCTTGATTTTCAGATGCACTAATCTGGATGTCTAGGATCTGTTTTTTCACAGGTAATGGCCTTCATTGCTGAATTAGAAACATGTTGGAAATCCAGTCCTAAAGTCAAGCCCAGCCCAAGGTGCCCAAATCTGAGATACTGTCAATGATATTTTGTATGTGTTTTTTTTCAATTGGGAGAGAAGGATAATATTACCTTGATATTTTAAATAGGAAGGTGTGATGCTTTATTCAGTTTATGTTTCAAACACTTTGCAATCTTCCAGTAAAAAATACAGTTAATATGTACATTATTAGAACTGTAAATACAGAATATAATCCAGCATATACACGTCGCAGTTGATTATTAGATCAGTATCTGAATGTCCAAATGAGGGTAGTATATTGAAATGCATGAGTGTAAATTTCTGTTTTAACAGTGAAATTTAGTAGGTACATGCTTTTTTGTAATATTTAATTTGGCTGAACATATTTACAGTACCATTCTATATTAATTTATAGAAACACATTTTTTCTATCTAATAATAATTGAAAAATAATTGAACAGAAGTAATAAACAAAAATAAATGAAGGTTAAAAAAGCAGCTCAAAAAATCTTGAATATCTAGAAGATGAAATGAACTATTAAAAAAATCATTTCCACAGAGAACTCTTTTTTTTTTTTTATCTTTTTCATAAAGTAGACCATGTAATTCATAATAACCAAACATATATCAAAATGATCATTAAACTATTTTTTGATGTTCGTATTAATAATGCTATATGGTGCTTCCAATATCATCTCAAGCTCTGAACAAATTGAGTCTGGAAGAAAAGGGCAAAGAAGCTGGATATGCCTAATCCTCCCCAAGGTAGGTACCTCACACAGTACTGTTGCAAAAAGCCATCCTCCAGACAGGAGAAAGAACTACTGACACCATTTTAGAGATGGGGAGATGAATGACTCCTGAAGTTAAATGTCTTACTGAAGCTCAGTATGTTGCAGGTTACGTAAAAGAAAAGGGAATACTTCTTCTGTAAGGATTTTTGAGGATATTCTTCATAAACAATTTAAAATGCTGTTTTTTTAACACTGATATGGAATGTACTCTTCCTAATAATATTTCAGAATCTGATGCATTCTTAGTTGAAGTCAATGAGAAGGCATCTGATCAGTTGACTTAGTTCAGTAGGTTTTATTAATAGGTATTTATAGTCACAGTGTAAAATATCAGTAAAAAAGGGGGAGAGATTTGGCTAACATGGAAAATCTTTAAAAATATATAAAAGGTGAATTAAATTTTTCATCAGATGAAAGTAGCTTCCGTCATAAAATATTTTTCAGGGCTTTTTCTTTGAATCCCAGCTTCTGTCTTTACTGATATTTATGGTTTCACTAAAACGTTCAGGTAGAGAAATACCTGCCCTCATAAATCATTTGCAGATAATACTGGTTCAGACGCTCTCTGTCCAAATTGATAATGGATATCTGATTCAGAAGAAATGTCTTGTTTCTCAAAGTTCTGTGGAGGATGCTGGAAGATGGGAAAGCTGAAAAAAAACCACTAACCAAACAACAAAACGTCTTTTAATTTCAGCATTGTTATTATCTGTTTTGCATGTTGCAGAGGTTGACAAGGGAGGGAACCACATGATTCTCTGATTTGTATTTTTTTCAATTCCATCCGCCTTCAGAAAGCAGAACTCTGTGTCCATATTGAAAGATTTCCAAAGCTGAGAAATATAAATACATTATAAACATATAAAGCCAAAGAAGACATATGATTTGGAGCAGCATGGAGTTCATCTACCGCATTGTTCTATTCTTAGAGACGGAAAATACAGCTAGTTTCTCTTTTCCCTGTTTTTTTACATGCAGAATGTTTTAGGGTAACTTATTGAATTACTTATGATTTGTTTGTTGATATTTTGTTAATTTTTCTTTGATGTATTTGCTCTTGCTGGCATCTCCTCCTTTGCACTTATACTCATTTCCCGTGAGTTGATAGATGTAAGACCAGTAATGATATAAATTCAGTTGCTTAATTATCAAGGAAGAGATTGAGTTTTGAGTAGATTTTTATAATACCTCTATAATATCTCTGTTTTGGAAGAGGTTTTCGCCAAGTTTGATCTTTGTAGGGGTTGTTTTATTTCCTTATCTGCCAATAATTTAGTTTCCAGTGTGGTATCCATCACATCAAGAGAAGCAATGGGGAAAGCTCATGCACAAGAGATTAGTTTCTTTTGGGAGAAGGAAAGCTGTCAGGAAGGTGGAGTGGAAGCCTTGCTTCTAATGTGTGGAGCACAGGTTGGTCCCTGTAAACAGCTACACCATGTAACACCAACGTTACGTGAACTGCATCACATGAGGTAACTGGAATTAGGATTTCTCTAGGACTGGCAAACTCTAGGGACTTCTGTCATCTTTTTCAAAAAGATAATCACCTTTTTCCTGACATTTCTGGTCGTACCTGTGCAATACCATGTAAGTGTACATTTAATAGAATGAAATATGTACCAGAGTGCACAGGACATTTAGGACAGCTGGGGACAGGTCTGGTCTGATGCCTTTTAAATCCTTCCTGGCATTTTTGAATTCGCTGTACAGTCTGTGTGTTAAAATTAGAGTTTTACTTCAGTTATTATTTAGATACAATGCTTGCATATTTTGCTTATTTTGTCCTCTGGAGGCCCAAACCTTTATAGTTTTACACATCTCTCATGCATAACAAATTGAAAGTACGTGTGTTGATTTGCTGGAAATGAGTCGTGTGCTAAAATCATGCAGATTCCTTTGTATTCTTATAACCACAAAACCAGTATGAGCAGAGATGAAAAAGTAGGTGGAGCTGGCCTTGAAAGAGGTGTTCTAAATCTAAACAAGCTCTATGAAATGTTATTGTCTTGAAGGAAAATTGAAAAGAACAAAAACAACTTCATGCTTCAGAAGTATTTCTATTGCAGGTAAGTGTTTCCATATAGGCTAAAGTATTCTTAATTGCCTCAGTCTCCTATTGAAAATAAACTGGGAAATTTTCAGAAATTTCTTTGTATTGTAAATGCCTGTGACCCAAAGCGTTCTTGTCATACACCGATTTTTAAACTTTTGCATTTGTCTATATTTCTGGATTGGCTCACATATATTGTACTTTTTATTTTGTAGAAAAGAGTATCCCTGAGCATGATTTTAGGATACTGTAAGTCAGCATAACACCTTTAATATGCCTTGGCTTTGATCTGTTTGTAATTCTGATTTTTACCAGCTGATGATTTAATTGTATACTCACAAAAATAAAGGTTAAGAATAAACTTGAACTACAAAACATTGGTGTATGTATGAAAAAATATGTTTCCTTTCAAAGAGAACAATCATATTGTACAGTCTTGAATATTAAAAGACAAAAACAAGATAAATAGTTCTGTTTCTTTCCATTTTGTTCCATTGTATGTCACCTCACTGGATTTTTGATTTATATGGGTGAAAGAGAAAAGGCTAGTTGTGTCACTGGTTAAAGTGCAGCATTCTGAGATAGAGAAAAGCTCAATTTGTTCCCGTATTTTTTCTATTTTCTAATTTAAGCATATTGCCTTACTTTATAAAGTTATCCACATTTATGAGATTGTCTGCACAGCATAGGAAAAGTTACATTTTTCAGGAATTTAATTTATAATTGGTTTAATGATGACTGAGGGCTTTTACGATTTGGCTAGATCACCACATATCAATTGGAAGTAGTTTTATGAATTATTGTCTCATTTCCTGTATGAAAGAGGGAGAAGTAATTAGTTTGATGACAGTCTTGCCAACCTATTTCCATTTCAGTTGGTATCTTGCAGGTTTGTAGGTCTCCTCCACCTCAATGTTTGTTTGTTTTTCATATAAATATTTTCATAGAAATAGTTTCAGCAAGTAGTATTAGAAACTTTCTAAAATTATGGTGTGCTATCTTGTTCAACTATCTTTGCAATTATGATACAGAAATATTGCATCAGCAACTTTCTAAACATAGTATACAGTGGTGACACAAGTTAATTGAACAGTTAGGAGATAATGCAGTATCATTGACACGATTTACTATGTAATTACCATTGTTTCCAGTGGAGTTATCATGTTGCTACCACCTAATATCATATGTTATTTTGTGATAACTATGAAATTAACTTATCATCCTGTTTTGAGAGACCATGTTGGTCTTAGACCAACCACTCTCCACCAAAGTTAAATATAAAATGTTGGTAATAGACTGACCTGCCCACTGGCTTTGAAGTGTGGCAATTAAATCGTAAGTCTTATATTAAAGCTTTGAAATAATGTATTACTAAACTCATTTCTTTCAGAGTCCTGAGTGACTTAAATTCTAAATAAGATTTCATGCTGCAAACATCTATCCATCTGAGTGAGTCTGACAGTGTTTCTACAACATATGGAGAAATATTGTGTAATTCATCAAAACATTTGAAATATCTTACAATTAAAATAAATACTTTTTTTTTGAGTTGTACAATGAGAAACAAGAATGTTTATATAGTAATAGCTTGCATCTCCATACAGCTTCTTCCTAATTTTGACTTATTATATTTCGTAATCTTCATAGTTTAGTTATGATCTAAGCTTTTGGATCTATTAATCAGGACACAAATAACTGGAATTTCATCTAAGTTAAAATGTTCAGGAGTTTTGGAGAGTTCCCATAATAATGGAAATACCAGAAAAAAGTTGGAGAACTTTGACTTGCCATTTTTAATTTTAAGTAGAAAGGAATAAGAAATAAGAAAGTATAAATAAGTATGCTGATTTTGTTTGCTTGGGGAGTGTTTTTTTTATATAGTTTATTTTGAATATGTCTCCAGATAATTTGAAAATTAATTTAAAATCTGTCTCATTTTCTATTTGCACAACTGAAACTTGAAATGACAATTAGCTCAATTTCTGTTACCTTCTGCTGTAATTTGATAAGGATTTACATAAACATATATCCTATGTTCTTGCATCAAGAAATTATCTTGAAGCAGTCAGTTTTATTATAATTAGACTTGTGTCTTGGGTTTTTCTTTATTTTTTGTTAGAAATAAATGTGTTACATTTTCAATGCAAACAGATAACTTTTCATTTTATTTTTGTATTAGAGTTGTCCTTGTTCACATAATGTATGTTTTTCCTCATTGACTCAGCAAATGTACTGGTGTTAGCAGTCAAGACAAAACATTTTAGCTGTTAAACACATTATATGTAGAAGTAGCAAAGTAACCTGAGAGATCAGGTAAATTCATCTGGCCTTGCTGGAAACAAATTTTTCAATTGTTTTTATGAATAGTTTAAAGGACTAAATATGACTTCCTTACTACAGAACAAATAAACAATGTGAGGACTAATTAGGGCTCTCTAGACTATTGCACCCTGATAACTTCTGATAACTTGGGCTCATATCCAGTCTAATTTTACGAGAACAGACAATAGTTATACTAGTCAGCACCAGATGTGGACTACGCCTATTTTCTGTTTGTTCAACACAAAAGAAAAAAGTATATTTCATGATTGCTGTTTACTTTGTGTGTCTGAAAGTGGTGTGGAAATTTGTGTGGGTCTATAAATGTGCCTGTACTTGAAGCTTCCACCACTGACTGCTTTCTGATACACAGTCACTGGTACACAATTGCATGCGTGAGAATAGGTTTGCTGAATGAGCTTTGAACGGTAAAACAACCATGCTGCCGTGTTGGAGATTAATAGTTAAAAAAACAACATGCGAGAATACCTTGGAGAAGGAGAGACTGAGTGGCTAGTCAGTGAAAATATTTTAGCAGTTTTGCGCTAACATGCTAACCTTTACTTTCTGGGTGTATTAGGTAAGAGAAAGCTATAAGCAGACTGTAGTGCCTTTCTTCCCGAGCACAGGATTTTCTCTCCACATCAGTTTTAGATGGTATCTGTGATCAAAGGGACGTGCGCTGTTCATACGCTTCCTCTGTACTTCAGAACTGGGGGTGACCTGGAGGGTGCACAAGTGCCCTTGTGTGGTTGCCTGGAAACTTTGGCCCACACAAGTGTCAACTTTCTTTCATGGTTATAAAGGAAGACGGAGCCTCACAGAGAGCTTTAGTCTTAGAGAAAAAAGGTCCTTGTGTGTTTTAAAACAAGTGTCTCACCAGGAGATAATGGTAGAGCAGTGGGTTATAAATGATATATTTTGTTCACTTCTCCTTGATAATGGCACAAGGGAAAAAAAGTTCATCGCTCTCTTATCAAAATACTGTGACATTTCTCCTTCAACTGTAAAATTTCCTATCACATTTCTCTGCTGCAACAGCAACTAAATTTACTCGATTGTGGAGACTACATAATCTCTCATCAAAAGGTGTCTTTTTTATTCTTTCTTTTCTCCTTACTTACACTTCAGGAGAAGCACCAAGTTTGCTAAAATCACTTTTTTTCTCCAATGAATTAAATTTTCTTTTAAGACATTTATTAATTAACTAGTAACTACTATACCGTGCCATGCAGAGTCTTCCTCTGTGCCAAGGGCAATATGCCATTTTCTGTCATCATGTTTTTTTAACACTGACCACAGTCATTGCTGGTGATATGTTTTTAATTAAACAAATTATAAATAAATGTGTCTACTAATTGTTGGAGACCAAAAACACTGAAAAACTGTTGAAGTTCTCGAGTGATAACTTATTTTCAGTAAGTACAGATTCATGTTTGATACAACGGGTGACGTTTTTATTCCTGCAATTAAATATCTTTCTGTAACATTTTCAGCTTTTGAAAGTGCAGATCTTTATGTTCTTCTCAGGGAAACATGTTTTTTTAAGTTTTTACCTGCCATCTGCCCAAAGAATGGCTCTCAAAATGCAGTTCCACAGTGCGCACTGGCAGTTCTCCACTATGGACGTCTGTGCGAATGGGGTTGCGTTGTGTGGGACTGTTTCTGGTGTGCCTGTTCAGAGGCAGCTGCTATATATGGAAGACGACACCACTGGGTTTGCATAAGTTATGCCTTTGTCCATTAAAGACTACCGATATGCTTACATGTGGTAGGCTATATTTCATCTGCATAAGTTGGTGTGAAACAAAGGTACAACCACTTATAAAATCAGGGAAAATATTACCACAAGGGATTTTTCTGTTTCCATGACTGTGAGGGTGAACAACATAAAATAAAGTGTTTAAATCCAGAGTGTATGTCAATTTGTATTTTGAGAGTTACTACTATAATGATACTAAGAGTAACAAAAAAACAGTGAAGAAATTTGCTGCTTTGTAAACTAAATTCCTTCAGTGAATGTTCAACCATGCAGCTTTTGCCCACATCCCTAGTTTCCAATGTTGATATATGAAAAGATATGGTATAACTGCAGAATGTTGCTATAAGTAGGTGACATGTTAACAATAATTCATACTATTGATAAAATGCAGAGGTAGATCTCCAGATGGGAACATGTGAGAGAAAGTAACAGCTTAGTGAACATGTGGAAGGTAGCTTAGAGCCCAGACTGCAGGCACAAAAATGTTTTGTTTATTCCAACAGAGCAAATATTGGAGAACTGTTATAATGCTAATAAAATGATTGACTCCTTACAATGGATCCTGGTCAGAATTAATCTCCGGAGACATTTAGAGGATATGAGACATTCCCTGAAGGACTTGGAGCTGTGTACTTCGATAATAGTCATAATAATAAATTTAACAAAAAAACAACACAGCATTAATTATGTGAAACTGCCCCAGTACCAAACAATACTGTGGATGAAATCCATATATATAAGCGTGAATGTGTTCTATACCTGGCATGTAAATATTCTGTTTCAACCAATTATGACTTTTTTATATTTTAAAGACTTTTCTAATGAGTGGGTCATCTTTTGGGAGAAATTTGAAGTGGCGTAATATAGAGATACCGATGTTTTGTGACATCTGGGGTTGAACCTGGGGATAAGTGGAGTTCATTTGATGTTACATACTTCTCTTTCATAGTCACGTGGCTATTGGAAGATCCATTGTCTTTAATCATAGTCTTCTGAAACAAAACCGTATGAATAGACTGTTTGTGAATTGCTTAACATTGTTTTCATGTTTTTCAAGAAAAGGCACAACCATCTGATGATTTTGGGAAACTGCGGAGAATATTTTTTATGCGAAATACTTCTATTAATAGCACAACTCAAGAAAAGCTCTTGGTTTAAAATTACTTTTACATTTTTATTAGTTGAAACTAGAAGATTACTTTGTAATTGAGTTTTTATTTGAGTTGGAATGGTCAGTGGAAATGGTTGGCAGACCCAAGAAACCTTCCATTGCTTTGCACAAATAGTTTTTGTTTCTCTGGACTTCAGGCAGTGGTGCAGTGCATTCAAATATTAATCAATAAATATATACTTTAAATATTAATCTATAAATTAATCTTTAAATTAAGCTGAGATCAGCTGGAAATTTTGTACTTCTAGCATAATGCTATGTTAAAATTAACCATGAGGAAGAGATACACGTTTGCTGAGTAGTGTGAGCTATAGGAAGCACATTGTGCCAATCTTTTAAAGGGTATTTTGAAGCGCATAATGTAACAAAAAATAAGGAAGCTTAAATAAAATAATTTCTTAAGGATTTACATGCAGTAGGTTAACCAAGTACTGAGTGTATTGGAATTCACAATTGCTTACATTATTTTTAGTTATTACCAAGAATAAGACTCTTCAGTTCTTGTTCCCTGACAAAGAAGCTAGTGGCCAATGAGAACTGAGCACCACAATTATCTTTGCCTCATAAAAAATTCACATTGAAAAGCAGCTAATAAATTAAACCTTCTTTCAGTCCCACACACAGGACCGATGGTTTGCTCTGTGGAGTAAGGCTGTGTGCAGTTGTGGAGCCCTCTTCAATGGTATAAAATAGTTGTAGGTAGAGGGGAAGGAAGTTCTTCAACTGGAACTAATGCAGGAAGGGAGCCTTGGAAATAGGGTGCAAAGAAAGTAACAGAGGAGAAGAGCCGGGCTATTAGGATTTGCAGCTGAGTGAAGCAGGAGGCTGGAGCACAGGCCCTTGTGAGGTTGGGAGACAAGAAAGGAGATGTCCTTGAATGATGCAGAGGAAGTACTAAGGGAATGAGTAAGAATGGTTCAGTTGCAAGATCACTGGCACTATTAGTAATTGCAGTAATGTTGAATTTTACGATTCTCTGATACTGTCTTTGTGGAAACCAAAACAAAGGTCTAAGAAGAAAGCCAAAAGAAGAAAGCCTTTTAAGGTTTTCTTATTTCTAAACCCAATAAAAAAGGAAAGATGCTCGGTATAGTTGGAATGAGCTTCTGTTGTATTGTGTAAATAAGTTTTGTACTCAGAACAATAAGGTGGTTTGATAATAAGAGGTTAGTTTTTTTCAAAGAACACACAGCATCAGATAAGGTAAAAGGAGAAGGGTTCATTAGAGGAAATGGAAGCAAACACAGCTGTTACTCCTACACTGGCTGTCTACACATCCTTGAGCACACAAACAAACTTCCAAGAAAGAGAAAGGAAAAGTCACTGGGGCCCTCAGGAAGTTCTCTCTTTTTTTCTCCTACACTTCCTTTCATTTATATGTAATACACAGTTACATTGCTGGTACAGGGGTAAAAAGCCCATATAACCCTTTTCTTCACCCCTCTTCTGGCCCACCTTCTCTCAATTATTTTTCCAACAGATAACCTGATTTACAACATAATTATGTTCACTAATTAATAATGTGCAGCTCAGGAGAAGGAAAATCATTTAGTATGGAAAAATTATGGTGTAGAATTAAGGGTTCGGATATGTGAACATATTGTGGTGAAATAGCAAGTTCCCTACATTGTCTAACTGTTGGTAACTGTCCATTAGTGCACTTTAGATCGTGAATTCAGAGCGGTTTGACTCAGTCCTTTGACCAGCGTTCATTTACCAGCTTCTGTTTTCCCTTCTTCAAGCTACATGCCTAAACACAACATACATCTACATTTATTACCTTTAACAACAAGACTTGGAAGCCTCAAAAATGTCATGGACAAGAGGTTTGCAAGGTGGGAGAGGTGAAATTGATAGCAACGTTCCCTTGTACAACAGCATAAACCCTACAGTGCTTGGGCAGATTCCCTGAAAATGTTGTGTTATGAGCAATGGGTCTTGGTGGGCGCATTTTGTAATTGGGCTCCTGAATGGTCCTGTCTTGTTGTAATTGTTATGACTGTAAGCATATGTGAAAGGAGAGAAGGCAATAGTATAAAAGCCATAATGACTGGGATTTGTCGTAATTTCTTCTTTTAAAATATTTCCACATGTTGAAAGCTACTTTCTTGCACAGTAAATTGGATAACAACAAATACATTATTGATTATGTTATTGTAAATCGTTTGCAGGTGAGAGATATTTTGTATTATTACTTGTTCAGAGTCCAGCACTCATGAGATAAAAAGGCCAAACTGGAATTTCACTTGATGGAGTCCTGCACATCAGATATTCTTCTATCTGGGGCTGCCAGTAGTGCAGCAGAAATGTCCAAATGGTATTAGGTAGAAAACTGACAGCAGCCTGCATTTCTGGAACTGGACAACATGAATCAGGTAATCATTTGCATATATGTATATGTACAGTGTTACATTGTAGTGTTGAATGCAGGTGATGTGGGTTTCATATTTATGGGAATTGATTTTTTTCCCTCATTCTGTTTCACAGACCTAGTGCAAGGGAACAATGAAGCCCACATGAACAGATGCTGAAATCCTCAGGTATGCAGTGTCGAATGCCTGAACCACAAGACCATAACTGTAAGAAGGGTACTTCAAATGTTTGTGCTGTCTCTAGAATTTCCATTGCCTTTATCACTGGTCTCCATTATAGATGTAGATTTTTTAAAAATTATTCTCTGTTCAACCTCTGCAAACACTTTTAAGATTTTCTCCCGTGAAAACAAAAGCAAAAGAAAAAAATGGAACAAGGGGACAAGGACAACTGTGAAGAGTTATCCTCAACTCATTCACTGTGCATGCTTTTGTATCATTAAAATGACTAAGATATAGCAACTGGCAGATTATGACTTCTCTTAGCTTCAAGCTGGTAGTGCCAGAAAAGTGAACAGAGACATGATATACTCAGTCTAGTTTATCATACTGGTTTTCTGCTTATGAAGCCTGAAGCAGGGAAGTGTTCAGGTTGAAATACTGATCAAATTCACCCTTTCTAGAGGGTGGCTTTCTGGTTTAGTGAAATAGAGTGGGAATGAAAGAGCTGTTAAACTGTCAGTAGCTATTAAGCTGTTGGCATTCCAAACTACTGTAGAAAAAGACAAAAAACCCACACTTTTTCTATGCATAAAAACCAAAATTTCTTCCAGAAATTTTTGGTAAAAAACATACAATTGAATCCTATTTTATTTTGATAAATATTTTGCAGTTATGAAGCCTGAAAATCATAAAACTCTGAAAATCGGTTATCAGAAAATTTAGAACATAGGTCTTGAAAATTTTATATCATCCATGTACCCTCACTTCCAAAACAAATCTTTCAGCTGAAATTGAACTTTGAACAGGCACATTGATGCTCTCCACCCCTTCCATTCCACTGTCATTCTGCGTGAGTGGTTATCATTATAAGGGTTGAAATGTTGTGGTTTAGTGAATGGCATGTGTGTATTGGAAATGACCACTGATTTTCTCTGTTTATTTTTTGTTTTGCAGGGACCACAACTTGTCATCCTAAAATACTCCAGAGCAAATCACTGCAGAATTTCACAATCATCATGGCTTTCTTTGTTTTATTAAAGAACAGTAATTGTTAAAGTCTGCTTTTGCATATTCAGAAATGCCTCTGACAATAGGTTTGTGCAAATAAGGAAGCAACTGCAGAGATTAATTCCAGACACCTCAGTTTTCGATGGAAATAAAAAAATGACTGAGAGAAGGTTAAGTGGTAATAGGGTGAACACTCTTGAGAAACTTTGCAAAATTACACTGAACCGTCACATTGAACATGCAGGGCCTAATCTGAAACCTGCTGAGGTCAATTAAAATCTTGATATTTATTTTCTCAAGTTTCAGATTAACCTCATCTTTATTTTGTAGAATTATATTATGATGGATTTTTTTTTTATCCTCAGGCTTACATGCTTTTGTCTTCACACTTTTTGTAAGAGTCCCAATAATGCTATTTTTAATTTGATGTTCAAGTTCTATTCCTCTCTGTGAGAAGTGTGTTTATAATACAAATAGAAGGTGGAAAATAGTTAAATGAAGGTTATGTTCTTAAACTCAACATGTTCTTTCCAAAATACCAAGTATTTTCTGATTGAAATATTTGATAGTTTGACTCTAAATTATTTAAATAAACATCCTTTATCAAATGAAATCGCAGAAGTGGTTGGTGTGATAGTCTGTAATCATTTACTCAAATTACAAATGTTTTTCCATTGTTTCAACCTATATGTTCCCTAATATTTAAAAACTCTGTATCTACACTTCTGAATGCTGGATGATTTTAGACTGTGTGTCTAAGAAAATACTAAATAGTCGTATCTGTGGTACATCATTACAGAACATTTATCTATGCTGTGCATAGATAACAGTTTAATACTGATTGACTGTTAATACGGTGGCTATGACTGCATTCCAACAGTGGTGCAGCTGTATCTGTACAGCGACGTGTCACACCAAAAATTGAGAAACTCAGTTGCTCTGTTTCCCCACAAATCCAAAATGTAATGAAACATAGCAGTCTGAGTTATGCGTATGGGTTTTTCGTAATATATCTGGCAAGATTACGGTGAACCAAATGAATAAATCAAGACTGGTTTTAGTCCTCAAATTTCATGTAATTACATGTCTGTAGCTGATGGAGAGTGATGTTCCAGGAAGTGGGATTCACACTATGCTGTCCCCCAATTGATGCTGTCCATATCGTTTGAATGCTAAAATGAAAATCACAACAAACCAATTACTTTTTCTCAAGCTCAGTTTATTCAGGTTGGTATTAGAATTTCAGGTAAATGTTTGCTGAAAGCACGTGTGGTATATTGTTGCTAAACTTGGAGTAAGCAAAGGTATAGGAATGAAACCAAAAGCAAAAAGGAAAACCTTGTATTAGTCTCTCTCCAGCTAGCAGTCGTCACTTACTTAAAGTAAGGAATGTGAAGTGGCCAGCTGCCCCCATATTCACTATTTGGAATAGCAAATTCAGAATGATTCAAATAATCTCTTTGACAATTTTTTGCTATTAGCATTCCGATGTTGTTCTATACAGTAATCATCAATTTAATCAGATTACTGAAGAAAACCTTGACCGCCTCTCTACCTGTGTCCAGAGGAGTTTCTGTAACCCATTCTTATGTGCTTCTTGTTCATCATTCAGATTGTCATGTTATTTTGTAACCATGGAGAACAGGGAGGGATGCCTGTTGGTTGAATTTAGATTTCTCCGGCTGAGTGCAAACCAATTTTTGAGAAAAATGAGAAAACATTTCTTAATGTAAATTGTACTGTCACTCCCTTATATCATCAGTGCAGAATGGATTTCTTTCCAGATCATCTGAACTGTATAATTAGCATATTGTTAAAGCGTAGGTTTGAAAGTGCAAAATTATATACATTTTTACTGACTAAAGGTAAATGCAATTAGATCAAAGCTAATAATTTCCATGATGGGTGGTTCAGATAATAAAAGTGAAAAATTTTAAGTAGAACTATGGCATTTTCTAAAAACCTTATCACCATTTTCTCTTAAAATTATTCTTTGAACAAATTTTTTAAAATATCTAGAAAGGGTTTAAAGGAAATATGGATAGTGATTGGTCCTTGAATGTTATGGTCCCTCCAAATGGGATGAGTCATTTTTGGAAGAGGGTAGCATTTTCAGTCAGTTGTCAATTCCAGACATAGTGCATGTGATTTTGGTGCTGTGCTCCCTTTCAACTTTTAAAGAATCTCTTAAACATTATTTTCTCATTCATTTTCTCCTCCTGTTTTGGTTTACAAAGATAGGGTCTAATTTGACGTAAATCATCTGGCAATCACAGTTTGCTTTCCATTGCTATTTTCTGAATGGTTTGTATGGTTTTGACTTCAAAATTATCCATATGCTATATTGCTCAAAAACATTTTAAAGGAACAGCATGGTTTCTGTTTCTAATTCATTTATCGTGCCTGTATATTTAGACTATGTGTAAAATGTAACTTCTCCATCATGTCATGAAAAGATATTGCACTCTTGGGTTCATGAATTCAAGAAACATGACATAATAGACTGGCAAATATGGCCTTGTGTCTTCTGATGATGATCCAAATCCACCCACTTATCTTGATCTGCCTATATTGTTAACAACATGGGATGTCACACAACAAATTTTTCATTTTAACTGTTCTTTATGTACAGTGCAGTGTGGAATTTACTTTTTATTGCCTTTCAGAGGGAAGTATCATACCTCTCAGTGAAATAATGGTTTTGTCAGACACTGGTATCTTTATTGTGTAGTGCTTTTAAATTCTACACTATTTATACCAAGCTCTCTTGGCTTAGGACAGGTAAGATGTGATACCTCTATTTCTCCATGAGAATACTTAAAGCTTTATGGATACAGAAGTGTATTGTTGATAAATAATTGTAAGTTCTGTGTTGTAGGTTACAAGGAGAATTGTTTTATTCTTCTAAGTGCTCTATGAACGTTCAGAGTGTGAACACCTATTAGAAATGACTGACGAACCTAAAGCTTGTACTCGCAATCTTAATATTGATTTGTATGCCTCTTCCTACCATAATTAATCTAGTTACAAAGTGTAGACATTGATTTGCAGTTAGAGGTTTTATTACATTTGTTCATGACAGGAAGAAACAGCAGTAATTTTATTGCATACACTGCTGATGTCTTGTTGTCAAGAGGTGTCTAAATGGATGATTGTTAAAAAAGTCAAAGAATGATAGGTGACTCTAAAATTCATGGGATCAAAGAAGAATTTATAATAGGAAGAAAATCTGGCATATTTGTCCTGGAACAACGCTGAAGAGTGAGTTGCCACTGAAATTGAAATAATTTTAATTGGTCTAAATAACTGTAGCAAGATGACAATACATTAGAAAAGAGATCTGTGTGTGTTCAGTGGCAGATAAGTATTTTGTGGAGTGAATGTTTCCTCTGTGTGTGTGTTACTTGTAATATTTTGGAACAATTGCACTCTTCAATATTTCAAAGAATATCATTTGCTATTTTGTGAGGATATCTAAGTGATAAAAAGAATTATATAAGCAAATATTTCCTTATATACATAACATTTTTGGCCATAATTATTTCAAGACTGAAAATATGTAGTGGTTCAATTTAGACAGATTCCAAAATTAAATGAAAGCTAAGACCTCAAACTTCAAATAACATATATGAAATGGTCTTCTTTTTCTTTGACTGTCTTTTTACTTTATTCAGAGGCTATGGTGACTGAGCTTTGTTTAACTATTCTCAAAAATGATACGAAATATGTATCAGAAACATAATCAAAGCCCTCTTGCAAGCCTACTTGCTAGAGACAAAGAGATGCAGCATACTTGAAAAGGCCATTCCTTTCAGAATGCCAAGATATGTTATTTTTTGTTGTGTGTATTACAATATCACCTAAAAGCTGTTGGTTTCTATTGGCAAGGAATTCCTTTTATCCTAGATACTATACTTTATAGAGACATAAAAATGTTTGTTTATGCATACATATCTGTCTATCTATAATGTGTGTATGTATATCTATGTGAGTGGTTTTTCCTTTTTTTTTTGGTATGTGTATGTATACATGCAAGCACAATTATAGATCCCACTGTGGATAGCTTGCTATCTAAAAAAAATACAGGTCAATGAAAGGTGAGAGAAAGGAAGCATTACATCCAGAGTTACAAATAGATTGTGAGTGATTTTGGAGCTCCTGTAGGATGTAGGCTTAGATCCAATTCACAAAGCTCAGATCTTTCAAGATCTTCCGTAGCCTTCCCTAAAATGCACACGTATTTACTTCATTTGAGTTTCTTGGAAGTGTTTATTGTGATATGTGTGACAAAGTACTGCACAGTAGTGAGCAGAGGATTGAGTTACACACGTTTCTTTGGTGCTGCCTTTTGAATATCTGTATCCCTCTTATTTTAGAATACAATTTCCACTATTTTTTACTGTTTACCAAAAGGATAAACATAAGCAAATGAAAAGTATTTAGACATACCATGACCTTATTTGGCAGAGTCAAAGTCTTTTTAAACTGTTTATGTTTATTTATATTTATAAATAAATTCTCACATGAGAGCACTCAGTCTTTCTTTATACTTTGCAGTTCAACCTTCATTTAATATTTTTGTTACAACGTATCTTTAGTTTATTTTGATTTTATTACTCTTTATTCAATTCAGTGTGATAATTCTAGGACTAGGTGAAATATGATCACTGCCTTCTTGGAGACTGCAGCCTCACCCAGAAGCAGTACCTTAAGGTTCGCTGGCAGTACCTAGAGATAGTTAAGGAATGTTTTCATGGTGTTTGAGTAGAGACTTCAAAGCTGATATCAGTTCTGAAAAAAAACTTTCAGAGGAGAGAAATGTGCATTTATAACAAGGACAACTGATTGAAAAGCAAAAATAAACATTTTCCTGCACATTATTAAGCTTCTACTCCTGATAAAAAGTTCAGACTTTTTATTTCTAGATGAGAACTGCTCTCTGGCTGTTACTTCTGCATCTTCGGTTGCTTCTTAGCTTTGATGTGTTGTAACATTCTCTTTGTGGACATCTATTTTCACACCTGGATGTTGGTACTATTGCAGAAATCATTCCGGTAGTAGCTCTTCTGACTCCTGATGGTGGGAAATTGTCAGTAGGTCATTAAGGAGCTTCTGTTTGTGGCCTGGAAGATAAGATATTTTGTGTTATGTATTTGACTTTGTAAAGTATAGAGTGTGCAGAGGTGCAAGGATGAGAAAAAATAATCACAGAATCACAGAATTGTAGAGGTTGGAAGGAATCTCTGGAGATATCCATTCCAGCCCTCCTGCTACAGCAGGTTCCCTGCAGTAGGATGCACATGGAAGTGTCCAGGCAGGTTTTGAATATCTCCAGAGAAGGAGACACCACAACCACTCTGGGCAGCCTGTTCCAGTGCTCTGACATCCTCACAGTAAATAAGTTTTTCCTCATGTTTGTATGGAATTTCTTGTGTTCTGGTTTGTGCCTCTTGCCTCTTGTCCTGTCACTGAGCACCACTGAAAAGAGCCTGGTCTCATCCATTTGACTCATACCCTTTAGAAGTTTATAAGCATTGATGAGATCCCCTCTTAGTCTTCCAGGCTGAACAGTCCCAGGTTTCTCAGCCTTTCCTCATAAAGGAGATGCTCCAGGCCCCCAATCATTGTTGTGACCTCTACTGGACTCTCACTGGTAGTTCCCTTGCTGAAGTCAAGGTAGACAACATCCACTGCTCTCCCCTCATCTAGCCTGCTGGTCATGACATCATGGGAGGCTACCTGTGGTCAAAGATGATTTCCCCTTGGTGAATTTATGTTGTCTACTCCTGATAAACTTCTTCTCTTCCACTTACTTGGAGATGGCATCCAGAACAAGCTACTCTATCACTTTTCCAGGGACAGAGGTGAGGCTGACAGGCCTGTAGTTTCCCAGCTTCTCCTTCATGCCCTTTTTGAAGACTGGAGTGACACTGTCTTTCCTTCAGTCCTCATGCACCTCTCCCATTCCAGATGACCTTTCAAAGCAGGTAGTAGAGTCACTGTCCCTGGTGGTGTTCAAGAAGTGTCTGGACGAGGTAATGGTGATAGGAGGACGATTGGACTAGATGATCTTGTACGTCCTTTCCAACCTAGTGTTTCTATGATTCTATGATTCTAAAGATGATAGAGAGTGGCTTGGCAAACACATCTGTCATCTCCCTCAGCACACATGGGTGCATCTCATTGGGGCCCATGGATTTGTGTGCATTAAGTTTGCCTAGGCAATCTCTGACCACATTCTCCTCAACCAAGGGGAAGTCTTCCTTTTCCCAGACTCTCTCTCTTACGTCCAGGGTCTGGGATTCCTGAGGGGCAGTCTTAGTAGTAAAGACTGAAGCAAAGAAGGTGTTCAGTATCTCTGCTTTCTCTGTGTCCTCTGTTACCAGAGCACCCACCTCATTCAGCAGTGGACCCACGTTTTCCTTAGTCTTCCGATACTGACATACTTAAAGAAGCCTTTCTTGTTGTCCTTGGCCTCCCTCACTAGATTTAATTCCAAGTGGACCTTAGCCTTCCTGACAAAATTCCTATATTCCTCCCAAGTGGCCAGACTGTTTTTCCACATTCTGTAGACTTCTTCCATTTGAGTTTTTCCATGAGCTTCTTTTTCATCCATGCAGTCCCTCTTTGCCTGATTTCTTACTCTTGGGGATGCACCAGTCTTGAGCTTGGAAGAAGTGGTGCTTGAATGTCAACCAACTCTCTTGGGCCCTCTTACCTTCCAACGCTCTAACCCATTGGATACCTTCAAGGAGGTCCTTGAAGAGGTCAAAGTTGGCTCTCCTAAAGCCCAGGGTTGCAGTCCTACTTACTGCTTTGTTTCTTCCATTAATGGGGAAGAGAGAAACCTAGAACCCAGTCCTGTGAAGGAAAGTGTATGTGCCTTATTTTTCCTGGTTTTGTGATGTTTATTTCTGGATATTGTGAGGCAGTCACTGGGAACCTGGATATGACCCAGTATTTGCCATTCATGTGAAGGCTACAGAAGTGACAGTGAGGGAGGAGGTGGCAGGGAAGCTAAACAAGGAAGCAGAGACATGGGACAGGAGGCAGGATGGGAACTGACTTTACACTGAGGTCCTTCAGTCTTCAAGAGGATAGTTCAGGGCTCAAAGGGCTTGTGTTGAGGTTCAAGCTCATTCCAGTGTTGTGATGCTTGATTTCTAAATGGCTAACTTCACCCTTGGATATGTAATAGTGGGATTAGTTTATCTATGTTTTTTTGTCTGGCTAAGTTAATGCATTCTATAGTCTGTTCATGTAATTTGTTAACTAAAATTAAACCGTGAGAGAAAAACAACTGGTAAACTAAAACTGTCCTTCTCCAGGATTCACTGTACAGCAAATTGTTTGTTCCTATCAGAAAATAATTGTTAAGTTCAAAGGTATCTGTGTACATTGAAACAATAGTCGTGGCTAAAATAGAATTTTTCTCTTTGGGTTAATGCATATGATTATATTTTTTATTGGGGGGGAGGAGAGGGAGCAGATATATTTTAGTGGAGTTCTTGAGATATTATAATATTATGATATTATATTATTATATGAGTTTTGCAAAACTGCCAGTTTTATCAGGAAGAAAATGAAGATGTCAGCCTGCAGCCTCTTCAATGTGATTCTTTCCTGTGTACTTAAGTAATTTATCTTGATATGCTTAATACTCAATAACAATAAGATGTCTATACTTCTTAGATTCTTATATTATTTCACCATTAAAGGATAATATGATAAATTGACATTAAAGATCATAGTATAGAGGCAGTTCCAATGCTTCATAGACAAAATAATTCTGTAGCCCAGATATATTCTGAGTTATAATTCTTTTGATCTCTTGACACTTCGTATTTAATGGCTGTGTCTTGCCAGAAATACTTTCCTACTTCCTCAAAATGATAAGTTTCTTGTATGTACTCTGTGAAGTTTTCAGAAGCAGTGATTGCAACTGTTACAGACAATGAGGACTCCTGATTCTTTTGCTAGCTTTGACTCACTTCGAGACCCTGAACAACTTATTTAGGCTGAAATTTTCGCTCGCTGCATACAGAGATAAAATCTAGGCAGTAGAGTCAGACTAGGAGGTTCAGAAGAATGTCGTGGCATCACTTGCAGGCTCCTGCCCCAGAGGAGACCCCATGTGCCAGCTGGGGCTGCTCCCCGGGCTCCCCACGCGCTGCATCTGTCTGAGCAGCATTGGGGTGTTCAGAGCCTGCACTCCTAAAGGGAAGCTTGTAAGGCAAAATAATTTGCGATATACTTTATACACATGATGCCCCTGGGCCTTATTCATGTGAAGGTCAAGATCATTCCTGTAGGGAAGGCTGCTGCAAGTCCAGTATTCTACTTAAGTCTTATGTAAGCCTCAGAGTAGGATTTAGGTAGTGCACAGGACTTCTGCTCAATCTCTGTTCAAGGGTTTATTTCACTGGTAACTACAAAGTCTGCCTTATAAATGGGCATCGCTGCTTATATCAGCTTCAAAGTCCCAGCTACAGTAAGATATAGCCGCATGTGAAAGCAATGTAGTAGTCCAGACTGAGGCACCAAAGGAGCAAGTGAGGGTACTCTGGTCTGTGTCCAAAATCAGCAGTCATTCCCTGGCTGGCAACAGTGGTAAAAAGCTGTGTTGGTCACTGCTGGTACTTGATCATAGAAGATGTAGATAAGCACATAACTCATGAGTGCTGGAGCAGTGCGGAGCCATGTGTCTGTTATGCATGGCCATCCCCAGCAAGTGCAAAGAAATGATTAATTTGAATCTTGATATTGTACATTATAGTTATACTACATTTATCTCTATTTATAATAATTTTACTTTCCATATAAATTATAATTATAATGGATGGAACTATATATTGCATGCATGCACTGGAGCATGGCATTCAATCTCACTTTGTGCCAGCCCCCCTTTCTCCTCCCTAATCTCACAGTAACTAAATCTTTTGGATGGTCACACTAAACACTGATAAATTTGAGTCTTTGTTGAGATTTTTATTTTTTCCTTTGTACTCCCTTTCAGAAATTTTTTGCAAACATTGAAAGTAAATGGGGAAATCATGTTAAAGGATCTTCTTCTGTAAGACATTTGGTTACTCTGACTTATAAACTCTGAGCTAGAAATCAGCATCCAAGCAGCGATTTTGTAACTCGGAGCATACATATCTGGTAGAAAGCAAATAACTTCATCTGCCGTTCCACAAATGAGAGATGAGAATAGATCCTCCTATGCCTAAGCATAATTACTGTAAACTGAGAAGATGCCGCAGATACAGTCACAGATAATCTCACCGCTCTTGCTTTTAGATTTAAAAAAAATACTTTCCAAAACATTTTTGTTCATTTAATACATTTCATGATGTTAATGTTAATGCAGCTGTCTTCATATTAAACTAACTTTAGTAGCTTTCTGTGCTCACTAACACACACTATCTGGACACTATTCACTTTTTCCAGGAAAAAAAATTAAAAATCCAGTAATATTGTTTAGGAATACAATGGCATATGAATTATTTTTTTAAAATGTCATATGTGCAAATAATATTGTCCAGATGTAAAAGAAAAAGGGGACATCTTTCAGCTGAAAGGATTCCAGAAAGGAATCTTTCCTAGGGAAAGATTGATGTAGACGGTGATGAAATGTTTAATTTTCTGCTTGCAGACTAGATTATCTTTAAAAAGGCTTGAGTCTGAATTAAATAAGCATCATTCTTAATTGTCTCTACTTTCTATTGTTTTACATACAATGCTCCATATACCTCTTACTGTATTTTGCCTATATGAATCAACTGAAAAATCAGACAGACTTAGGACTGAAATGTCATTGCATATATTGGTGAGAATCCACACACAAAGGGACATTTATAAGGGGCGGCTGTTCCTCTGCTGGGGAAGGGAGCAAACCTGAGAGTCCAGAAACAGACGATGATCTTATCAAGAAACCCCTCTTCAGTAATATCAGCCTGCTCTTGCTAAGTCTGGCATTTCTGTATTGTGTATTTGTGATGGAGAGAGGGAGCAAAGCCGTGCAAGCTACAAATAACTGGGATAAAGTGCCTACTCAACCCACCGGCTCTGCACAGTGTTACCCTATAATTGGAATCCTTTTTGCCAGTGTAGAGTGTCCATGTGAGAATGGAGAGTACAGTATTTCTCTCATGGAAAACTTCAGAGAAGGCTCTT
This sequence comes from Penelope pileata, assembly GCA_013396635.1. Taxonomy (NCBI): domain Eukaryota; kingdom Metazoa; phylum Chordata; class Aves; order Galliformes; family Cracidae; genus Penelope; species Penelope pileata. The sequence goes on along the minus strand of WBMW01001260.1, from coordinate 288,481 downwards.
CTAATGCATTAGTTGCTTTTGGGTTTGTGTGTGTTTGTCCTTTTTTTTTTTTTTTTTGGTTTGGTCTCATTTTTTTGTATATCCCTGTTTTTCCATGCAGTGAGAATAAAACCTTTTCAACTCTGCATCCTAGATGAAGATGGAAAGTTATTAAAAAAAAAATCTTTTTTTCTTCTTGTGCGAGGTTGATATTTTGATAACAGAGGTGGAAATTGCTCTTGTTGTGAGTGGACTCAAAGCTAAAGTTAGTTATTTTTGATTTCACCATGGGGCCAGGATTTCACTGTGATGGTTTTTTTTTCATTGAAAAGTCTAAAACTTAACTTGCAACTATCTGTGACTAGAGATGAAGAAACCTGTGTACCCTGAACTTGTTTGAAGATTCTTTTTGTGTTGCCTCATAAGGTGAAATTGGAGCATTGTGTATGGCTGTATTACTAGTAATGCAGTAGGATGCAGACCCATCATAAATCAGAATATATCTCAAACTTTCACAGGTTTTTAGGATGATTGAGAAGATAGAAGGATCATTTCTTCTTCGCCTATTGCCCATTTGGCTGTAACTTTCTGTAGTTCTGATTCTCTTTCCAATTTCTTGAGCACAAGGCAACCACAAATTTAGGAATGTGGCAACGTCTCTATTGTGGTCAATAGCTGGCAGAGTAAGCAAGCACTGCCTCTTCTTTGTGACAAGGAAATGGAAGTCAGTTTGTCAGCGTGTGGAAGTGTATAGAACTGGCTGCATTTATTTTGCCAATCTGTAGACTAGATGCTGATACTTGCAGAATATTTTCTGAATTATAAGGAACTAGCTGGGAAACTGGAATAAACTGTAAGCTTTGAAAAAAGTAAACAAATCTTTGGTATTTCTTAGGATATCTTGAGTAAATATCTTTAACTTTTTGCTTCTGTCTTTATCACTTTTCTTTCAGTAGGTTTCTGTGAGTTTAGCAAAGCAGTCCAGAAAAAGTCTATACAGCTGAGTAAGACTGTTTCACTAAGAAGCTAAACAGACTTTTGCCAGCAGTGTTCCTCATGTACTCCTTCCTAACTAACTAGGAGAAAACAGTTATTTTTGTAACAGTTGATCTTAAGCCGTGGAAACAGATAATCGCTGCTTAGCTATTCGTTAAGAGCCCCCACACTCTGAAATTCCGGTCACACTGTCATTTCAAACTGATGCACAGGTGCTCACCACTGTAGATCTGTGCTTTTCTTACATGGGATGAGATCTTGTGGTTGTATTATTTCTGTACATTATAGGGGTGTGAGACACTATAGGAATGTATATTTTTCCTTTATATTGAATTTATATAAACAAATAAAAAATTTACAAATAGAGCACAACTTTGAGTTTTTAAAGTGTCAGTGCATGCACCTCTTGAAACTTTTTTCTGAAACTGACTGTATTGCAGAGCATAATGCTCCTTCACATCACTGAGGTTAGCTCTGCGTTGCGATTGGGAATCTGGAGCAGCTTTTGTACTCTACCTAAGGTCCCAATAAACAAGCTGGAGTACTGTCTTAGTGTGGTGGTATTAGCCAGAGCCTAGTTCATATTAAATAATCAGTAATTAAACTTTTTCTCAGGGAAAAAAGAAAAAAAAGATTGTCTGCAGTGAGCTATTATTAGCTGGCTACTTGAAGACAGAAAATGGTTTAGACCACGTCAGGTGAAGTCACAGTGCTGGGTGCAGTGTTGATACGCTTCATGTCTTCAGTTTAGCCAGGATTCAGCTGGAAGGAAGGAAGCAGCAAGGAAGTATTAGAATCAGTGAAGTATACTTTGGTGGTTTAGCTTATACATTAAGTACTTACAACAACACATATGCTTTGGCTAAGTAGGATAATAGTGTTTACATTGTTTCTAAATGTGAATTCATGCACTTCTGTCCATATGTTTCAGGCCTGGAAGTACAAATGTGTTCCTTCACTGCTGCAAGGTTCCTGCCTCCCTCTGTTTCCTGATTTCCATTTCTCCAGGCTGTGTCTTTGTATCCCAATTGGACTCAACTTGAAACTTCAAATGATTCCTTCCTTAGACTCCCCCTCTCTTGCCTTGTTTTTTGTTTTTATTTTCCTCCTTCCATGGTATTCTTTTCCTGAATATCTTTGTCTATTCTTTCCCTATCCTCACTTTCAGAATATTCTTTCCTTCCCTTTATTGCCCATTGTAGGACAGTGCTGTTGAAGATAAGGATAGCACCTGCATGCTGTACCATTTTCAGTACTAGCAGCAGGTAGGAGAGATAAACTGCTTCTGACTTTCAGTGCTATAGAGAAAGGTAGGGAGCAGCAAGGTTTTTGTTACGGAAGATGGAGAAGCTTTTTCATTTGTCATCCTTGTCTAGCATGCACAGTTGCCCTATGGGAGCATTGGCAAGGTGCAGCAACGTTAGGTAGCTCAGTCAGGAGTGAAGCAGCATGTGGCAGCTTCTGCTTCATGTTTGCTATCCAGATGTACTCCTGTCCCTACGCAAAGGAGAGTGGTTGCTTGAAGCAATAACTACTTGTGGGTTGTCCTTGTGGCTGATCCACTCAGAGCCGTCACTCTAAAATGTCCTGTTGACCTTGCTCCTTGTGGGACCAGGAAGGAGTGGTGCCGGGGAGGGATTGCTGGGAACTGTCCACGACTTCAGAAGCAGAGGACTGCTCCCTTAACAGTGGCTGGGCCTATTTCCTCTCTTTTGGGGCAGCAAAATTCAATTTTGTGTTTGGTTCTGGACAACTTAAATAACCTCTTTGTTTTGATTGTAATTTACTCTGTTACTTTTTGGATTCTGATGTGAATTTGTCCTGTAGGTATATGAGTCTTTTTAGTAAGATAGTTACAGCTGTTGTATCCCAGAACACACTGAAAGTAGTGCTGCAAATCAAATTTTACCCCCAAACCTCCCGGATCTTCTCATTCCAGAGTGACTGAGCCAATGACTGGGTGCAGTGCTATCAGCTGTGGAGAGATGTGAGCTCACACTCATTCCTGTGCTGAATTAGGTAAAAAGATGCGTCAAATCTCTGACAGACAAACTTAGTGATGTTAGATGTTTGGCCCTTTTCATAACATAGCCGTGTGAATTGCTGTTTTAGCCAACCCTCCTCCACAATAGCAGTGGCAACTTTCCAGTCAATGCTGGAAGGGGATGCAGTATTCATTCATTCATCAAGAAGTACCATGGCTTAGCACATTGTGGGTTACTGCTTCAGACTCTCAGTTACTTGTTTTAGAGTTTTTGGCTATTGAATATGTCCTGTGGAAAGGGAATATTTCTGTTTTGCCACCTCCATTATGTTATCTTTTCCAGTGCAATTACAAGCTAATTCAAAGCTCTTTGTGTTAGGCTAATAGCTTCTGATTCACTGCTGTCAGCCAGTACCTCTTTGTGCACTTGTAATGCTGCTTGCTGGTGCCCCTAACACTTACCTATGAAGCACGTTATTTTTTCTGGAGTAGAGTCTCATCATAGGCAAATCATTAATGGAACATCAAAAGATCCCATCTGTTAGAGTTACATATGGCTAAGATCACAATTATCAAAAGTCTTTTTTTTTTTTTTTCCCCCATTCTTATCCACACAATAAATGTAGTTGTCAGCAGGATAAGTTCACACATCGGATAAGGTCACAATTTCATTTAGTGACAACTTCCAACAGCGTGAACTTACAAGGTTCGATTTATTAAAGAGTCAGAAAGGATAAGATCACTGCATGGCCAGCCTGATTTATCAGGGTTTGACTGGAGTACTTGAATAGAGAATGCCATATTTCAAGTTTATGTTCGAAACTGTAGTTTAGTGTGTGTTATGTCTCAGAGACTTGAAAATTGAGGGAGGAGAATTTAGAGGAGGTATCTCAATAATGCATTTTATGTCTGCCAAGCGAGTATATGAGCATTTCATATTGGACATACCCTGTTAAGAATCGTAAGTGGAAATGGAATAGTTCTCTGCTCTCTTTGAACTGCTGTATGCAAAAATACACATATTAGTTTGTTCCAATATTAATTGAAGATCTGTTCTGTGCACAAAGCAGTGCAGATCTTAGTATCTGGGCTAGGTAGTGCTTAAGAAATTGAGAGAGCGTTTTTTACTCGTTAGCTATGACTTCGGAGCAGTCCTTGTTTGAAACTACAACTTACATGATTTCTCTACTGTGCAGAAGTATTCATTAGCAGAGCCAGGTGGCTACACATAGGAAATATGCAAAGAAGGAGCCATTTGCTAGTGGAAATTGGTAGAGGCCTATGATGTCAAATAACCAGTCTCTAATTATAGCAGAGAAAGAGCTTGCTCATTCTTTTTAGCTGACACCACTTAGAGAGCTATTCCTGATAAAAACAAAAACACACAAAACAAAACAAAATGCTACTAGTGCCAATGCTATCTGTGACTTGCTTAGAAATGTTAAACATTTATAAATCTGGTTAAACTTATTTCTGAACAAAGTAGTTCCCTCAAAACTCATTGCTGACCTTCTGATACAGACTCCTTTGCTTCTTGTTCCAGAGTGTGGGCACGTGGATGAAAGCCAGATCTATTTTGTTCAGAAATGCTATTTATAGTTGAATTCTTCTGGTACTCAAACTGTGGTCAAATCCTGCTAAGGGCCAAAAGCTGTTGTTGGATTCATCTACACTGTGATTTTTTTTAAAATGATCCCGATCTTGCTTTACAAGAAGGCAAAGTTAAACTGACCCCTCTACTTCCTGTTTTATGCAAGCCCTATGTGACATCCCTAAGACAATATATTAATATAAGAAAATAATCCTAAAGTGAGTCATTTCATTCTGGTTTTGTATCTGCCAAGGTGGCCTAATATCTTAAAAGCCATGGGATGTGTTGTAGCTGTACTAGTGAGTCATGACTTGGGGCTTCTTTTACAGTGCAGCTATCATAAGTCTTTGAGTAATCACAGACTTTAAAAGTATGCTACATCAACAAGATAAGAGAAACAGCCCACAGCACTAACAGCATTATCATTTAACAAAATTGATTAGTTCATACTATGTGTCTCAAATATTTTCTGTAAACTTACTCAGCAAGCTGGAAGTAAGTGCGTTCCTGACGTAGAAGCTGAAGAAACAAACAAACAAGCAAATAAACAAACCCTAAAAATTAATTTAAAAAGTACCACCTTTGCTCCATAGCAAGGAAAAATGTAATAAATATCAGTAAATGGAATGTCTCTCAGGCCATTTTTTCCCCTTACTTGCAAAAAATAAAAACAGGGCATCACTTTTCTGTTTATATTTCTTTGTGCTACTTCTGTTGTGCCTCTTGCTTTTGTTTTCTGTAGGCCAAATGGTGGGTGTAGGATGAAAGCAGCAAAGTACAAGTGCCTCCCTGATTTACCTGCCAAATCTTGAAGTGTATCGTTTACTTTATACCAGGTGTATGTACTCGTTCTATATATTGTAATTTACCGTTAAGAGAAGAAGCATTATGTTCCTTGTGATACTCAGAGTTCAACGGTGATCTGTTGCATCTATGGACCACTAGAAACTTCCTACAATGTTTGGCACAGAATTTTCATTCTTTACTGCTTTTTTCTTCCTGCCAATGGGATTCTCCATGGCCAGGCACCTGTGAAGAGTCAGTGCCAGCTGAGGCTTTGCACTTCTTGCTGCCAGTGCTTGCACGGTGAAGAAATCTCAGACATTCTTCCTTTTCCTGACGTAATCTGTTACCACAGTTTCAATACCATTTGCCAAATACGAAATTTCAGAAGGGGAAAAGGTTGTAAATGAATGCAGGAAAGTTGCAGACTCTTTGCTCAGTGGTCAGGGGTATTCATTAGAGAATTTTTAATAATGACATTTGCAATTTTTTTTCTACATGCCCTTGTGCCAGCCCCTGGCCTTCCCCTGCTTATTACAGACAAAAGAACATATGTGGTGATTTTAAAAAGGGGATGAAGATGCAGGCTATGGCAGGAAAAAGTAATCTTAGCAGATGCTTGCTTTGAAGTATTATTTTTACATTACACACTCTTTGCATTATGTTTTCTTTCTTAACCAAAGATTGTCAGTGACAATTATCTTGCTGAGGATCAAATCGTACTGTGCTGCACCTTGCATGAGTGTAACCAAAACACATGTGCTTGCCAGAACATTTGAAGTGGTTATTTTTGCAACTCTTCACACACATGTACACCCACCTTATTAAAATGGATGCTGTTAATGGTGACCATACAGAAATTTATCTTGTTTAGAAAACTATGACCTAAGGAAACAGAAAGGTTATGAAGCAAAACGATTTCCAACCCAGTTGGCTATCTACTGCTCTGTGTTATGGTGGTCTTGATGGAGGGGAAAATACAACAGCTTCAGTAGAGCTGTGCATGATGTTACCCAACTGCAGTGAATTTCAATGTATTAATACATACAGGAAAGTATTGCCCAAACTACAACATGGGAATGTAGCAAAAGGGAATAAAAGAGAGAATCTGTATTAACTTACTCAACTCTCAAATGGAGGAAAAAAATATACTTTTGGAAAATAGTGGCTCGTTTTTATGTCTGCCTCAAACCTGAAATGCTTATCAGATATATGATTCATGTTATTAATCTTATTTAAAGTATAACGTGTAATGATGTGTACCTTAAAACTTAGGTAGGTTTTTGGATATCACTGGATGATCTGCCCCAAGTTTGTCGTTCTTAATCCATTAAAAGACAGGCCTGCTTGTAAATCCACAGGTACTGATAAGGAGTCACTGTTTGACTGTGTCTGAACCCTTTTCAAATGAAAAATGTCAGTGGCAGAAAGGGAGGCTGAATTATTTTTTAAAAGGGTTTTCAAAGATTCTCATGATTCCTCTGGTATCAGTTAAATGTGACATGTCCATAGACACGGCTGTTTTTTAGTGTGTAAAAGCAAGCAAATGCTACAGTTTTCATCTCTATGTAGAAAGAAAATGCTGCAGTATGTGTAAGTGATCAACATGTTGCCTTGCAATACTAGAATTCCTGTCTTCCATAATTAACATACAAAGAGTTATTTTAAAGTTCAAACAATTTGTGACATTGTGCCTGTGAGAGGGGAAAAAAACGTGCATACATTTGTGTATTTCTGTTTAGCTGCATATATATCACGTATCTAAATTACATATAATGAATCCATAAGCTTTCCTGCTTTCATACTGCCATTTAAGCTGTCATAGCCCTGTCATGATGATAACACGCAAGCTTTTGTAAACTGGTACAGCTCTATTTCCCAGATTTGTTCCGGTTTTCAAGGAGGACCCGATGCACAATTTTACGTAGAGTAGTTTTGTAATCTGCAACACTCAGAGGTGAAATTTAGGTTTCTTTGCTTGGAAATGGAAGCTGAAGCCAAGCCTCTGCTTTGGAAAACGGTCAAGATTAACTCCTGCGGACAAGGAGAACCTTCGCAGCCTGACTAAAGCATAAATTCAGGCATTCATGGGAATGGTTCACTGGGGGAAGTCTGCAGAGACTGCCTGCAGGCCAGGAGGAGTTACTCACTTCCTTCAGCTCAAGGTTAATTTCTCAGCAATTGCCAGTTCTAAATCTGCGATGAGTTTACTTCTTGCATAGTTGTACTTTGCACTGGTTGGACTTCCTACTGTTTGTGCAAAAGCACAGCCCTAATTTGGGGGAGAGTTGTTGAGAAGGGATGCGCTGCTGCAAACGGCAGGAATTGCTGCTGCTCTGAGAGAGGAAGGGGATTTAGCACCTGATGGAAGCGCGGCTGCAGCAAGGTGGGATGAGTTCTGCAGGTCCCAGGGACACCAGTAGATTTTCAGCCTTCATGTCCACCTGCATGAAGGGCAAAGCTGGGTAACATCTTGAGCAAACATTGTTAAATGTCTGATGAAGAAAGCATAAATCCATCATCATCACTATGTTTCATCCCCCTTTAAAGTTGGAAAAAAGAATTTATTAGTATTGTTTTTGAGAAGAACATTAGAAATGGTATATATGAATGTAGCCGCTATTACACTTTCAACTGTAATGTTTGTCCATAGGAAAACAGGCTTCTTGAGGAGACTGCTTTGCAAAGAAGAGTTGTACAGAGTATATTTTTTAATCCTGTAATAAATTAAAAAAACAGAAAAGCTAAAGTGAGCTGGGTTAACACCTTAAGGTGTTAATTTTGAAATCCTTACTTTCATAAATAAAATATCCTTTTGAAAAGGGGAAGAATTAGTACGCACTTAAAACCAAAAATCACTCTCTTTACCCTCCCATTGCTTTTATATATCTTGTGTTAAAATCTTAATCTAACAAGTTAAATAATTTGGGGTCTAATTCTGAAAAGTTACTTCCTGTACATCACTCCGTTCAAAATCTTTAATATTGTAATTCTAGTAAATATTTTTAGCGTTTTCTTCAAAATCGGTGGAGTTGCTCTGGATTTTATCACTGTGAAGTATGTTTCAAAAGTATTTAGGAGGCAAATGCTTCAGAATGTGTTCTTGTGACAGTGAAATGGATCCAGGAGGCTCATGCACCAGGAGCTGTTGCACTCTCAGCTATCGTTTTCCCCATCCTCAGCATTTTTTAAGAACTTCCTTGAATCCACTCTTCTGACTAAAGATGCTTTCAAACCATATCGCAAGTGAAAAAGTAGAAAGAAATGTAACTTTCTAGAATATCTTTGAATAGAACTGTAAGGAAAGAGGTTTGTTGTCCTTTTGCAGGATGACCAGATTGGTTGTTTTTCAGACAAATGTAATTAACTCGCATTCCAGGGATCCTCCAAATGCCACACTTATACAGCAAACATAGAGGTGGCTGCTGTTAGGGCGGGAGAAGAGCTGTCTAAGCACCACTTGTGCTCTTTGTTTGCAGGGGAGCTGGAGGTGGTCCAGAAGGATGGTGAGCGCAAGGTCCAGAGCCGACAGCAGCTCCCAGTGGGGACAACATGGGGGCCCTTCGCTGGGAAGATGGATCTAAACAACAACACCTTGGTATGTAGATGCTCCTGGGTGCCTTGCTCTGTGGGGGATGGCCTGTGTCATTACGCAGCCAGAGCATTTGGAAAACAGGCCTTGGTAGCTCTCGTGGACTGTGGTATTGGGATCTTTTCCAATTAGTTCGTCTATGGCAGCTGTCCATGTAGTTGTCTGGAGCACAGGTTAATAATACTAAGCTTGTTATTTTACAGCAGAACGGAAGTGTTGCTTCCTTGTTTGTTGGATGAAGCTGCTGCCTTTCAGCAGCAATATCTGATTTTTAAGGCCTTTTCAAATTTTTCATAGCATTAATTGATGAATATTTATATTAATGGTTGGTATAGAAAATAAATAGCTACACTGGTTAAAGCTAAAATTCATTAAATTTGCCTTGATAATGAGATTGCTGAACATAGTAAAATTTCCCATCAGCTTACAATTATTTTGGAAGATACTGAAAGGCACCTGCCATATAATATATCCTTAATTAGCCGTAATTATTATTATTATTATTCTGATTGCAGAAAGTACGTGGGCCATATTACTTATAAGTAACACTTGGCTAAACTCAGTTCCATGTGCTGAAAATCGTGTCATTCCTAGGTCTTCATTTCATTTTCGTTTGTATTGGTTTTAACCCTGAGCTTCAATATTATTTCTATATAGTTCAGATCAATTTTCTGAGAATATCTGGAAAGGTGACCCCATAAATGAAAAAAGCAACAAATACATCTAGAAGAAGGGGTTTAGGTAATCTTGGAATATGCATTACCCTGTGGGATATTACTAAAGAACCATTATTTTCAGCTCGATCACTATTTGCTATTACAGATTTTGCATGAATGCATTAACATAAAGACCCATGGAACTATTTCACAGTAGTGTTTTATGTACATTTTGGGCACACACAGCTCAGCTGTAAATTGAGAAGCTGAGCTTCCCAGTGTAGGGGGTACTATCCTGCCATTGCAGGACCTGAAGAGTGGGGAGTGCTGAGTTGCTAAGTAGCATCAGGGGGAGCATGAGAGAGGGGACATATGGAGCTGGGGGAAAGAATACCTTTCTCAGACTCCACCATTACTACTCATCACTTTCCATAAAGCAGAAACCTTAGTATTGGCATAGGTTGAAGTGATTCCACATAAAAACTTAGGAAAAACACTAGTTTTGTGTTGTCCTTATTACCTTGTCCACTTCTACCACTTCCTTAGGTATATAGAACTTGAAGATGTTTGAGTATGGGAAATGATGTTGATTGACCCTTCACTACAAAAGTTATCGTTATCAGCTATCCCTAGGATCAATTTGCAACATATCAGCAACTGATCATATTGTTTCATTTTTGTATTTTGAAGCAGAGAAACAACTGCAATCCTTGCAGGAGCTTGCTTCTCCTTCGGTAGCACAGGCATATATTAAGGTCTGCTATTACTTTGAAATTTGGGCAAATACCACTTTTGCTGTAACAGAAACAATTAGCTAAGACTTTTTTGTTTTAATGTAGTTGTAGTGAGCAGAGCTGACTTCTTAGTTTGATGGTTATAATGAGATGGAACAACTTTTTCAGACTAGTTAAGAGAGCTGTGAGGTAAAAATGTTCAGAAGGACTTCTCATTAAGCTGGAAAGATCCTTCTTTACTTCTTGTCAAATTAAAATATATATATATGTATTTGTGATGTGATAGATTTTTTGTTCTACCTACTATTATAAATGCATTTTGAAGTCTGAAAAAGTTCCTGTAAAGAAAAATGTAATCCTTAGCAATTTTGTTTTGACTCCCATTCTTTGAGACAGTCAAAATTGAACTGGATATGGTCTTGAGTAATCTGAGTTGACTTCGAAGCTGAATCTAACTTTGAAGTTTGCCCTGCTTTGAGCAGGAGTTTGGCTGGATGACCTACAGAGGTGCCTTCCACCCTGAATTATTCTGATTCTAAGCAATGTTTCTTTTTCCCAAGTATCAGGTATTTCTTGTAGTCCTACATTTATTCGTTTAAAATGCTGCATAAAGAAATGTAAACCCTTTGATAGATCTTTAATTTAGTGTTTAAGCAACACAACACAAACCCAGTGCCAGCTTCTACATATTTTTCTTTTAGCTTTTTTTTTTTTTTCCTTGAAATGATTCTGGTTTATTTATGATCTTTCTGTTTGCTTGGCACATTTGATTACTTTTCTCACTGCCATACATGCTCTCTGTTGTTCACAAGGGGAGCTGTGTTTGTTTACTTAAGTTATTTATGTCTGTTTTGGAAAGCTCATTTGGGTAAAGCCTTACCTCCCTTGAATTCAATCAAACTTTCACATCAGCCGCTGATGTCAGGTTTAGTTCATTTCTTAATGAGAACTTCCAACATCACGCTATTATAAACATCAAATAATCTTTGCAAAAAAGCTTTAATGTATATTTTTCGTGTAGAGAGAAAAGGAAAGAAAAACTCAGTAAAACTCAGGTGAGTAAATATCACAATTCTTGCAGCTGGTATTTCTCTTGGAAAATATGTTGATGGTTGACTTGCAGGTATTTTACCTGACTTTACTGATTAGCAATATGACACTTGGCCTCACAGGATTCATCTACCTAACAGTTACTGCTTACTTGATGTCCTTTCACTCAGCACTGTATACAGTCTGTACATGTAATATCCTTTGGAAGTGCTTCATATTTCAGACAGTACTGTGGTGCTGAATAAAGACTCACTGCTGTTGGCTCTGGAGACAGAGCAAGCTAATTAATTCAGCATGGTAATTAATTGAGTCACTGTGCCAGATGTCAAATACTTTTTAGATCTTTCAAGTTTCTGTCTTGAAGTATATTAACAATATACATCTCAGAGTAAGAGAAGGTTGGGTACATTGAACAAAAGTGATTTAAGTGCTGTACACAATTGTAATAGGGATAGCAGCTGTTGGCTTCATCAGCAGTGCCGCAGCACTTTCAGGAGATGCAGTGGAGCAAGGTCCCTACTGGGACTTCAGAATACTTAAAGTCTAGTGGTAGACTCAAGAAAGCTCAATGACTAATCATGTTCTTAATTTTACTCATCTAAGAGTCAGCCAGTACTCATGGATTCCAAAGTGTTCAAAACTCTTCATGAAATAACTTACCCCACTGCATGACTATTGCTGAAAAAATCTGTGTGCAGCCATTAGAAATCTTAAGAATGTTGCTTTTTAAGAACAAAGAGCAAGTCTTGAATCTTACAAGTATTTTAGGCATTTAATTCCCATTTCAATATGAATTTAACAACTCCTTACATCATTATCTAAATATTATTTATATAATTATATCTAGAGTGACAGGTCTCTCCTATTTAGGTAGTTTTAATGATCTGTGCCTTTAATTTTGCTAAACTGGTACAATTCTGCTCAGAGCTGCTGGTCTTTGTACCTGTGTGCACAATTGGACATAGAGGTTATTGCCTTCTATTTCTTTTCTTTTATGCTAATAAAAAGATTGCATACATATTTCCAGGCTTTCTTGAGGTTTAATATAATACCATTGTTTTGACAAACAGACACATACGAAATTTTGTACAATACTGTTTTTTTTATCTACAGTTGGTGAGAACTCAGCTCTAAAGAAAGGCAACATGATTTAATCACTGCTTTTACCAGGGAGACTTCAACTTTGTACCTTGCTGTATCACTGAAAATTCGGTAGCTCCTGGGTACCTAAAAGCAGTCAGGCATGTATTTCTAGGGCAGTAACCCATAGCTTGTGACTCTGGTCTTCAACAGGAAAGCGGGTTTGCACACATGTCAAGTATAATGTGAGCAAGATGGTGAGAAGAATGGAAGGCCGTTCTAGACAGATCATAGAAACCACTGAAAGAGTAGCTCCTGCACATGAGCGGGTCTAAACTGAAGTTGCTATCAGCGTACTTAAGAAAAAGCAGTTTATTTGCTTTTCTGAGCTGTAAATATTTTCCTTGTTTCCCTGAAACAAAAGAATATTTCAAGCGGTTCCCATCTGCATTCAGTGTTTCTCAAGAAGCAGCACAGAACCATGCGGCCTGTGATGAACGTCAAGCATGGCTCCGATAATGAGGGGAGGCATTCTGAGATGTGATTTCCTTTGGCTGCAGCCATCTAGTTTTTGGTGTTAATCTGTGCCCATGGCAGGGTTTTGTGAAATGAAACAATGAGCGGCTGGATCCTGCCCCCCATTCTTGTGGTCTTGTCACAAGGAGGAGCGGATGGTGCAGGCCTGTATCAGCCTGATAAGGAAAAGAGGATTCAACATGGCTGTGACAGGAATCCGTGGGAAGAAAGTGTTCAGGGTTGGACCAGGCGAGCAATGGGATGCAGCAGAGACCCTTTAATGGGATCTGGGAGGTTCAGTGCCAAAGCTATACTTTTTCTGGAAGATAGCTTCACAAAACAGTTTATTGGGTAGTGCTGTGAGGGGCTGAGGAGCCAAGGTTCAAAATGCAGTTAAGTTATTCATTCGCTAATCTGTGGCTGGTCACTGCAGGTCAAAAACCTCATATCTGTAGTAGCCAGCAACTTTTAATCTCCAGAGTTGCAGCGTGAGAGTTTGCTGGGCACTTGGTTGAGGTTCTGTGTGGCCATGGAGAGTGGCAGCCTGTGCTAGGCTGCCTCTGCTTTTGTTGTTTAAACACAGAAATGTGTAAGGCAGATTTTATCATTAGTCATTTACCTGCAAATGGGGATTTTGGATCTTACTAGCACTGTCATTTTTATGTTTCATTACCAAAAATAGTATATTGAGCCATGACCCTTGATTCTAATCTTTATTATACCGGTTTTATACTTTCTGAGTACCTCAAGTGACTACAAAAGCCTTTCTTTTGCTTTTTTACTGTTGTTACTGACAGGTTATACATGTTTAAAATTCTAGTTTGGAGCATTTGCTTCTTTCCCAAATACTGGGAGACTTTAACGTAACAACATTTCAGGACAGCAAATTGCATTACGCTTACGGTGACGTACTGGTGCGCTATACAAGCGTCAGTGCCAGCCACTTCATACAAAGTGAAACATCTTAAAAAGCCGAGATTTGTTGATATGATGTGGAAACCCACATGGGCATCCACAGCGGCCTTTGAAAATATTCCCTCACATTCCCTCCCCCTTTGTAAGATGCCCTCACCTTTCATAAAACCATGTAGTTGAGGGGAATGTAATGCGAGAAGAATTTGTTTGAAACTTTTGTCCATAGCAGCTTTTTAGTCATTTTGAAGAACAAACAAAAATCAAACATACAAAACAGCAGTTGTTTCTGTTCCTTTGTTGAAATTTACACAACAGAGTTAATTTAAAACATGCTACTAATATGACAGCAAGATACAGTAATGATCTGTATAAACACTGTTCTTGAAAAGACAGAAGTTTTCTCAAGCTTGAGGAAGTGGTTTCCAGAATGCTAATAAATGATGAAGAAGCACATTCCCTGCAAACACAAATGACTATGTTGATCATGCAGCTCTGTCTAAATTCTGTTCGTATGCTGATATTAATACTGTATAATTACCATGGCCTTAATTTTAAGATGTTAAATGTTTGAAAGGCACAAAAATATGTTTCTGGTTGTTTTTTTTTTTTTTTTTTTTAAACCAAGCCAAACAAAACAAGGAGACAGGATTGAAATCCATTGTTCCTTTGTATTTCCTTATTGCTGAATCAATTTCTGAAATAGAGTATTACATAGGGGAGTTTTCACCTAAAATCACTTTTGTTTTTTAACCTCTTTCCCTTGACTAAAGCCCCTTTTTAAAACTATACATATCCATGGTTCATTTTGACACCTGTTTGTCAAAACAGCAGAACTTTACGTTTATTGAAAACCACCACTGGTCACTTTGAAAGGCTTTTAAAAATAATTCAGTTACTTGGTACTTGCTATAAGCATGTCCATTAAGCAGACATTATCCTAATACTCTCGTAATTAAGTAGTAGATACTACCAATTACTCTCATTAAACTGAGAGAAAACTCGATAAGCTTTCTGCCCCATTTCAGCAAGCTTATTTCAGTAGGGAGGTGCTTGCTTCACAAGGAAGGATGCATCCCTGGGAGGATTGCCAGGGAGCTGCTGAGAGCTGAGTGAGGAAAATGTGGGGCAGGGGCAGGAGTCCAGAACAGAAAAAGGGCAAGAAAATTCAGTTCAGCAGAAACAGAGGGAAACACCAGCTATGAGGCTGGCTCTTCTGGTTTGTGATGTGGAGAAAAGCAGACAGAAGGTAAGGTACATTGCAGCACATATTGCGCTATCAACTGTCTTACACGTAGACTGCCACAACCTGTGAGTAGCAAGGTATTCTTGTCCTACTGGTCATCTAGTCCGGTCCTCCCTGTACCACAGGCTTTAAGCCTCAAACATTTATTTTGCTACTGTTGATTTTGTCAAATTTATAACACAACTTTTAGAATGGGATGTAGTCCTATTGAAGAAGTTTGAGTGAGAGAAGGAATTTGGCTTAGCTCCCTTCACAGTCATTCATATAGCTGAGAACACTGAAATACCTAACAGGCAAACTTCAACATCCATGTTTAAGATGAGGAATTTAACATTATTGTCATTCTCTGAGGATTTTTTTAAAAATTCATACTTTTTATAATGATATTTCTTATTTATGAAACGTATTAGTAGAGACTAAGCAGATATAAAATGTCAGATTTAAATATTCAGCAGTTTTTGACATAACTTTCTTCTCACTAAATGTTAAACAACACCTTTTTTTACTCAGAAATAAAATTCACTTTCTAAAATGTTGACACATTTTTTCAGTAGTTTCACATCCATAGAACAAGTACAGGAAAATCTAGCTCCATCATTTTAGTGGAACATAAAGCTATGAAGATGCTCGTGTCTACAGAGATACTTGTATTGTTAAGCCAAGCATTTTGTGCTTATGAGGGGCTCTGAGCTGAAAGAGTTGCAGGCTTTTGTTCTCTCTTTAACTATTATAAAGATACAATGTCCTGGATACTCCTGGGTTTCTCTGGGGAAAATACATAAAGCTCTGTCTTCCCAAGCAGTTAGCCTTAGCATGCATTGTTGGTGGAGGAGAGCGCCATGATGTTCCTGTGTATGGAATTGTGTTAGCACTTGTGTGCACTCAGATGTGATTATGAAAACATGAATGCTTTCCATAAGACCTGTGGAAGCAAAGCGGACAGGTGTTTGGAATTGAGTGTGCTGTAGATGAAATTCTAGTGTGAAGAGAAAATTCACCATGTACTGGTTTCAGAATTGTGCTTATGAAAGTGTAAAGATACAACTGTCTCTCATGTACTTTATCACTGTAGCAATAACAAAATTTGAAATTATCTTAATCTAAATGAAAAAAAAAAGACTTTGAGTAAAGGAATAGACCTGTGGTTTCAATGAAGACAGTGGCTGATTGCTGCTCACTTCAGCACAACATGATAGAATGATCGAAATTCCAGTCAGTTCCGTCTGTGTCTGAATAGGCTTAAGAGGAATAGCCTATACATTTTTAAGATTGATGGAAAAAAGTGTATCTATCGTTATTTCATTACGAGACAAATTAACTACATTTTGTGAAAGTATGTCTTTGAATGTTGTGAATAGAAAAAATATAGCAAGTATAGTTAGCACAGTACATGTATTCTCTATGTGTACATATATACACATTTATAAATATAAGTGTAGGAAAATATATTTATACGTATGTCAGTGTTTGCAAGCACATTCTAGTATGAAGAAGACACTGTGTTATTAGGTCCTAAAAATCAGAGCTGTATTTGAAATACTAACATTTTGCTGAACTTTCCTCTCTGCTCAGCTACGGCTGCTTTTCTAATGATGTTGCAGTATCAAAAAGCCAGTAGACAAACTTGTCCTTTTCCAGATGCAGCGGATCTCTTTTGCACCACTATAATATGGGCAATACAGAGCTTGGCTTGAGATCTGAAGTGCTGAGTGAGGTTTGTAAATGTTCTGGGCTCAAGCTTGGAGAACAAGTACACTGATCCAGCTCGTGGTGGCTCCACGGGCTCCAGGGGCACTGCAGAGATGTCCGGCTCCAGCTCCTGGTTTCTGCTGGGATGCGCATAGGAAGCACCAGCAATGAGCATCCCTCTGCTCCTGCGCAGTCCCAGGCTGCCTGCTGCAGTGGGAGTTACAAATAGTTTTGCATTCATGTCCCATCTCAAACTATCTGGCATTAATAAACTTTTGCCTGGTATTTTTTTCACTAATGCATTTTGTCGTATATTTCATAGACTAGAGAAAAGGGGAAAGTATTTCCAAAAATGTTAAGAAAAATGTTTTGCAAATTTAGAAACTTTAAATATAGTTGCAGTCATGTGTTTTCCTGTTTTTTATTTGAGCTCTTCTAACTTACATAGGGAATAATTGCATTTTAAATAGAGAAAATAACGTCCTTTCTTTGTGTGCTCTAAGGGAAGGATGCAGTATGCTACTGATGCATTTAGAATAAACTACCTAGCATCTGAGATATCATCATAGTTTATGTATATTATTCACTTTGAGAAAATGTCATAATTTAAAATATCTGTCACAGATTAGTATTTTCTACCTTTTTTGACATTTTATTTTAATGTATATCTGCAAAGAAGATTTTTTTTGAATAAAGGCTTCATCTATGTTAGTCATTATTATTATTTATGTATTTACTTACAAACACCTCTTCAGTTAGCATGTTCCCCCAAGATTTTTTTCTCTTTGAGCCATGCTTTTCATGTGGCAGTCTCCAGGCTGGAGGAGGAGTGACCACACTTTCCCAAAGATGAAGCTGGCACTCGAGCCATGTGTGAGGACGTGGAGACATGCGGGGAGCTGAGGGAGGTGTGCCTCGGCGCAGGGAGGTGAGGAAGGGTTCTTCCTTCTCTCCCCCTCCTGCAAGCTGTTCTCACTTTTGGAAGAAAACTGGGACAGATTAGCATAAAGGAAAGAGAACAGTGAAGCAGCAAACAATAGTAGGACCAAAATATCTTGGTTGCTGCTGTATTTAAACTCAGGTTGGACCAGCACATGAGAGAGGCGAAGGTGTGGGCAGGTATGGAGCAGGTGACGCACGGCTTCTGGCACTGCAGTGCTGTGAGGTGTCTGCAGCTAACCCACTTGTGTGGCTGCCCAGAAATGCCTGCAAGTAGCTGACATCTCTCAAACCTGGCATTGAAGGGCCAGAATTAGACCAGTTCTTGCAGAAAATGGCAGATGGGACATTACGGCAAGCTAGACAATTAGTCACACCGGTGGAGGATACCTTTTTCAAAATCTAATTGAAATATAACAAGAGCTTTCTGGGAGATAGGGAAGTAAGCCTCTACGTTTCTTTGGCATGTCTCTCACCAATTGCCTGCTGGTTTTTTTCCTTAGGAATGCTTTTCCTTCCTGGCCCAGTTTCTTGTTAATGAAAGTTAGGATAGATATGCTGTGGACAATCAGATTTTAAATTAATGTTACTTTTTCAGTGCATTTTTTCAGGTTTATGTAGGACTTTGCTTCTAAGTATTCTATACGTCTTTTTTAAGAAATACTGTCTGATTTGTGGGGATCATTGTCCTAGGTTTCTGTGTCAGAGATCTGAGAAGTGAGAGCAGTGGCATCGCATTTTCAGGATGCCAAATGTGCGCACTTTGATCTGGCACTGCAGCGTGCCTCGGGGAGTAAGCTGAAACTTGATTTCTTTAGTCAGCCACCCGCTATCAGGTACCAAGGTCCTGATTAGGCAGACATTAAAACAGTGAGCACACCGTGGGCTGGATGTGGGAATGTTTGTGAGGCAGCCATTGGCATCACCGGCATCCGCAGCACTCATGTCGTGGTGCTTTTTCTGTGACAGTAAATGCCTTTCACATGTTCAGTGACAGCAGCAAGTACCTCTGTGCACTGAGTACTTTTGAAAACTGTCCCCGCTCCCCACCACATTTAACATTTTATTGCAGAATGGAAAATGAAAAGAGATCTGTGTTTTGAGAACTTGACCTCTCACAAATGTGAGACCGCCTAGAGTGGCTGTTTCTCCTTAACATTCCTCGCGTGCCATCCTCCACGCCAGTTGCTCGCACTTGTGGCAGTGCTGAAGGGGCTTTGTAGTCACACCTGTGCTGCCTGCTCTCTCTGGTGGCACCCATGGGATGGAGTGGTCTTTCTGAACTCCAGTGTTTCCCTGTCAGTCTTACAAAGGGACTCGACTGGGGTCTGATTCTTTGTTCACTGTAACTCCTGTAAGTTTGAGGTCTCTTGAACTCTTCAGAAGCATGAATATGGTATTGTCAGTGTTTTCCATGTTTCTCTGGCTGCTCTGTTGGACTTGCAGAATGCCCTGGGATGCAACAGTGAGCAGCATTGATGCTACTGCTTAAAAATCATTGGGTTAACAAGGATTTTTTGCATTATTTCTTCAAGACAACAGATAAAGCATGCAAATCTACTGAGTGGAGTAGGTGTTAGAAATCACAGTTTATATGCCTGAATTTTTGATTCCTACTGTTTGTTTCCTTGTGTGATCTTTGAAAAAATACAAATGGAAAGCAAAGCAACCAGAAATTTTAATGGCAATTAATATGCAGGCAAGAGTTGATTTTGCCTGGCACTGAGCACCAGCAGGAGATGCTGAGCACCCCAATCTTTCATTCAGAGCAGTAGGGCTGAGGGATGCCTAGCATTTCATGAGACTGAACACCATGAGTACAGTCTGTGAACCTCTCTGTAAGATAAATATTTCTTATTTTATTTGACCTTGGAGATGGAACTGGTTTGATAGGGTTAAGGTCAATGAGTATATTATTTTTAGACGAGATACAGAGTACATGGATGGTTCTGCTTTATTTTAGTGTGTTAACATCTGGCAGCATTCTGTGTTCCATATGCTGCTGATTGTCCTGATACATTCATCTTCTGTGATTATCAAGAAGATTTCAGTGCTCTGGAGTTAATCACACATTTGCGAAGACAAATACATGAAGACAAGTGGAAAAGCAGTGTGTGGGTTTTTGTGCATAAGACCAATATTTGGGTAATCTTGGCAAGTACTCAATTAATTTAGAAAATAAATATTTTTAAATTGATTTAATTAGTTAATATCTGTAAGTACTGTGAGGATATAAAATGGCATATTGGTGCTCGATGTAGTTATCACAATGGAGAATCTGATTGTGCCCTTTTAATTCTAAAAGTGGCACACTTTCTTATTTTACGAATGATGAATACTTAAAGGAGTGTTAGATCTGCATCCTTTTCCTATGTATCATTTTTGCATAGCTTTGCTATGTGAAAATTTAGCTATGCTTGTGCTATTTCATTACAAAAATCACACACATAACTATCAACTGACTTTTTTTTTCTTTTTCTTATACCAATGTTTTCAGTTTTCCTAGGCAGATAACATTTTTTCCAGGGCTATAAATTATTATTTTCATTTTGTGCTGTTTTGGCCTTACATGCTAACAGCTTCAGGGGAGGAAGACTTAAGAGTTTCACAGAGAATCTGCCACATCAAAGCAGGTGTTCCCTTTACAGTACCTCTTTCTTTCTGAAAATGCAGAAAGTCTGCCAAGATCAGAATGAACAGGGAGGCAAAAATCAAGTGAAGCAAGATGTCTGTCAGCCTTGCACCTCTGTTACAGCATTTGCCCCAGCCTGTGCTCACCTCTTAGCCAGCCCACTGTGGGTCTATCACATGCCCCAAATTTCTGCAATGAAGAATTCAAATAAGAAAACAGCTACATGGTACAAAGCCTAGAAAGGCAATGCTTTGCTGCCCACACCTCTTGTAAGACATCCCCTTGCTGCCTGACGCCCTCGTCACAAGAGGAACACCATGAAATCATCCGTGGCCATGGCTCTTTAGGCAAAGCCAGGGACCGAGATCTGTCCACATAGCACTGTGTGGGACATCTGGCCAAGATAAGACATTAGAAAAGCAGCAAGACGGCTGAAATGGCAGTTTGCCACAAAACAGAAGGTAGAGAACAAACTTGAGTAGCAATCTTGCTACTCAATATTTCTCTTTTAATTGAATATCCATCATTTCAAAGAAAAAAAAGGCAGTGAAATCTCTTAGGGCACATAACATATCACTACCCACTATTGAGATAAAACTTGTTTTATTTTATCATGCACAAATTTGTTTAGATCTTAGCAGTGACCACTCTTCCTGTTGCCAATATCTATTAATGACAATTACTTCAAATACTATACTTGCTCAGTGATGGCATCACATCATGGTGAGGAAGATTGTGATCTTATCTAAACCAATTCTGTTTAACTCTGACACTCCTTCTATTATAGTGGGGCCTCGATAAGATCATGCCTGTTAGGATCAGACATTAGTTGGAATCAATATTTGAAAATGTGCCTGTTTTTGCTTAATAGCAAAGTTAGTGTGAGGGTCAGAGTGAGATCATTTGTTGGATGAGATTGTACAGCTTCATCTTGTAACAGAAATGTGTTCTTTGCTTCAGCTGCTGGTGAAAACTGAAAACAAGGGCTCTTTGAAAACTGTATGGCTTCGCTAATAATCACTATGTAAGGAAGATACAATCATTATTATGATATTTAACATCTGTACTGCTGCAGCGTTTTGAGGTTCTAGTCAGGAACTAGTGCTCCTTTGTGCTAGACTCTGTCTGAATCTGATATTAAAAAGACAGCTGCTGGCCTCAGCTAGCTGAGGTCCTGGGCTTCAACCAGACCTGAATACAATGACAACAAGCAAGTGTGGGAGGCAAAAGCTAAAACAGAGATAATTAAGATAAGTATAATAAACAACATCACAGTAAAGCAGTAGATGTGAGCTTTAAAGAGATAGTGAATGAAAAAGGCAGCAAGTTTGCAGATGATTTTACGGAATTCTTCTGACATCCATTAATCTAGTGGAAGAAAATACAAAAACTTGGGAGCATTAATTTAGATGGAAATTTTTAAACTCATTGGCTGATAAAGAAAGATACAATCTAGATCAGTGATGGTGAACCTTTTTAGTGCCCAGTGTCAAATTTATTTTGAGAACTCAGAGGCTCATGTGCTGCCAACACAAATCTTTCAATGCCAAACTTGGTAGCAGTGCCAGCACTTTATGATTACTGGAGGAGGTGAACAGTCAGAAAACACAAAGTGCCATAAATGCTGTTTTGTTGAAAAAATATGGTTGCTGTTACTGTAGGAACTTTCAAGTTTGTGTCAAGGAGACCAAATATCCAAGGGTATTTGTGTGGTTTCTTTGAGAGTTGAAGTGCCACGTTCCATTTCTCCTGAAGAACATTTATTTTTCCTCTTATAAATTAAAAAGGCAAACAAAATAAATGAAAAACTACAAAGTTAATAGTCATATGAACCATTTTTTTTTTTATTTCACTACAAAATATGAGTGACACTAGTTCTGTGACTGAAGTTGGAGTCAAAAAGCATCACATGTAGCTTCCTGCGCTAGGGAGGCAGTGTGACCACTGGACTGCTCTAGAGAGAATGGCTCCAAGAGATATTTTAATAGATCTCTTAAATCACTCCAGTGCAGAATGAAACGAAGTTTGGAGATTTCCATATTTTTGGATGAAATGAACTTCTTGTTTGAATGCCTAGATCTTTATTTAGACGAACTTGTAGTATTGTGCCCAGTGATGTGCTAAGACCTAGGCTGGGTTTACAAATCATTTCAACTTCAGTAATGTCGCTCATCACTGAGCATTTCTCATCCTAAACTCTAACTTCTTATGGCTTGACTTAGATTTCCTTTACTGTTCACAGCTTGGTTACTATTTGACATACCAATCAATAAATTTATAACACTGTCTTCTATGAGATGAACATATGCCAAACAGGAGTGCAAGTTTTCATTAGAGAAAGTCAGAAAGTTTCTGGTTTGAAAAAGTATTCTGTCACATGCCCCTCTAATTATGTATGTTATGTCAATACCAGTATCACATATGTGCCAACTGGTAATTATAAAAAGTGTAACTATAATTTATGTTTCTTCAAACACAAAAGTAAGTGGAATGACAAATGAATAAATCATTGTGCCAGTTTTAACAGTAAAAACATGACTGAATTCACTATCACCATATTGCCTTTCAAGACAATTAAATGCTATTGCTTACTCTTCCAATATCATCATATGTGAAAACACTGTGAGTTGAAAAGAGAATAAAGATGTATCACCAAAGTGGATTTATATAGGTGAAATTCTTCCCTTGTAATGTCCGTGTAAGGATATTTGAGCAGAATTCTGCCCATAAAGGGTGAGGCATTTTCATATTTTCATTGATAAAAGCATAATTTTGGACAGAGTTTGAATAATGAAGATGTGGCTTTCATTTTACTTTTTCCTTTAGTCTTAACAAATAGAAGAAGGAGCAGAGACATTTCTGAATCATCTCTTAAAAAATGGGAAGAGTTTATCTTTGGGTGAAATATGAAATATGCCAAGATTTTAGATGTCTGTATAACAGTACAGAACAGATTCTTTTTCAAGATGGATTTTTTTTTTTTTTCCCCAACTCAACAGAAGTATTTCAATTTTGGGGCACCCCAAAGGTATTTATTGTTCTGGTAGTATACCACAGTGTTTGCATACAAAAAATAGGTGTTTTACCACATATGCAATTCTGCTAAATTAGTGACACAATTTGTCATTAATGTCACTGAAAGGCAATGTACTGGTAGATTCTTGGATCAGTAACACTTAAATATTGCTTTCTTTAAAACACAGACTTTTTGAACAACTCTAATTCTTCTCATTATTTTTTTCATTGTTGTTTTAATTCTCAAATAAGGAACAGCTTTGAGTTCATGGAATATTAACAGTTTTCAGTTGTTCTTCATATTTTCAAAATCCTTTATGCAGTATTTTTGTCTAAAATGTGGTAGATGTAAATTTCCAGGTGCATAAGTGGGGCAAGAAAGAAGACTAATTTGAGACACTATGAGTCTAATTTTAGACACAAAGCAAAACCTAGCACTACAGTTTTCTGCCTTACTCCCAGATACACATAAAACAAGAATGTCACTAAGACAATTGGATATATCTGAAGAAGTACAGTGTGTTTTTTTCCATGGATACCCCTTTTTTTCTCACTAAATACAGAATGATGAAGAGCCACAATTTACCTTTATAATAGCAAAATATTCCCTTCTATTTCTTACTGACTGGTATTGTCTACATAATGTATTTGACACCTTCTGTTAAACTGTGTCAGTGTTGTCAGAGCTCCAGTTTGAACATGCATCTGAAGCAATTAGATTGAGGTGCAATAGGAGGAGATTAAAAACAATTACACCTGGATAAATAATGTGAATATTTATATTTACTCTCGAATTTTATTTAAGTCTTTTATATATTTAATTGATTTCTACTCTCTATGCCAAGAAGTTTTTGGTATCCGGAGTAGCCTATTAAACAGGTAATCAAGCTGTTGTTATTCTAATGTCTGAATCAAGACTGTGAAAAAAAAACAGTAAATCTCTTCCTGAAAGAATTTGGAGGCTAAAGAGAGAACACAGGCAAAGAGCAGAAGTGCATAATTTGATCACCATTTTTAAAATGGGAGATCAAGGGACAAAGAGATTAATGGATCTGCTTGACAGCACTTTGGAGGTCTCAGGTTTCCTACAGGTTAAACGAATGCCTGTGTTACAAGATTATCCCCCTGAATGATTAGCAGACACCCAAAGAGTTGTACATTAGCAGCCTATGAATTGAATAGATCTTTTTAAACTCTTTCTGTAAAAATTGTGAATAAAAAGCAGTATTTTAGGAATCAGTCTCTTCACAGACAATTCATGATAGAAAAGACTAAACTTTTTATGAATCACAGAATCACAGAATTGTAGGGGTTGGAAGGGGCCTCGAGAGATCATCGAGTCCACCCCCCCTGCCAGAGCAGGTTCCCTACAGCAGGTTGCACAGGTAGGCGTCCAGGCAGGTCTTGAATATCTCCAGGGAAGGAGACACCACAACCTCCCTGGGCAGCCTGTTCCAGTGCTCCGTCACCCGCACCGTGAAGAAGTTCTTCCACATGTTGGTGCGGAACTTCCTGTGCTCCAGCTTAAGGCCATTGCCCCTTGTCCTGTCCCCACTGACCACTGAAAAGAGGTTCCCCACCTCCATTTGCCTCCCGCAACTAAGATACTTATAAACATGGATCAGGTCCCCTCTCAGCCTTCTTTTCTCCAGGCTGAACAGACCCAGATTACTGAGCCTCTCCTCATAGGGGAGATGCTCCAGGCCCTTTATCATCTTTGTGGCCCTCCGCTGGACTCTTTCCAGGAAGTCCCTGTCTTTCTTATACAGGGGAGCCCAGAATGGGATACAGTACTCCAGCTGAGGCCTGACCAGGGCAGAGTAGAGGAGGAGGATCACCTCCCTCGACCTGCTGGCAATACTCTTTTTAATGCACCCTAGGATCCTACTGGCCTTCTTAGCCACCAGGGCACACTGCTGGCTCATGGCCAACCTGTTGTCCACCAGGACCCCCAGGTCCCTCTCTGTAGAGCTCCTCTCCAGCAGGTCGTCCCCCAGCCTGTACTGGTGCATGCGGTTATTCCTCCCCAGGTGCAGGACCCTATACTTGCTTTTGTTGAACCTTATGAATAACATATGCAGATACTAGCTATAAAGAAGATGCAGTCCCAAATGTACAACTTAAGAAAAACAGTAGAAAGTAAGTAGTCTATCAAGCAACTATGCTGCACAAATTTCTCATCATTTCATAACTGATGGGTTAAAATTGAAACATGAAGTTATTTTAAAAAATCCAGATTTGCAAAGAGTGGTATCCCTTATCATGTAAAGGAATTATTAAACCAATTGATACCACAGTGGTGTGCATAGTCTGGATTATGTCTTTGAAAAAGAGAAAATGCTTGATGACAGTCTAGCAGCACTATGCTTCCAATAGGCCAGTCAGTCAAATGCAAATACAGCCTATAATAAAAAGAGCCGGTTGGCATAGTAATTGGGAAATGAATGTTATTTGTAGCTCCATATTTCTGTCTTTAGGAGTCTAAGAACTAGGAGGTTGGTATTGATAAGAGGGTTTGTGTATAAATCCTTTGTAATGAGGCTGTGCCTCTTCAGTCATTTGTATTAATTTTAACTTTAGATATGAACATCATTCTCTGAAAGGGGTGACAACTAAAATAACTAATTTCATAAATGTCTGCAGAAAAAAATCACGCATTTTTAGAAAAAAAATCCCCCTTTTTTGTGGCAGGGAAAGTATGGGGCTATATACAGACCTCAGCCTGCATGTCATGGCATGCAGTTTAGATTATAGCTGCATTTGTGCAGATACTGGTAAGGATGACATTGTTTGGATGGAAGGAAACTAATACGTAGAACTACCAGCTATAGTGTTTAGTTTAAGGGCTAGAAATTTCCTTCTTATCCTTAACTCTGGTGAAAAACATTATCCAAATGGCTTGAGATCTGCATCAACTCCAGCACTAATCCTCCCCCACCCCATGTATTTTTTTCTTAACTGGCATGTTTGGCTAATTTAGTAAATGTATTTAACAGTTTCTGCTGTTCCATATCTTCATGCAGACACTCCTGTTAGACATCTTATTTGCTTTCTTTACTCCTGAATATTTC
Organism: Penelope pileata; assembly: GCA_013396635.1. NCBI lineage: Eukaryota > Metazoa > Chordata > Aves > Galliformes > Cracidae > Penelope > Penelope pileata. The sequence continues at coordinate 262,016 of WBMW01001260.1, read as the reverse complement.
TGTCAGAGCACCTGATAATGTGGGACTATAGGGTCCTAAACAGAAAACAGTCCAGAACATTGTGGGAAAGGTGAAGTTCTGTCACGGGTTTTGATACCTCCCTTTTGCTACTCTATCCACACCACACCTGCTCTCTCCATGCAGTTTCATTTTCATTTACGTAGATTCTCTTAGCCCCCCTCAGTTTCTGTTTGCCCATTTCCTGATATTTACCTCTTATTTCCATTTCTGGCACTTTTCCCTTCAATGTTCTCCTCACCTTTCCAGTCTGTCCTTGTCCACTCTTCTCTTTCAGTCGCTAAATGAATTGTTCCTTTTTTCTACTTTCCCAATTTCTTTATTTTCTTCTTTTCATATTCTCAACAGCCAGACTTCCTTCTCAATTCTCTAATTTCCCTGTCCTTTCTTGTACTGGCCTTCAAGACTCCTTCAATAGTGCTTAAGGACTTGCATTTCCTTAAGTGCGCTTCCTTAAGCTCCATCCATACAGGTTATTTAGAATACTCTGGTTGAAGGTACAGTTTGGTGCTGATTTTAAGAAAAAAAAAAAACCCACAATGAATGGTAGTTGTATGTAACATACATTTGTGATTAGTCTCTCTGCTCAAGATAGCACAGTCATTGCTGTGGCTTATCATAGGGTGGTATACTTCTGTTGCTCGCTGTTACTTTGCTAGCTGTACAGATGTAATCAAGTCTTGTCTTTGGGCAGTAGGTGCCCACTAGAGACAGCAAGAAGGAATCTCTTGACTCTCCCCCACCTGAGTTTAATGTTACAAAGCAAGTCAGGTGCACTATATGCTTACTTTGTGATCTACTTAAGCATCAGGCATGGGTACTACCAGAAGCAAGCTAGCAGGCTTGATGGGCCAGTGGACTGATCTTACACAGTAAATCCTATGCTTTTGTGATATGTTGACAGACCCTTACCTTAAACAGTGCTAGCAGGCACTGCTGTAAAAAAAACAAACTGGCTCATCCACTACTTCTGAGATTTTCCATAAAAGCAGCATAAATGTTAGCGAATAAATAATCTTCTCCTAAACTTCATACAGTAACTGAGCTTACCCCAGGCAGGATGTGCCACTGTAGATCAATGTTTGAAATATGTGAGGATTCCTTATTCCTGGTAATTCAGTGAGAGGAAAACTTTGTCATTGCCTATGTCATTTATTTCTCGGTACGATGTTGAGGGCTTAGGTCTCTTGTCTTTACACATCCTTGCTCATAGTAAGTCTCTCACACTAAGCACTAGCAAAAATTTTTGGAGGAAAGAAAGATAACAGGGAAAACATGCAAAATATTAGTTAAATTAATAAAATAATCCCACTTCCCTGATCTTGTGTGCAGAAAGAAAAGAAGAAATTGAATTGAAAATGCATTAGGTAATGCCTGATCTAGGAATTAATCTGCTTACTTACACACAGCAGAGATACAAATTCTCTTGAGATAGCTAACTTGGTTTCTGATGTGGTATAATCCATGTTTACACAAGCATACTTAAATTGCACTGAGTTGTAAAGAGAAAAGATTCCTGTGTAAAATGAAGTAGAGATGGAAAAGCAGAATGAGAAAAAAATCTTTTTTATCATATGGTAGTCTTCTCTTTCTCAAAAGAGCACATTAAAAGAAATGTGTTACCTCTGATCTGAACTGTGCTTGTTTTAAATGAATCTCCTTACTATGAGAGCTGTTAGCTGCTTGGCTGAGTCAATGAGGCTGCAGAAATATGTGAAGTTATTAGTGTTCAGTCTCAATGGAAATGGAGGTGCTGGAATCATGCTTTCAATCTTTCCTAATGTTTTTTTCTTTAGTAAATTTACTTTGAATAATACTTTGAATACTTTGAATACTTTGAATTTACTTTGAATAATTTTTCCTTTGTATTTGGATTACTCATTAGGTGTTTTTGTTTTTGTTGAGAACTCTGTGTCCTGTTGTCACAGCGGTGGAACAGGATGTTGCTCAAGTTTATTTTTGAGGAAACCCCTCAGGTAGATATGGTCACTTCATCCTCTGTGGCTATCTAGGAATCTGTAGGCAATGCTAAGATGACTTGAGAGTATGAAAGTATGAGTTCCCTTGAGATTGAGAGTATGGCCCATCTTTCTAACTTTCATTTTATACTCAGCTTTGAAAATGAATTTGAGAATTGTTTGAAGTTTGACAGGTTTTTGGATTTGAGACCCATTTCATCATGAGTCCTGAAGCATTTTTGCAGCTTTCCAGATTAAAAAAAAATCATGAGAAGATGTAGATCATCTGAGGACAATTGCTCAGAAAGTTCTCCAAAGTATTAAGTGAGATCATGGCTAGGTTGTCAATGATCAGCAGAGACATACTGATCTGTGTAATTGTACCTTTCGTGTAGTGAGTGTGAGGGGATGGAAATGGGACATGGTGTCTTGAAAGGTGGACAGCAGAGCAATGAGTGTCCTTTTTTTTTTCAATTGTTACAATGAAATAATTCAAGTTTATTCAATATTAATTATGTATAATTAAACTTTAAAACATTCAGGACTTGTGTAAGTTAAGACTGAACACGGCGATTATATCTGGGGATCTAAATAGTGCCATAATAGAATGTATAATCTCAAGAAAAAAGTGAAGAAAAAAGGAGACATTACTGAGTTAACACTGCTGTGAAAACCTTGCCTTCTGTAGATTCTGATAATTTAGTTTTTTCCATTTTTCCTTGAATTTGTTCATATTTTACTTTATTTAGTTCTCCATATTGTTTATTGTTGTCATTCTACTTAATATTCCAGGCATAAACTAAAGGAAAAACAACCTTTGGAGTTTAGGATTTTTATAGCAGTAAGCCTCTGAAGACTTTCTGCCCCATGTAACATACAATGGGGCATTTGATTTTGCCCCTTGAACACTTGTGTAGCAATTGTATGCAAGGTGGGAGGGGTTCTGTTTCTTTTGTGCAAAAGGTGGATGTTAAGATCAGAGGTAAACTAAAACGTAAATCTTCTCTCAGTGTAGCAATGTCCCAACATTGCAGCATCTCATGACAGCAATATCTCTGTTCATTTCTGGTCCCTATGTTTTGGTGACCTTCTTTACTCTGAATATCCCAGTTAAAAGGTGAAGTCAGGAAGGAGAAACGGCAGTAATAAAAAGGCTGAATTTCACATTATACAGATTTCCTTTTTCTTTCTCCCAAGCAACGTTTCTCAATGAAAATTTTTTCAAGATGCCGCACCAGCAAGAGTTAACAGTTTGCATAGGCTACTCATGACAGGGAACCCACAAATTCTGCTCCGCTGGCTTTGGGTCCTAAGGATGAAGAAAATCCCTTTCATACAAGTACCAAGAGGGTTGCACAGAGGGAGTTGTGCAGCCTCTGCAAACCTGTTTTATTTATTTGAACTGCTCTATTATTATGACATCAGATTGACACTTCTTAGAATTGTGAAGCCTGAAATGCTTCGTTAGATTATAAATATTAGAATTTTAGTACTATCACACTGAATTTTAATAACTGAGAATCCACTGTGCACCCAGGCTCAGAAAGGCTATTCAGCTCTGCTGTGCTGACAAGGAAAACAGAAGCAGCATGATAACCAGTAAATTTTTTTATTTATCCTTAGAGAGAAAAAAATGTGTAACTTGGTGGCATACTGCAGCTCTGTGCACCTGTCTACATCTATGCTACAACCTGTGCTTATGAAAAACATCTGTATTTAAACAGATGTTTTGCATAAACTGTTACAATTTGCCTTCATGTTCTGTAAAAGTGGCTTGAGGTCACATTTAAGCATTTCAATGTGATACACATTGAATTTTTAATTTTTCAGTAGACATTGATTTTACATGTATACAAAGAAGAGGGAGTTAATATCAGAAAATTAAGCTAAAATTAAAACTTCATAGTGAACTGTCTGTTTGTGCATCATTTTTTAGCAGACATTACATTAATCACTAGGACTTTTTAAACCAGTATGGATAGAGGGGAAAGTATGATAACATGCATTGAAAGACTAATGGTTGCTTAATCGAACTTTTGCTGGCACCTACTTAATCACTTAAATCATGATGCATGTTGTACTTGGGAGCATAATTTCAGACCTGATGTAGGGCTACTCTCTTATAATGTGAGCTACTGTTTGGAGTTTGGGGCCTTTTTGAGCATACAGATATAGGCGGGTTTAGTGAAATAATGCAAGATTATCCTAAGTGCTTATCAGTGGCGGTTAGATGATTTAGAGAAGCAACACCAAGTGCTCTGTTCCTAAAATAGCTTCAATGTATGGCTTTAACTCCCCACTGAACCATGAGGATTTTTGATTGTGTGCCCTGAGACACAGAGAAAACAGAGGTGAGCTCAAAATGAGTTTGACAATTCTTTTACACTTGTAAGCTGCTGAAGCAGGCCGCTTGTTCCTACATGCACAGCAAAGTGACCTCAGCCGAGAACAATGCAGATTCTGCATTCATGAGATTCAAATCCTCCAACTTAACGGGCAAGACCCCATGAGGCTTCATGTATTAACATTGGATGTATTGTTTTGAATGGAAGAGTGGAAGCCTAACATCAGTCTGGTGTTAGTGTGCTTGGGGTAGTGTGCTAGGTGTGCTGCCTTGCATCCGGTTCTGCAGACCCTGAGGCCCAGCATTGATCTAGGGGAGTTCTCTGGTCTACAGCCCCGTGTGCAGGCTGGCAAAATCACTTTGGGGTTTACGCTTCTGCCAAAGTCTATTCAGGCAAAAGGAGGATGAATTGGGAGACTTCTTCAAATAAAATCTGTTACCAAAAAGAAAGAAAGATCTACTGTACACTCCCGCGTCATTTGACTATGGATGTGCTGGCTCCAAATTTTATTCCTATGTGTCATGAGAAACAAGAGTACATAGATTGGTGAACTGGGCTACTCAGCATAATCTCTGGCAATCCTGAAAGGAGTCCTTTAGATTTCCCTTTTATGTCTACAAGGCAAAATAGAACACTGACAATATGGCCCTTGCCGCTGTCAAGATGCCTGAAAAAGTACACACATATGTACACGCGTGTGTACGCACACACAGATTTATACATCAAAAAACACACATGCATATATACATAAAAATACACGTGTGTATATTTAAACCTGGAGAGAACCGAGTGCGGGAAACTGCACAGAGCTTGGGGATGCTCTTAGCTAGCAACATGTTTTCAGACTTAAAGGAGAAAATGAATTTGTGTTAGATGCTTTATGTCCGTAACACTAATACAGTGTGGTGATAGTAAAATCATCATTGCTGAATGAAGCAGTTTACTAAATTTTATAAAATAAAAGGAATGTAGGGAGAGAGAGCAGAAAATTATGAATCCAAAGGGAAAATCCAGCTCCCAGAAGGAAAATATGATGTGAAGTGTTAGGAAGTGAAAATAGGAGAAAAAAATGATGAGAGGAATATTTTTTAACTGTCTAAAACAAAAATTTGATAAACATTTTAAATTAGTCCTCAAAATGTAGGGAGCTTAGCTGTACAATTCCATCTGATCACTATTAGGCTTACATGAGATTACAAAAGCCTACTGATAATAGAGTTAAATTCAATTTCAAAGCACTGCAGTGAGGACACTGAAACTGCAGCAAGCCTATAGTATCATTTCAGTGAAAAAGAGGGGATATTCCAAGCATAAAAATAGAGTCAAGAGGATGCTGTTTATACAGTAACTGACTTTAAGTGTAATTTTTTGTGATAGATTGTTTGCAGAGTTTGGAGAAGGCATGAAAATAGAAAATCAGTGGTATAGTAGGGGAGAATTTCAGGACTTTGTTGGATAAGAAGGAGGCCTTTGGATGCTGTATAGGATTTTGGAAGACTTTTGTTTCCCTTCATGGTATTTGTTTGCCTTTTTTTTTTTTTTTTTTTTTCTGAACCAAACACTGTGTAGGTGACGGTTACTGCACTCCTGAAACTGATACCCTGTCTTTCAAATTTAAATCTTATTTCCTTTTCAGTTTTGTTTTCATCTTTAAATAAATTTCCAGAGAGCTTGGCTGTATATGTAGAAAGTTAACTACGTGGTACTGGCAGCAATTGAAACCCAAACCAAGTCGAGGAAGATGAGAAAATTCGAAAAGGAAATGCGCTGAGGCTACATGTCAGATATTTCTCTCGTCTTTTCTCTCCTTCTCTTTTTATTCACACAAACACCCATATGCACATGCACATATATTAATATATATAATATATGCAGATATTGATGGAATTCTATGAGTTGAAAGAGAGGGAAGATGTCTTTAAGGATCCATATCTCTCACAGCAGATATATGTTATTATCACTGAAATGTGGCCTTCAGTCTTGAAACAGTTAAAAGAGTTCTACGGCCACAAAAGAAGAGATTTCTTCAGAATTATCTCCCGCCTCACATTTGCTCTTAGGCAAGCAGTTTAAAAAAGCCCAGTGATTGAGCCAGTGATCCAATTTGAAATGCAGAAATGATTAGAGCTGCTTGCCTCATTTCATATCGAAATTCTCTGATTTATGACAGGGCTGCAGCCAAGATCTATCTCCAAAGGGAATTAGTGTGCAAGTTTGCATATTTTTGTTATTTAGGTTTCTGATAGCAGCTGCTAGCTAGAAATACTGAACTGAGAGGTGGTGTTGCAGGGTTTTTCAGCCATTGGAGCAAAGAAAGATAAGAGCCTTATGTTTAGGACATTTAGACCCCTTGACCATCTCACCATACAGAAATTTTTAAACTTGGATTGCAGTAATACAGGAATCCAGTGGAATGGTTAATTGTAGTTGTGGAGAAAGGAATTACCAAAATTCTGTCTCCATGTTTTAACTAGGGGAATTTTAATGAGGCATAAAACTTCAATCATGCGACTGACCTGTGGGGCAGAGTGTAGAACATATAATGAAACAGAAATAGAATTCTGAAAAAAAATTATTACCTTATCTGGAATTTACATGAAGTGTTAACAGGAAATTATGCAGCAGTTATAAATGAAAAATATGGGATTTAATGTACTTATTAATAAAGATTTGTTACATACATGATACCAGTGTCCCAAATCTGCTGTCCGCAGCTGTCCCCAGTTTCTTATTTCTCTGTCCTTAAATGCATTTAGTGTCTTCTTATTACTATATAAGCTAACACCAATGTCTTTTTAACACTAGTTTATAAGACAAATGGAAATATCTTTGAGTAAAGGTTGAAGACTGAGGAATTTTCCCTTTCTGCAACATTCAGACACTCATAAAATTCAGAGTTTTTCATTTGGAATTCAGTTAATGTTTTCTTTGGATTTGTAAACCTTCTGTGAAAGAATGAGCACATGGTAGCTCTCAGATGGGGAAAAAAACCTCCTCCATTGAATGAAAGATGAGTAACTGCCGAATTATGCTAGTGTTGCACTGAGCAAAGAAATCACACTGTGAAAGTTTATTACCTTAGCTACTATCCGGCTCCATATGGAGTCATTATGGCCTAGAGTCTCAATAGTGCTCCTAAATTGACCTTACCATAATGCAGCTGTGCTTCCAGGTATTAAAACCTCTCTCATATTTCACTGAATATTCCCCAGGGGATCCAAGGTTATTGTAGTAAAAACTTTAAAATTTGATTACTTTGTTCTTTAACAAAGAATTTGGTAAGAAGATCATATAGTCTGCAGACAGAAATGTGCAAGTTATATCTTTCAAATTAGTTCTTCTCGCACACTGTATTTTTGCATTCCTACCCTTGTTATTTAACAGTAATTCTGCTGATAGAGCTTGTCCTATTCGGGTACGCTATGCAATTACCTGATTGACCCACTTTCTTTGTAAAGTCACCACGAGCATGTTGTTGACCTTAAAGTAACGCTGTGGTGCTGCAGCTCAGACAGTACTGACACTGCCTGAGCCTCCCTGTCCCCTCCACAGCCAGTGGTGATGGAGATTTGCTCAGTAAATGACAATTTAAAACACTGTGCAACCCCTTACATGAAGAGTTACCACAACAAGGACATAATGTAAATGGAGGAAATAAAACTGAAGCTAGCTTTCCTTGTGAAAGATTCATCCACTTTCTTGTTATTTGGACAAAACAGGCAATGCAGTCAGTGAAATTGTCACCTGAAGAGGAGTGCATAGTAAGGTCTATTTTCACATATTCGTATGCATTATGACAATCTATAAGTCTTTTAATTTTTCAGTTTCCATAGTAATAGTGTAGGATGGTATATATTAGAGATTAGTTAAAATATAAAGGTAGGTGTGTTTTTTTTTCTTTTTTAACAATAGCAGAAAAATTCCAGCAGAAACATAAAAGAATCAATCTTCGGACAAAGTCCACTTACTCTGTTCCCAGTAAAATTGAGCAAGCTCTCTTTCCTACTGCCTTCTTTAGTGGTTTGATTGCAATGGATTCTGTGCCTCCTGTACTATGAGTTTTATGATTCTGTGAGAAAAGATGAATATAGCACTATAAGTCTCCGTTCTGAATGTTATTTTAGGTTCTCTAAAGATATTGTAATCTAGTCTATCCATGCTACTTGCAGAAAAGCAAGAGATAGAGGTTTTGTTAGCCAGCAACTGAAATTTTCGGAGCATGGACTCCGTCTGTGAGCCCAAACCTTTGTACGGGCAATCCCTGATGTATGTTTATTTTTTTCAGTTTTCACTTGTGCGGACAGAAATGGAAGTCTTAATGAGAAAATATGGTTCATCTTTGCTCAAATTAAAGGTTATGTTTAGAATTGTATTAGGCAGTCCAATGGCATTGAGAAAGAGAGGATCAAATATGCTCATGGTTGCTGCATTAGTTGGCAGGGGATAAATTTGGCCTTACAGAAGTTTTTAACTCAGCCAAAATGGAATAGATGTTTTTGTTTGCATGGTGCTATTTTCTGAATATTAAACATTTATGTTATGAAGCAAAGAACATAAATTGAAAGCATGTATGATTCTTTCTCAAGAGCACAGCAGTTACTATCCTTCCTCTTAAAGTATAAATAATGATATGTATAAATAATCAACCTTACTTTTTTGATCATTAAATTTTTAAACTATTGCTCATCTTAGTTTAAGCTCTACCATGGGCTGTTAAGTCTGAGAATCTACATGTGTGCAAAAACCACTTCCACAAGGTATTACTTTTAAAGCAGATTATTTTAATGATTTACCATAAAGAATGATCTTCTATATTGCTCTGATAGCCGGTAAAAGTTAAAACATTAAGTAGGCAGTGTAGTTAACTTTGAATAAGTGCAGCATTAGGGTAGATAGACACTAACCAATATGAGGCATCAGAGGTAAAATCAAAAGGATTAAATTTGACTGAAGAGCCCCATTTAATTTCTTCCAGCCCGTGATTCTATTGAATCACACGTACTTTAAGTACCTTTCTGCACTGCACTAACATCTACTTTTCTTGGAAGAGAGCTTTTGCCAGCTCTAGCTATGTTACAGGCAAATGTTTGCCCACAATGCATTGTGAGGAGGGAGTTGTGTTCTTGAAATATTCTTACTAATTAATTCCTACAAGGCTTTCTGCTGGGCTTACTATTGTGAGCCCAGCAATGTGAAGAGGTGAGCATGGGAAGTCACATGGAGAGATGCGAGAGCAGGGGCAGAATGCATATATATGGACTCATATATTCACCCAGGAGGGAGGAGAGGAATGAAAAGACAGAGTAAACATTCAAATAAAGGCAAGAAAGGACAGGGACTTGATTCTCTTGTACCTGTGGCTCTTACAAATTACAGGCTAGTTTCTGTAAATTGTATCCAATCTGAACACTTTGTCAACATCCAAAAACCTATGAACTTCTTCAAAGAGAAAGCTTCTTCAAAGCTCTCTCTTCTTCACTGAGAGTGTGGTGAGGTGCTGGCACAGGCTGCCCAGAGAGGTTGTAAATGCCCTGTCCCTGGAGGTGTTCAAGGCGAGGTTGGATGGGGTCCTGGGCAGCCTGATCTAGTACCAGATCTGGAGGTTGGCAACCCTGCCTGTGACAGGGAGGTTGGAACTTGATGATCCTTGAGGTCCCTTCCAACCCAGGACATTCTATCATTCTATGAAAATCACTCAAATATGATTTACTTTGATTGTGAAAGTCTGGAAAAAGAAATCATTCTTGAAGAAGTTGGACAGCCTATTTATATCTGGAGGCCTATTGTCCCTCAATAAAATGAATTAGTAATGGTCAAATCCTGTGTGCTTCATGCTTATATTGACTTCAGTGATGGCAATATCTTGGCTAAGCCAGAGTTATGTGATTTTGTATGTGTGTATATATATTTGCACGAGCACACACACACATGCACATATATATTTTCTAGTAACTCTCCTTTCAAACCACTTCCTCAAAGAAGAAGGGAAAAACAGTTTTAATTTTACAGAACTGACCAGGAGAGATAATGAAGTACTTTCAAAACTCTTTATGTGTGGAAGCCCTAGAGGCAAACCCCAGAGCTTTCGTACTTCTAGCAACCAATTATTGCAAAAAAAAAAAAAAAAGTTTCCCCAATTATGGAGTACACTAATGCAGAGTGCACAGACTCAATTTCACAAAGTGTATTGGAAAGGCAGCATTCACATAATTAATGAGAAAATGCTGAATGTGTTCAGACCTTCTGTTAATTGATTAAATGAGTCTATGTCTAAATCTGATTATAATCATGCTGTGGCAGTACAATTGAGTGTGCGTATGAAGGAAAGGGACTCTCTCACTCTCAAGTATGTGTATGCGTCCTCCTGCCTGCTTCCTCCCAAGCTCCCAAACTGTAAGAAGAGGATAAAAATTAGCCTAATCGAAAAGGTAGAAACTTCCCTAACGAAAGCTATATAGCTTGATCCCAGCTACTTGAATGATTCTTCTTTGTTTGGTGTCTCAGTTTCTGTTTAATCCATCATTCGCACTGGTAAGATGTGGTCTGGGTTTGGATTGATGCTTGCTGTGGTTAACAAGTGCTGGTTAGTTTTCCTGCAGTGTCGTCATAAAACACTAAACCTGCCATGTGCTTGTCATTTTTTTTAAAGAAGGCCACAGTGTTCCCTAAGGGTTGTGAGAGAAGTTCATCCCATTGAACTGGTCAGCAAGATATCATTAGCTCGTTGTGTACATGAAATCCAGGGGTTAGAGCACCAAGCGTCACAAGCCAGTTTCTTTACCTCCTTGAGCTGATCAGAGGATCAGAGTATCAAGGAAGGATTAGCACTGACTTGGGATTTGTGTGATTGGTTAATTTATTGCGGCGATGGCAGGCCTTTCATCTATGGCAACATTTAATCAGCACGGCCATGGAGGCTATTACGGGTTAGCTCTTTTCTCAAGTCAGCCAGGGCTGCACCATCAGCCCTATCACAATTCCCCTGAAATTTCCAAATTATCTGGAACAGGCTTTAGCCTCACAGTAATAAAAATTAGAAGAGATTCCTGATAGCACTGGTGGAAAAGGCTTTCACTTGCACAGGGCAAATTATAAATAGTATGAACGTGCACTTTAAAAAAAAAATTCTCCACCTCTTAAGAGATGTGCAGGACTTATCACCCCTGCTCTGATCCAAATCCTCGTGGTTGAAAATTTATATTAGATTTTATCAGTGAGGCCTAAGTCTAGAAAAATCAATGAAGGTTATCTTTTATGTTGCAGGAACTTGTGGAAATATTGATTTTCATTTTATAGTGAATTTGGAGCATGAGTTGGTAATCACTGCTGAGCTGACTACAATGTTTGCCTACTGTATCTTTTACTGAGTTTTGCTCAAGTATTTAAGATAGTATATTCCTGTTGATTTTAGCATGTAGTTCGAAGTCAGATGTTTCTTAATAGAAGTTTGTGCATCTCTTGTTATATAATGTAATCCTTCAGTGTAGTGGTGATTAGCTAATGTCTGTTGAATGATTTCTGAATTTAGTAGCGGTGTTCAGAGTGAGAAAGGAGATTTCTGGACTACCCTCATATCTCTTTCTTTTCCTTTTTTCCTACCAGTCACTAAAACACTAAGTGAAATACAAACTATAATAGAATGTAATGAAAAATAAGATGAAGGACGCTAAAAGATAAAATATCCGTGCATAAAAGGAGTTAGGAATCTGAATAACCGCTAGTATAAATTATAGTTATTCAATCTATTAAGCATTAAATCTTTTAGAACAAATGAAAGCTAGAAAAACTTCTGTTGATAAAAGATACCAAGGACATAGTTTATTAAATGAGTCTAGATCCTTCATCTAGGCTTCTAAAGTGCTTTAACTAAGTAAGAGTGATTCAGAGAATGATTTTAGAGCTTTTCTCATGTAATGCCCTTATTCACTGTCTGTGGTTTTTATTTGTATTTGCATTCACTTTCAATGTCATTCCTATTGGCAGTGTATCCATGCGACTGATTTTAAAATGGATGAATTCTTCACAAAGTCATTTGAATATTCAAAAAAAATTGTTCCTGACAAATCTATGGGTTTGGGTTTTTTTTGTTGTTTGTTTGTTTTGTTTTTGTTGTTTAATTTTAGGTAGCATTTATGTGATTGAGTTCTTTCAGAACTGATATTGGATAAGGAATTTTTTATATCTCCTTCAGACAACCTAATTCGTAGGGAAGTAAAATGAAGCTTTGTAACTTTCATAAGATAAAGCCTTACTGACCCATGGAGTCTAAAACAGATAAAATCTCTCAGATAACTACTCACAGTTTTAACAGTTTTTTCACAAATATTGTAAAAAATAACAAGAATACAAAACTATAGCTACTTTCAAGTACAGGTTTTGGAGTATGGACTCAGCTGTTTCCTTCCTTCCCAGACTCTCTGGGCAGGACCCATTGTTCCTTGAGTAGAGAAGGCAAATAGTGGTGGCAAGTACTTTGCCTGAGAGATTCATTAACCTTTCCAGCTTCTGAAATAAAGATTTAAACATAGAACTCTATAGGGATGTAGAAATGCATTTTTCTGAAGCACGAGTGCAAGGAGATACTGTTCCTCTAGGAGTGAAATAGTGAAGCTATTTGCAAAGCATATGTCCTCAAAGGCACTTGAAGAACGCAGTGCTGCAGGTGTCCCTGAATGTAATCTCTAAATACACGGTCATTCTTAATTGCAGTTAGCTTACAGGAAATAGTGTATGAATGTAGCTACTTGGATCTCCTCAAGTGCTGCTGATTGGAACACGTGCAGCATGATGCTGGGGAATGTACAAGGATGCACCTACAAGGATGCACAGATATAAAAAATTCTAGTTCCTTGAATTAACTGTGTGTCACTGTGTTTATACACATGATACCAGCATCCTTCACCAAGTTAATCATGCTTCTAGTGCATTCATTATTTTAGTATCATAGCTTCTACTCATCTTGTTGTGTATTGAGTTTGGTATGCGCTTTCCTTGGTTCTATCCATTTTCTTCTGATCCTAGTCCTTTCATATATTAGACAGAAACATTGGTGATTTATAAATATAAGCAGCAGAATGTGTGTCACTGATTTCATTGTTAGCAGAAATGTGTCCATTTTGTGGGTTTTGTGATGATTAAGCTGATTGATATTCCTTTAACTGGAAATCATTTTCAGGAAAAAATAAATGTAATGGATTGAATTCTTTACTCTCTGGCCATGGCATTTTTATCGATGCTGATGGTATATAAAATAAACTGAGAGAGGTTTTACTTGCTGTAATGTTAACTTTTATAAACTAAAGTGAAATAGAGGAAGGAGTTTTTTTTTTCCCTCTTACCGGTAAACATTTAGGTAGTCCAAAGCCTGTAATTCTTGAGCTTTGCCCCAGAGAAACTCCTACTGACTTATCTGGTATTTTGATTTGAAACAATGTTGAAATAAAAACTTGAAGGTTCAACCTTAAATTGTGAGGAAAAAAAAAAGCATAGTATTTTTTATACTTTCAACATGAAATGAAATTATTAACATCATAAAATCTTTAACAGTGGAGAAAGGACAGAGAAATGATGACCTACAAAGTCCAAGTAAAATTCTGTTATCTGAGCCACACAAATTTACATCAATTTGTTTTGATGTAAATAGCATCTGTGTTTCTCAGAGTAAAATATTACTCGTTGCCTATTTGCTTGTCTGTTATGGAACTAAAGATGAGTCTGCATAACTGAACAGATATGCCTGGACGAATTTGATTGCCTTTGTTAATTGTTAGTCTTGAACGTGGCATTTGCATGAAATTACACTGAATGTTTTATTTTACAGACTTTATGCCAGTGCTGAGTTTAGAGAAAACAGTTAAAGGGTTCATAACACATTTACCCAGAATTTGGAACATTTTGCAGTATTCTCTGTTTTCTTACAATTTTTTGACCTGAAGAACAAGGAGTGTATGGGGTCTTTTTCCCAAAAACATGTCGTATTTTGCAATATCATTTATTCTTAAAAAAATTCCAAAATTAGAAAGACTTAATATTTTCGTTACTGAATACCAGATACTGAATACCATTTTCAGCCTGGACCAAGCTCTGAGCAATCTGACCTAGCTGTAGATGTACCTGTACATTGCAGGGGAGTTGGACTAGATGACCTTTAAAGGTCCCTTCCAACTCTAAGGATTCTATGATTCTATGATTCCATAAAGTTTTTGTTGAACTGCCTGTAGATTCCAGGAGTCCACCCTTTTAAGATTTTTTCCTGCTGCCATTAGTTATATAACAATGAAAGTCTGCAGAGTGCTTATGTACAAAAATCCAAAGCACTGGTACTGTTAAAAATAAACCTTATTTAGCTGATTTTCCAAGTGGTGATTTCCAGGTTTGACCCTTAGCTGTAACCGTATTGTAAGTTTTTGTTTGTTTGTTAGGATTTAGGAAACATTTTATGAGTAGATTAAGATGGTAGAAATGGAAGGTTGCAGGCTGATGATGAGATCCTTGTGTGCTGGGTCCCAGAAGCTTACTTAACAATTTCTAGTAACAGAGCAGAATCTCTCTTCAAGGATGGCCTTACCACTATCAATTGTGTGTGCGAGTCTTGCTTCCTTTTGAATTTCTTCAGAAACCCTGTTAAATGCTGTAAGCCCCATGACTCTTTTGTGGCTAGCCAAGGACAATAAACACACAGAAGGATGGGCACTTCTGGTGAACATGTTGTCTTCTTGAAGTACTTAAGAGGAAGACAACATTTGACGCTGGCTGGCTTGCAAAAAACCAAATGCTTGTAATTGACCTGGACAAAAATCATGTACGAATAATCCTTTCAAAATAATTATATACAACTATAGTATAGCCAAAAGATCTGGGATCCAAATCTACCTTGTAGGAAGAGATAGTTTTCTAGTCTGTTGGTAAATGAGTGAGTTAAGGCAAACACAGCAATTCAAAGTTAATAAGGAAATGGACTGGGAAAATTGTAACAAAATTGTCAATGCAGTAACACTTTATTTTTTTTAAATCTTGTTTGGAATAATGCAGTGGAAAACCAGGATTGTTCTACATTCCTAAAGTAACTGAAGAATTACTTATGTGTGTAGTACATTGACAAGCCAGTACATATCTAGATTATTTTGGACATATTCCTGTGAAACAAGCCAACACTGATAAGTAGGCTTGATGTTTGGAAAGCCTCTAAGATGAATCTAGTGATCATGGTATTATTAAATATGAAATCTAACTGTTGAAAATATAGTGTATTTGACTTTATAGAAAAATATTTTGGAAAAAAGAAGATATAAAAGGTAACTCACTAAGAATGCATTATATCAGATTACGTAGAGGCAAGTGGAAACTATTTCAGAATTTGGAAAAATACAATGGAAGGAACTAATTTGAGTCCTCCTTGTAAAATTTTTCTGACATATATGTATTTGAGCACCACCCTTACATATGTTATGCACCTCACTCATTCTGATACAAAAATCTTAAATTATCTGGACTTACTACATGGACTAAAAGATATTGGATCAGAGCAGATGTGGTTTTTTAGCAGGTGTCAGTGGTCCACACTTCAGATTGTGTACATTGCAAATAACTTCTGTGGGTGTTTTTTGAAACACTGATGTTTAGTAACAAGTAATAAAAAGCTAGATTGTTCACTCAAATGAGTTCAACTTTCTGTAAATAAAAATAACACATATCAAGATTTCTAACTTTGTATATATACATGCACACTTAAAACAAAGAATCCTATTTTCAAATCAACTCATTTCTGAAAGTTTGAACAAGGTCTAGGCAAACTTAAAAATCTCATTCAGTGTTTCCTTTTAACAAAATTAAGTACTGTAGTACTGATATTTCACTAATTTTAAGATATTCAATTCGGTAATTATTCCATTCCAGTTGTAACTGGCACCTTTAATCTAATGTACTGGAAGTTTAATAAAGTTAATAGTCAATTTTACATGGACACTATTTCAAAAAGATCTTAAGATAATTTGCACACTACTTCAGTCTATTCAAGTTTTATGTGCTCAGTTACATGTAAATTCTGTTTTTATGAAGAAAAATATGTTATTCATTAGTTTGTTCAAGTTAAATTTGTTATTCGGTTCTCAAAAATGGCCAAGCAATGATCTTTAACTTTATCTATGATGAATTGGCTGAAATGAATGCCATAAAATAACAGTTCAGTAATTGATAGAGTGTTTGTCTTAAATGACATACCTAGAAATGACAAAGAATCTAATTCTGCCTAGTTCTGAAGGGTCACTCTTACTTACATGATAGGCATGAAATAAAGGAATTGATACAATTGATGTCCATAGGCAAAGCCCTGCTTCCTTCAGTTTAAATACAGGAAAATTTCCTTGGCTTCAGTTATCTTCAGCAATAAACTGTGGGAGACTTTACAATTGCAGAGAATTTTCACTTTCTTATGACAGTACCACATAGATGTTACGATGATAATGCCTAAAGTAGTCAGGTAGTTAGATGTATAAATTTGATTGTAACATCACCTGCTACTCTCCTAGAAATTAGAAACTCAGTGTTTTCTTTGTCTGAATTTTCTTGCATTTAAGAGAGACTTCAAGTCAAATGCCTGTCCATGAATTTTCAAGGCACTGGGTTTAGTAGACTGTTTTTCTAAAATCACTGCCAGTTCTGTGAAGTATCTAAAAAATACAAGCTTTAAGGAAATGTTTTAAAAGTAGCCTTTTTATATTGCATTATACAGAAATAATTCCTCTGACAAATATGTGATATTTACAGTCAAATCATTTCATACCTAAAAGAAAAAAACAGTAGTATGATTTACTAGAAAGCATCCCATTTTTGTTGTCAAGATTTTAATCAAAATCACAGGCCTTGTGAAGTAATCTAGGGATTTTCTCTTATGTTTTATTAGTTGTTTATTGAACTGTAATCCCAGTAATGAGCTAGTAACAAATCTCACCCATACATGTGAAACTACCACCTCTCACCATCCTTTCAGTCCCAAATAGGATAACCAGAGCATAACTACTGTGAAGCAATACAATTATGAATTTCTTGAGGGGGAAAAAGGAAAGATAAGTGCATGGAAGTCAGCTAACACTGATGCATGGGTGGCTATGGCATGCAAAGGGTTAACAAGATTTTCATTTTAGATAGTTGCCGTAGTAACAATCAGAGAGCTCAGGCTGTATCTTTTCTATTTGTGGAGAATGTTTAGATTTACAGAGTAGCTCAGCTTATTATATATCTGCCTTGATTGCTGGATAAGGCTCGTTGATTAAAAACAGAATAAGATGCGCTTTTATAATACCCAGGGAAGCTGCGGCCCCCGCCCCCACTCTGCGTCCCTCTTTGTCCAGGTTTCTCTCTACTCTGCCAGCCCTGGCTCCTTGTGCAGGTGGAGCTGTAAATCAAGTTTCCCTTCAACTTTCAGTGAGAAGAGGCTGGTGCTGCCTGCACGGCATGCAGCGTGAGCTGCAGGTCCTGGCAGTAGCTGTCTGCTTCTAGCAGCAGTTCTGGACAGCTTGTCCTTCAAGCTGTGTTACATCCCATGCTGGACATAAGTGTTGCCGCTTGTGTTTGATGTCACAGCTTGTTGGTGTTCCACAGCTTAGCAAAAAGAAAGTTTGATGAAAGGTCAGCACTGAAGCAGAGGAAGGGAGAGGGCAGGTTTCCAAGCATTCATCACCCAAATGCTCCCCTTGAAATCAGCAGGAGCTGCCAGAGGCTCCCGGGCTCTGCAGACTTGGAGAGGCTGTGGGGTCTCCTGCCTCAGAGACTTTCAGAAGCCACCTGGACATGAGCCTGGGCCCTCTGCTTTGGGTGTCCCTGCTGGAGCAGGGGTTGAGTCAGATGGACTCAGAGGGCCCTGCCAGCCTCAGCCACTCTGTGACTTCATGATGTGACCATCTCCCTGAAATGTGTAAATGGTTTCTGAGCTTGTGAAAATCAGGCCTGACGCTCATTATTCATTTACTTTGCTTGAAAACGGAGACCACTGGTGAGGGACATGGCGGGGAGCTGCGCATGCGATGTTGCACCCTTGGGCAGCTGCCAGGCGAGATGAAGGTACCACACTGCAGACGGCCTCAGACCTCACCTGAGGGCCCTATCTCCAGAGAGCAGGAAAAAACTCTGCTCGCTTTGTCTGCCAGGTTCAAGTCTGCCTTGAACAGCTGCTGCCAATTAGTGCCAAGTGATATGTGGTAGTTGTTTGAAACAGAGAGGGTGGCTGGAGTACTGTAGCATTTTAATGCCAATTTCTGTGACAAGAATAAGAGAAATTCTGGTATAAAGTTTTATGAACTTCTGTAGTTTGATAGCTGGGACTTCTCTGATTCTGCCAATTTCTAAAGCTTTTCCTGTTTCAGAGCTTGATTTTTCATATCACTGATGCTGTTTGTGGTGTTAGGCTGCTTTCTTGGCTGTGTAGCACATGCACTGAAGAGGGGCTTTCTTTTCCTTTTATTGACTTCACTGGGATATTGAAGTACTAAGAACATTTGGAAATCAGCTTTTTTTTTCTTTCCTCAGGTGTGTGAAAATTGATTTGGAAATTTTATTGGAAGCAGAAGAGATCTGATTTGGTTTCCTTTGAAATAGTAAAGGAAAAGTTACCTTTTGGAATTAAAAATCATTATTTGTGACATTGGTCTAAGCCAACAGTGGAATAGATCTCTAATTCAAGTTGCTTAGATTCAGCATGCTGTGTAATGGTGTCCAGCATGATTCTTATCATCTACTCTGAGTTTTCATTTCATAGGAAAAAAAAAAAAAACTGCCTCATGAGATGGGTGCAAGTTTCTCTTTCTTTTGGATGCTCCCTACTTCAGATAGTTTGCCCACTTCAATTTGAGGACCTTTGCTTGGACTTCTGATCCTGAACAGGCTTTTCACCTCCTGAGAGGTCCCATTAGAGAACATGAAACTGGAGTGCTGCTGGGGCTTAAGTGGCTTAAATAGTAGAATGCTGACTGGCATGAGTTTGACGCCAATTTTCTGTGGTCATAGACGTACCCAGCTGTTCCATTCAACATTTGTGCTGTACCTACACATATAAGTGAAATGGATCCATCAGTTACCTCTCAGTCAGTCTCTATCAATACCATCATTTAAACTTGGCATGCCAGTCAGTGTGTATCCATCAGTCCTAGAAACAGATGTTGGTTCATAGTCAAATTTTTGGTGCAAAGAACTTCAAAAAGATAACTTTTTTTTTTCTTCCGAGTAAAGGATCCTTTAAGTAAACTTGCCAAGCTGTCATCATCTTTGTCTATTGCTACTTGGTCCAAGTGATAAATTTTTTGAGCTCCCTAAACTGTGTTAAAATGAAAGGGGAGTGGGTTTTAGTTATTGTTATTTTCAAGTTAGAAGCATAACACAAGGTCCCTGTCTTCCTTTTAGCCCTTCTTTTATGTGTAAATGTTTCATAAATATCTGAATGAATTTTCCCAGTAAAATGTATTTTCTTGGAACAGTTTTTCCTTCTAGAAAGTCTTTTACCCTTACACCAAGCTCCATTCATTGTCTTCAAAACCAAAAGCCTGAAAATAGCATTCCTACATTACTCTGTTTCCAGATTTTAAGATCTATTATGCATAATGCAGTGCATAATCATAATTATGCATTCATGATGATGTTTGTACTGGCTTAACTCAGGAATAGTGTGAGAAAAAGCTAATCTCGAAGCTACAGGCTGTTTTCGTGCACTTAAGATTCTGATCTGAGCTGTTTGTTGAGTCTTACTGGAACCAGACCCCCTTATTCACCAGTCCGGCTGCTGGACTCTACATCATTATCTTCCGTCCCAGTGAAGGACCTTCACCCATTCCTTTACAACGTCTGTTTTTTAATGTAAACTTGCATCATTGCAGTTCTTCGTCATGCTGCATATAATCAGTCCACTGTAGCAATTTAGATGAGAGCTGTGTTATACAACTATGTCATACAAACATCAGGATCCTTTTCATCTGCCATTGGGCATTTTAGGGAACTTCATTTTCTTTTTATTTGAGAACAGAAAAAAAAAAAAGTCCTCAAGCTGTTAAGGCAGTGGGGAAAAAAACTACCTGTTTATATGAAACATACTCTTCAGCTAAAATAAATAATTGCACGCAAGGTAAAGGTACTACTCTGCTTGGTTCGTCTTCTCAGCCCCAAACTTCTGAAATCATAAAAAAATGTAATCACCATTAATCCATAATTCAGATCTGCTTTTTCATCGTATTGATGAAAAAGCACTGAATCTTGAAATATATTTTCCCTGAGATCCCCATATTATTCAATAATATTGTTATTTATTTAAAAATCTTTACAAAAAGCTAATGGAATGGAAGGGAGATTAAAAACTCTAAAATATTTTATGGTGATATGTTAATTTCTACTGAACTAATTTCCTTGTAAAGTTTGTACTAATGAGTCTCTCACTCTTTTTTTTTTTTTTCCCCCCCCACTATAATGTCTGGGAAGATTTTTTGAGTGGAATAAAAAGAAATACTTTTTTAAACATGAAAATACTACATATATTTTACAAAATTTTAACCAGGTAAAGGAAATTTTATAAAATTCTACCTTTAACAAGCAGGAAATAGAAATTATACCTGGAAGTGAATGGAGAATAATCCAAAATTCCAATCATTTTCAAATTTTTGCACCAATATTTTATATGTGTGTATATGTGAGTTATTACCTGTAAACAAGAAAGCATGGAGTAATACCAAAAATCACAGGTGGAACCTTGTTCCAGTTTATTTTTACTATAAGCAGTTAAGGATCATGCATAATGCAACAGTGTACCAACCAGCAGCACAGAAGATAATTTAAACTTTTTTTTTTTTTTGTGGGTACAAGAAGCTGATTTTAAAGCCACTCTTAAGGAGATTGTCCTTGATTTTACATTATCCTGGGTGGGTGGTTCTGTTTCTTCCATTGCCTAAGATACAACCTACTGTCTGCCTAATATTGTTGGAATTTTCTACATGAAGATGTAAGGAGGAATTAGGTTTTACCCCATAATTATATATTATATCAGCGTTAAAATACAGTTGTAATCAAATCCTTTCATATCCCAAGGCCACACATTTGATGCAGTACATTGGAAGGTCAGAATACTTAGCTGAGTATGCACCCCTTGAGACTCAACAGATGTACAGATATGCGGCCTAATCCAAAAAATGCATTCATAAGTCTGGAAGATCAGAATTGAGCCTTAATTCTCTAAAGGACTGCCACAATGTTGTGTGGTCCTTTCATCCAAATTAGAATGATTCATTATGTCTAGTCCATTAGCACCATCAGGGATAGGTGTGGGCCATAAAATCTGCATTAGGATTTCTAAATATGTCAAGGATAATCTTAAAATGAGATAAACTGTGATGTTTTAACTGAACTAAAAATAATTAATCAAAGTCATACACATAGACTTCTGGTTGTTGAATTGTGCGTTAAATGAATCTTAAATGATCATACTGTCTTAACAAATATAAAACCTAGTTTTGCAACTTGGGCAGAAGACTATATATTGGATTTACACTGGTACTTTAAAGTAACCTATTTCCTGTTGGTAAAGTTATACATAAAAATATCTAATTAAAAAATTGCATAAAAATCTTCAAATATTGTGAAGAAATGCTCAGGATACTTTTTCTGTTTCCTTAACTAGGTAGGAATTAATTAGGTAGGAATTTATATGTAATATTTTGTGTGCATTCAGTGAGTGTACCACTGAAGTTCCAGTGTTGTTTCACACATCATTAAGAGAATAACATTATAATACCTAATACACTGAATAAAATATCTTCTTATTACATGTGTTTTATAAAAGGCCTCAGTATTCATTGCAAATGTAATTCTAAGAGGGCTGCACTGGATTATATATTAATATTATTGTATAAATATATGTAGAGAATATTTTATATTCTTTTTGATTTTGGAAAAAAAAAAGGTGAAACTAAACAATATTGTCTTCATGACCTCCACTTATCTTCCATAAGAACACTCACTTTTCTAAAGTAAAATATACCACCTCTGTTTTCAGTTACAGACAAAGTAATAATACGTAATAAGCAGAATCTATAAGTACTAACTAATCTATAGTCATGTGTAATGGATTGTTTATAAAAGGCTTTATGCCTTTTCTATTTTTATATTTTAACGGATTCCTCAGGTATGAAAAAATGAATATTGTATTTAGTATATGAAATTTGAACATCTGGAAATGATAATTTAAGTCATCCATTCTAGGGTAAAAGAAAATAAAATTACAAAAGACAAAAACATCCAAAATTACCGCAGAACAGAAATTATTCAGAGTGAAACAGTAAATATGCTGTAGGTATAGGAATCATTGTTGACTGTTTCAGTGTAAATAGTTGGATGATAGGAACCTGCAGAATTAACCCATATGCAATATAAATGACTTCATGTCTTCTACAAAAATCATGGTAGTTGTCCCCTTGATCATCTGGAATATTTGTTGTCATATTAACTCCCCCAGTCCCAAAAGATCTTTGTGGAAAGAGAGCAAGCGTCAAATGATTAACAGGGGTTGACTGTTTATTCCAGAGTAGAGTCTCAGCCCATCCAGCATAAGGTAGATGCTTGCAAAAGTACAGCTGAACCTTACTGAGTGGAGTATTTATCTTTTTAATGCTAAAGATGTTCAGCAGAAATTAAAGGAGCTATGCTGAAGCAAGTGCATTTGGAAAATATTTACTAGCAAATATCAAAATGGTCATTACTAGAAACACACCTAATTCTCAGTGTAGACAATGACTTACAACATGGAAGTTAACCCAGTAGGAAAAATCCATTGATAATTCAGGGTGAAAGTGTGCAAGCAGCACTGCATTATATCTTGTCATAAGATACATGTAGTGTGATTTCATCTGTACAGGTGCATGTCATCTGTGAAATAGTATTAGCAAAAGTATTCGACTTTAAAGTAAAATGGAAAGGTTCAACATCCATGGCAGTACCTGAACACTAAGAACAGTCACACAGGCATGCTACCCACGGGTATCAGCTCAGTAGAATGCAGATAATTCACTTAGCATTTCACTGTGTTCCAGGAGATCCTTGTTGATTATATTCATCCTAATCACAGCACTAACTAAGAATACAGTAACGTCAAAGGCAAAATATACTTCTGTTCTTCCTGAGGTCTTTGGGAAGACATTTTCTTTGGGAAAAGACCTCGGGAAGAAAAGAGTTAGCTAAGACATAGCTAGATGGATACATAAAAAATGGAGGAAAGGGAAAGGTAGGAAGACAGGGAGGGAGAGGAGCAGCTGAGAAGCCAGGGTGAAAAGACTTTATAGAAAGGAAGGACAGAACTGTAAAGCATATCAACATGGAGCAGTAAGGGAAGGGGAAGCTCACTTGAGTTTTCAGAGGTCCAGTTTCCAGCTTTTGCTTTCCTGTTCCTATCAACTGGTTGTCACATCCTCTAGGGCCACATGACAGGCAACCAGAAAGAATTGCTCAAACTCTCAGCTGAGGTCAAGCTCTCTGCTCTGGAATATGGTTTAAGAATAGTTCTGGGGAAGATTTTTAAGATAGATTCCAAAAGTATCCCAGATTTAAAAAAACACACAATAAAAATATATATCTCTCTATATATGCTAAGTAAAAAGGTTAGTCTTGTATGAGTAAGTCGTGAATGCCCTCATCTTGGCCAAGTCAGGCTTCTCTAAATGCTGAAGGAAGGAAGTGATGTATGAAAGCACTGTCAGAAGGCTCCACTGAAGCTCTGGACACGTGGCATGGCTGAGGACCACTGCTGGGACTGAGTGAAAGAGCAGCCTTCATGCTCAGCCCCAGAGATCAAGCTGTGCTCCTGGATTTACAGAATGCAAGCATAGCTTGAAATTATATTACATTTCCAGCCCTTCAAATATTTGTAATTCATTACTGAGCTTTACACTTAAAACTTTATAAAGATCTCATAACAATGCCACGATTTAATGAATCCTCATATTCAAATTACATAGAACAAGCTAAAGTTGTTACTTATGACAGCCATTATCTCATGCTGAAGTTACAGTGAGATTAGATTTATATTTGTTTTTCAGATTGGAAAAGGATGCATTCTAGCTAGGCAACATGAAACGATCTCAACATTTATTGTGTATTTGGCTTGTATTAAGGGCATTTGTCACCAGGCATATTTGATATTAATAAAGAATTTGGAATCATATTGAAGTCATGATAAGTGTTGGAAAATATTAATAGACCAAAGGTGTATTTTTTTTTTGTTTGAATATTTTCTTTGGTCTGCTTTAGGTTTGTGGTTGTATGGTGAAATGTATGTTCAGCTTTGTCACTTGACAAGTGATGATCTCTTGGGGTAAACAGCAGGGTTTCTCAGTTGCAGGGAATCCCAGCTGTCTTTTGGGATTCCATCTGTGTGTGCATTTATTTTTTTTTCTGCTTTATTTTTTATGAACTTTTTCCTCCTTTCTTTTTATGTTTGAACCAATTAAAGGCCTTAATTTGGCTACAGACTCTTCAAACATTACCAATTCTTTCTTTTCTACTATCACCACAAAAAATAAAGATGAAGGCACTGCCTCTTCAGATAAGTGAAATCCTAAAATAAATAACCAAATGTAACATGTTGTATATAGACTAAGAGTGACGCAAACTATTTACAACTCGCTGGTCTGCAAGTGCAGCACTGCTATGTTAACCACCAGTCCTACACTATGAGAATCCAGAGTCTGGGTGGAAGAAGGTACAAGGACTTTGTTCCCTCTGCCTTGTCCAAGATACCGAGAAGTCACATTGACACTTCTTTTTCCCTGTCACTAATTTCATGGCCCGTCATAGGCAAAAATTTATTCATCTTCTGTCTTTCCAGTTAGCATGGCAGAACACTGGGTACATCTGTGCAGGTGAGCAGGCTGATGTATTCTTTGCATCTAACCCTAACAGAATAACACTTGAACACTCCTCTCAAACAGTGGATCCCTTAATGTTGTGAAGTAGTAGCTAAAACAGTTCTCTCAGATCTGTCAGCAGATTCAGGTGAAATTAACTGCATTTATTACATTTGTATCAGATTTTCAAAAAAAAAAAATTCAACAAGGACTAAGAATTGCAACATTTCTTTTGCATTTAGTTTAAGTTTCAGGTTCTCACTGACAGACATAGCACAGTGGGAGGATGTTCTGAAACTGAAATTCTGGTGTAATTGTACAATTCCAGAGTAGATGGAAACTGTAATGTCTTTAATTGGTGATGTTTGTCAGTGGCATGGAACCATGACACTGAAATCCTCCCCAAATCTCAAATCCTGTATGAGTGGAGAGGAGCTGCCTCTGCACAGAAAGCTATGGCACTGTGGAGCGCTGCCATGGGCCTTTGACTGGCAGCCCTTGAGATAAATATTTTTCAAAGACTGAATCCTCATTGGAAAAAGATAAGAGTTTTCAGGGAAGCTGCAGAAATGAAAACTGAAACATGGTCCAGCTGACTGCATACAAATTAACAAAAAGGGGAGCTCTGTCTGTCTGTCCACTGGGCTATTTGGATGGCCTTGTCTTAGACTTTGATTATTTTAAATCAGTTTTCATGAAGAAATACATTAACACAGTCAATGTAACTTTGAGGCGATATAGGGGAGTTACTACCCTTCTTGTTACTCAAAAATGTCTTAGAACAAATAGTAATTAATTAGGAATAGTTGGAGACCTATGCAAATCTCTGCTATTACACGGTCCTGAATGACCTTTCAGGAGACTTCCCAATGTGATGAGCTAATAAAGTTTAATTGTATTGAGTGTGATGACCACCGAAGGTGAACTTAACCTCTTGAGAGGGGACATTTTGCAGATTCAGTGTGTCAAAAGACACGTCAACCTTGTGACGATCAAATTGAATTTAGATTGAATTTCAAAGTAGGAACTTCTCTGTATTAACTGATGTTTTACTATGTGAAACTGATGTTTTACTATGCGAGACTCATATCTGAAGGCACCTGAGGTATATTTACAACTCTCCTCCCGGTGCAGTCAGTTTTTAACTCACTATTGGAAGTAACACTGCACTGCGGGGCATTTGAATTTTCTACAAGGGCATGAAGGCATTTTGGTAATATTTTCTATCATTTATGGGAATTCAGACTCTTTGGAAGGATTACAAAGAAAATCTGTTTGTNATGGTTTTAAACTGAAGCAGGGAAGGTTTAGATTAGACATCAGGGGGAAGTTCTTTACCGAGAGAGTGGTGAGGTGCTGGAACAGGCTGCCCAGAGAGGTTGTGGATGCCCTGCTCCTGGATGTTCAAGACCAGGTTGGATGGGGTCCTGGGTAACCTGATCTAGTACCTAACCCGGAGTTTGGTGGCCCTGTCTGTGGCAGGGGGGTTGGAACCTGATGATCCTTGGGATGCCTTCTAACCCGGACCATTCTATGATTCTATGAATCAGAAGACAATCAGAAGTAAAGCCCCTGAGTATCTTAATTCTCTAGCAGCTTGCCTCTGTTTTGGTGAGAGTGCTTCAAGGAGGTAGTTTTGACATTTTAGAAAGAAAAAAAAGGTGAAGATACAAATTTAGTGATTTTTCAATAAGTAGTCCATCTCCTTAAGTAACATTGAACGCTTTCTGGAAAGCCATTCCTGGGAAAGGGTAGCTGTGTCACAGAGACTAAACATCAGCTTAGTACCTATTTCGTACCCTGGCACAGCTTCTTAGAAAGCAGCAAGCAATGATCAGGCATTTGACATCAGAATTTCAATGATATCAAACAACTTGCTCATACCATTTTTCCCTTCAATGTGGGAGTTCCCTCAAGTTTCTGCCAGGCCACACACATGACATGTAGAAACCTTTGCAGGGAAGAGCCCATCTAACATTACCTTGTCAGCACTGATTCCTTTTAGTGAGAGTGCAAAACTATTTTCAGCCCTCTGTGATGGCTATTTTTATCTCCATTAACCTCTTGACTGAATATAAACATTTACTGAGAGTTGCCTCCCTTGTTTGTCCAGTTGCTTCAAAGGTTAGTGAAAAGTGGATGTCTGCCTGACCTCTTTTATCCTCATTAGCTAATTCTAATTGTTCCCTGAAAGATCACAATTTCAACCCTTTTTGTCCTTGCCAAAGTTGTCTGGTTATGGCATGTATGAAGACATTAGCAGAAATTACATTTTCAGGTAAAAATGACTCAAGTGTAGAGAACACATTTTCCTAGTACAGAGCAATGAACAATATTGCAGGTTTTTGATGTTCTTCTGTTGCCAAAATTTGAGGTTCCTGTTGAATGGCCCCATCTTACAGACACCTATGTTAGCAGATCCCTATTGATTATATTTAGGCAGCAGGCAGGATTTTTTGGTAAGCTTGTGTGCAATTTTTAGCTGTTCTTTTGGAGGGAGAAATACAGTTTTGTTTGTTTTTAAAAAAGTCTAGCTGTTTAAGCAGCTGTAATATTCTTGCTATTGTTAAGAGAGCTTTTCTTTTTTGTCAAAAGGTACCTTTCTTTAGATGGATATATTCTTAATAGCACTGGAAATAATACAGCATAAATTAGTTAAATCTTTCCACCCACTCCTCAAGTCTCCCACCCTCATTTTGAACATGACCAACTAAATGTTCTAGCAAAACAAATAGATTTTATGAATTACAGGTTGATTTTTATAGTACGCTCTGAGAGCATTAACATCTCTTCAAGTCGGATGATGACCCAAAGGTGGAAACCTGTCATGAAAAATCATTGAATCATGAAATGGTTTGAGTTGGAAGGGAATTCAGCGACCATCGAATTCCAACCCCCTGCTGTGGGCAGGGCTGCCACCCGCTGGATCAGGCTGCCCAGAGCCCCATTCAACCTGGCCCTGAGCACCTCCAGGGATGGGGCATCCACAAATTCTCTGGGAAACTTGTGCCATTGCCTCACCACCCTCTGAATAAAAATTTCCTCCTAACATCTAATCTAAATCTCCCCTCTTTTAGTTTGAAACTGTTCCCTCTTGTCCTATCACTATAACTAAAACAAGGTTCAAAGAGGAAACAGTATTAAGCTAAAGGAGCTATTTTCTCTACAGCAGCTTGGTCAGGTGAGGATCCTGGTCATGACTGAGCGAGTCATAGCAGTGGGATCACTGTGTATGAACCATAGCAGTCAAGCTGGCATTGGTGTGGACCCAGTGCACAAATGCAAGGTGGCTCACCAGCCAACTGCCTCCACATGCCCTTTCCTTCACGTCTGATGCCTGGCACTCTCCCACATGCACTCCATCTGCGCAGGTTTCCCCCTATCAGATAATCTTCTCCCTACTATTGCTCCCCATTGCTTTGTCATTTCTGCTCCTCATGCCATGGTTCTTCTCCTTGTCCTCAGACTGGGCTCGTGGTGTCAATTACAGAATAACTTTCTGGCAGAGCAGGATCCTGCAATTCAGCCCTGCCAACAGTTTATTCTGTGTCAATCCAAGAAAGTCCTTTTTCACATGCCTTGGTGGATCTCATTTGTGGTTGTACATTCGGGGCAAAGGACATGGCAGGTCTCATTCAGGTATCTCAAATAGACAGGTCCTGGGGTTCACAGGTTGTAGCCAGTGCCTTAAATCCACAGACACTTAGTGCAGATTAAAAGGCACTGGTGTAATGTGCTCAAAGCACGATATCCTGCTTTACAAGCAGGTTGCTGCATTCTGCACCAGCTTCAGCTTTCAAATGGATTTAAAATGTAGCCTCAGGTATAGCGCATTGCAGTAGTCTAATCTTGAGGTGATAAAGGCATGACTGATTTAACCATAGCTTCTTGTTATCTTGGACTGGGGTCTTTTCATTTTAACCATTTTAGGGAAATGGCCTTTCCTGAATCAGCAAGCTTGCTTCAATTCTTACTATGTAATAAGCCACAACAAGAGCAAGCCTTTGTCAGCAGTGAACACCTCCTGTGAACGTGTGAACCTCACAGGATGCCAGATCCCAAGAACCACCATGGTGGTCCTGACTCGTCTTACAGCTCACACAATATGCCTCTGAGCTACTTCAAAGGGAAGCCATTGCCCATAGCCCTTAGTAGAGCTGCCAAGCTTTACAAGCAGCCAGGGCCTTGTGAAGTTTTGCTTTCATATTAAGAGAAGTTTATTTACATATCTATGCAGCCCACAAGCAGAGCTATGGGAGAGTGGGAAACTCATTTGAGGCATCTACTGGCTCTTGTGGACGGGTAGAGTTGTGAGGTGAAACACCCTGTTCCTCCTGTGGCCTGTCTCTGGTGCCGAGTTACAACTCACAACTGCTGAACTGGTGACAAGCTGCACTGCCAAGCTGACCTGGAAGCTAATTTAGGGATCTCCTTGTAGCTTCGTAAGTTCAGAAAAAACCTGTAAACAGGGTTCAGCGAAGTGGACTCACATCCTGGCTGCTGGTGCTCATTCTACTTGCTCCTGCTGCAGCACATCAGGGTGGGTGTGGCACTAGCCTGGGCTCGTCTCGTTGTCTAGAAGAAACTGGGGCACTGGCCTGGGACTAAGCCTACTCACTTACTAAAGAAGAAATTAATCTCCATGAGAAAGTTAATTGGTATCTCTGTATCTTATTTCTTCCTCAGCAGCATGTGGTTAAGTGTAATCCTTTTCCAGGACATATTATTCGTCCCATCTATGTAGACAATAAACTATTGCCCAGCACAAGAAGATCCTGATGTTATTTGAGGCTTTTTGATACCACCTTAATGCAAATATTAATACCCTAACAGACAGGAGAGAAAGAATTACATGCAATTAAATGTCAGATGTCTGGAAAGAAGAAAACCAGAAATAGGAATTGGAAGTTGTGAAAATTAAATAGATAATCTCTCTTCTGCTCTCGAAAGCTAGATCTTTCTTTCCTTTTTTTTTTTTTTTTTTTTTTTTTTTTTTTAACTTGGCCTCCAGCTTGAAAAGTAGTCTTGTTTGAATGTGTGAATCATTTATGGCATACTTGGAAAAGTCTGCTACCTGGATAATATTGCATTATCAGCTGATTGCACGTGGGATTACCAGAGATTGAGAGCACATATACATACAAAAAACATGTTAAAGGCATCACTGAAATTACAGTGGAGAAATTCAGCATGTGGTAGGAACATGGCTTGGCCCTCCTCTTCCTTATTGCTCTGCAGTCACAGTTGCTAAAAGTTGTGCTAAAGCTTGTATTTAACATAGGTATGATTCTCAGCTCTGTGAATAGCCACTTTTCCATTTCCATAGCAGCCTTATGCTGTTTTAGTGTAAATTACACTGAGATCCAGGCTTTTCCATACAAGAATACCAAGACAATATTTTGATTACCTTTCATTTCATCTCTTGCATTTCTTTATCAGTTCATGCCT
Organism: Penelope pileata; assembly: GCA_013396635.1. Classification (NCBI taxonomy): domain Eukaryota; kingdom Metazoa; phylum Chordata; class Aves; order Galliformes; family Cracidae; genus Penelope; species Penelope pileata. The sequence goes on along the minus strand of WBMW01001260.1, from coordinate 231,380 downwards.
CATTGATATCATTATTTTCTGTGCAATCTAGATTAAAATAATTTGCTCTGATTTCCAAATTGGTAATATCAGGCTTTTTCATAATTTTTATATGAACTTAATGATAGATTTTTTTTTTTAAATAGTCTTATTATGCAGCCAGTTAGAACATAGTTTTAAATTCAGATTTCAAACACGTGCAGTAGGGATAACTCAGGTAATACTTCGCATACTCAAACATGCTTTCTGCAACTTCATGTATGAAAGGCAATATTAGGAACTGAGACATAGCATGTCTCTGTTTTCAGAATTTTTAAACTAACTAGGTATGTTGGTGCTAGCTTTACATTCCTTTTTACTAATTTCATTCTTCACTTATACCTGTTTCTTCCAAAACTTCTGGATGATGAATAATGTCATAGAATGTTTATAGAAGTATGATTTATGCAAAAATATTTGTATGAAAAATGCTAAATGTAAAATGCAAATTAAGCAAGAAATACTATGTTTGATAAACTGCATTAGGGAAACAGATCAAAAAAAAACTGAAAAATATGAAGAACTGTGGCATTCAATGGCTGTCTTATTCCATTAGCTTTTTAAAAATATTGATATATAATAAATTACAGTAAGTATATTATTTTATAAGTTTATGAAGTTAATCTTATGTAAGATTATGAATTTAATCTTAATGTAACAGAAGTGTTTTAAATTATGTCTTATTTTCATGGGAATATAGTGTGTTATATGCTAGCTCTTAATATACTTCACTACATTTCTAGACCAATCCTAGGTAATAGATGTGGCCACTGCATCGAGAATGCCCATGTGAATATATGATTTTCTGTATTTTAAGATTTTTGAACTCATTTAATCATACAGAATATTGCCAGTAGAACCCAGCTGGAGCCAACTGGAGAATTACTGATGGAATATAAAATAATCAACATCTCTTAAATGAAGATTGAAATGTCTTAGATAGGATTACACCCCAGATAAATAAATAAATAAATAAATAAATAAAATTGAAAGTTACGCGGTGATTGTTCTACTTTATTTTGTGGTTTCAAGCTTAGTAGAGAGAAAAAAAAACTGTGAATTTCAGAAGTCTGTGGCATTTCAACACCACTTAATGAAGAACAAACTCAGGATCAGACACAGCATTTTTTCCCACATGATTAGTTAAAGGAGTTAAGTATAAAGAAGTTTGAGGTCTTCACCTTATCTCTCCAAATATCAAATTCTCAAAATATAGAATCTAAAATATTTGCAGGAGATGGTTTTGTTAAATGTGCCTCTCTTTGCCACTTAGCATGCAATGGATGCCATACTTCTGTGCCTTTGAAATCATGAACACAATTTCTTTTATAGTCTTTTTGCAGACAATATGTACTGAGTCATTGGCATTATTATTATTTCAGATACAGTAAAATCACACATCAACACTTTGCAAAAAGGGAAAAGTTCCATTATCCATTCAGAACATTTCCTATGATAATAGAAATGTTACCCTGGACAGATCTTTGAAATGGATACTGATTCTTTAAATTCTTTCCTGTCTGTTTCAGGAAATAGTGAGATCCTGTTGATAATGAAGTACAATGTGTCTAAAGTTCACTTCTAAACAGTTGGCTCTTTGCTGTGAAAGTCATCTGCATTCCCTTTTATAATTCACAGCCACCAGAGATCTGCTTAATCTTGGAGATCTGATCCAATATCATTTGGAAAAATCCTTGATAAAAGTTTCACTATTCAATCAATGAAAGAACCATAGCTTACTGCTTGTGTCTTAAAAAAATCCTGAGGCAGGGGAATAAGACCTTGGCTTACGGGTTTAGAGATTTTGTTGTTCACAAATGAAATGATTACTATTATTATTCAAGTTCTTAATCAAGGCAAGCAAATGGCATCTGTTTGTTATCATCCTTCCTACAGAAGACAAAGGCTTCGGTCCCTATGGTACTGACTGCTGGCCCCAAGTGGTTGCTGGATGTGACTTGGCAAGGAGTAGAAGACAACAAAAACAACTGCATTGTGTACAGCAAAGGTAAACACAAGCTGATTTTTTTGCTCAACTTTCTTGTGCTGGGAATTGACATAAAGATATACCTATTGCATAACAGGACAATGGATAGATTTTTTTCCCTTAAACTGGAATCTTTAATTGTTTTTGCTACCACATTCTTGGTATGCCTTTTTTTTCCTTTTAATGATATAAAATCCCCTCATGGTGTGTGCAGTGTACTAAATGCTTTATAAATGCAGAAGGATGTCAGCAGACATGAAATACTACCCTTTTCTCTCTGAGAGTTGGTTCCTCTTGGCAAACCTCGGTAAAATCTATACTCTTGAAATAGGTTAATTCTTTCTAACATTTTGTAGGACATACCAGAAAGCATTTCTCCATGTTACATTACATTATAGACTCCTAACTGAAATCTTCTTTTATAAGAAGAATTTGAACTTGATTGGGCTATGATAAGACTTCGTGTCAGCATGGTAATAGAAGATAACTGGGACTGGATTTCAGGGTTGTAACCTCTGGCATTCCAGTCTCTGCATGATGATGCTTCACTGTAATGCATTAGCTAATGGGAATGCATATCATTTCTGTTTTATGTGAGTTTTCAGATTTGCTCACGTCAATGTAGTTCTTAGGAGGACCCCAGACATGCTTTGTCTAACCTACCACTTCTAACAGCTATCTTGATTCAAGAGGCTTTTGTCTTTATCTTTGGTTATGGTATCATTGCGGTATGTTAAAAATAATACTTGAATACAAAGAATAACTTATTTAGTGTAGCTCTTTTTTGAATTCCTGCTGAAGATCATGTTACAAAACCATGACTTTCCTTCCTTGTATTTCAATTGCCAGCCTCAGCACTTTGTGAATACTTCAGAACATGCACTGTTCTTGTTTAATTTCTTTTAGGTTTTATTTCTAACCAAACAGACCTACTGAGATCAAAGATTTGTTTGCTGTGGCAACCTAGTGACCATTTCAGCGTACAAGCATCCAGGCAAATAAGCACCCATATCAATATATTAACATACAAAACACTAATCATAACATCAAAGACTCCTAAAAACTTACTAGAAACAATTACAACTTGTTCCTATAATCATTGCAATTTATACACTTATAAGAGGATTGCTTTTAAACTGCCACAAGCCTTTGAAAGTTGAAAAGCTGAAAACAGGGAATTTGCATGTTAAAAATGAGTTGCACACCAGGGTCTTATAAATTCTTTCTATTATAATTACAGAATGCCAACACATTCATTCTGCAACCTGAAACACCTGCAGTACCAGAGAACTGGACTTATTGCTAAAAAGGGTTTAGCTGCCCCTCCTTTGCAGCTTTCTGAATGCTGCCCAAGTCAATGAAGTTGCAAAGTGCTGAGTAATGTGAAGGTTCTCTCCTGCATACTGAACTGCAATAGTACTTGTCTTCAACAACGTTTTAAAATAATGGGAAATTATTTCACTCCCAAATATAACTTCTGCAAATTCTCATAGGACGCTGTCTTATCAAGTATTATATTCTTTTTGTAATTATAATAATACTTAGCACATATATACCAGTAAGACTTTTCATCTTCAAAGTACCTTACAAACACTTACTAATTCATTTTACAGTTTGAGTGCTGTGTGGTTGAATCTATCAATGTTTTTTTAACAATAAACTTTCTGCAGTTCAGCACAATCTAAGCAAACCAAAACATTATTCTTTTCATTCAAATGTGCTGGATTTTGCTTCACTGATGATGCTTGTTATTTTAGTACTTGGTTAAGAAGATGCTGTGAGATAGTCATACAGTGCTCAAGATAAATCCTGCTATCTCTGCTACACAATAGGCATGGATGCCTATGAGAACTAGAGACGAGGATGGCCGTGCACTCTAGGTTATAAATGCATGTTAAGAACCTGCAACTTGATTAAACTACGTAGGAAATAAGTTGTACCTTCACTGCATTCTGTTCATCTCTTTGCATTTGGCATTGTCTGTTGTGTTGTTCATTAAGCACCTATCTTGCCTTGAGCCCTGCTGGGATTTTTGTACTACAAAGATTAATTGGCTTGGATCACAAAACAATGTCAAATAGAAGATGGCAAAATAAATAAATATAATACTGTTTCTTCCTTCAATTTGTATCTCATCATTCCAGATTACATTGCCTTGATTTGTGTTAGCTTTCTGTCTCCTACAGTGCCATTACTTCTAATGAAATGGTGTCAGCTGGCATGAAGTTGTAATTCGATGTTGTTTTGTAGTTGCATGTGTATAATTTTGTTAGCTTGTTTAGCAATACATTGTTATTTCGGAAAGCAATTAGCTGAACAAATGTGTGGAATTGTACATGTAGCAGATTTGGTCACCTGGGAGCTGTTTTTCTCACTATATCCAAGATAAGATGAGTGGAATAAATTGGCACATTTCTAAGAGGAAAATAAGTTTGAGAATTGGCTATCAGTACATGTTACTGGTCATCAGTTGACTTGGAAGTGTATGCTGTATTTCCTTTTAGCTGTAATAATACAGTGAAATCTTTGAGAACACAATTTCTTCCAGATCTTTCAGAAGAGCATAGGAACGTCAGCTTGACTTCCAGTTCACTAGAGGCTATAGACACCTTAGTCAGCCACCTATTGCATACAGAATGGTCACAGGGACATTTTCAGACCCAGAAGAGGTGTCTGCCATGTAGTTCCTATTGAAAGTGAATCTGAACTGGGCAGGTAGCTCCCTATATGCCTTCAAAACTCCCCATAATATTTTCACTAGGTAAGCAAACATGAACATATGTGTGCATGTGTCTATGTATATATATGTATGGCGTAGACATAGGATTATGTTGCCCTGTTGTTACAATGAAATGACATTCATCTTCAAGTTAAATTTTAAATGAAGAAATTAGTTATTTAAAATCATGCAGCAGAGCACTTTCAGAGAGAATAGCCAATGAAATAATTATTTAGTATTTGAAATTAATTCTATTTAGTCTAGGATCAATTATTTCTATCTGTAGTTTTTATACCTACATTTCCCCAGTACTAGGACAAATCAGAAAAAGGAAAAACAGTTAATTAATTAGTATCCCTTTTTACAAGCTCTGATGCATGCTGGCTGCTCATGGCATGTGTCATTATCCTATTCTATTCTTATTAAAGGAAACTTTTAAAACAGTAATTAAATTTAAAAGACATGCTCTTTTTGTTGTAATATTTATGTCAAACTTCTATCAGGTTTCAAAAACAGTTTCAATTCAATTTCAATAATTTAAGAGATGTCCTAGGCATAGTAACTGAAATGTTAGAGAGTGGTTTTAGAAATTGTGCTTATATAGAATTACAAGTCTGTTCAAAAAGCTATGGACTATCAGAAATTCAAGTAAGATCTTGTAGAAAATATTAATGCATGAACTGTATGCTCATTGCAATGTACTTGAGAAGCATTCGTGCCTCAGAGAATTGTGCGCCAGGCCTGGTAAATCTTTAGAACCAGGGGTGAGAGCCCCTCAACAACATAGGAGGGGTGTGGTATTAACTGCAAATCTTTCACTGAGACTGAAAGAGATTTTAAAAGTGGGATTTAGCCCAAAAGGAGTGGAAACTGGGTAAAAAATACAGTTGCACAGACTGAAAACCATGCTCATATAACAGATATTTTTATAGGTATCATTTGAGCCATTTATGTTAAATGTATGGATACTGTACATTTAGTGGCATTGTTAAAACAGGGTGCCTGTACAAATATTTAGCTGTGGGAATTATAAAATCATAAGGCGATTACGTTAGCTAGTTGTGAAATTCCAATATTGCTTTTTAAATGACTTCAGGATATAGGAGGTGCTAAGGTTATTATCTGTTATCAGGAATACAGCGGAATTGTACGACTGGATAATAACTAAACAACTGACACAATGTAAAATTACATTATCAGTGTGTTAAAACAAAATTGCGCCCTAAAGGAGTCTACATGCCAGCTCAGAGCTGCAGTGTAATTATGCTTAACTCTGATAATTAAAATACAACGGAGATCAACAGAATCATTTTCATTAAGAAAATTATTAATGATGGTGGTATAACAGTAATTGATTGCAGAGCACCACAGGATAACTCTGTGCAGGAAAGCCAACATCTTTGAGTCTATGGCTGAGACCGGTTGGTCGTGTTGTGCAACACCAAGCTTGCTCTCGGCGCAGGTATGAGCCAGTGGCTGCATGGTGTGCCAGTCCCTGGTAGCAGGTGGCTGGTCACACTGTGGGGGAGATGGCTGCGAGCTTGTGGTGGGATGCAGAATGGGCTGCCCACCAGCCAGCCCAGCAGTGACTGCGGCTCGCCTGCCTCTGGGAGCTGCCTGTGGTTCCATGTCGCGTTAGGTGGTATTTGCTTTTGTATTTACATGAGTGATTTACTGATGTAATTTCCTTCGCGTCCTGGCCTCCCTGAGTAGTTTATGTCCTTTGCTATTACTGTGAGGATTCAGGAGAAGAAAAAAGTGTCCTCACCCCAGTGTGGTTCCCAAGTGAGATGGGAGAGAGTAATTCCAGGGACTGGAGCTGTTAATTGCCCCAGTGGTATTGCCATGTGATATCAGTGCCATAAAAAGCCTCCGTCCCTCCACAGGTGAAATCTGCCAGGGCCCATGGAGAGATCGTAAGAAAGTCCCGGTGATGGAGGCTGTTGCCTAAGGACAAGAAGTGAGCAGTTTCATTCTCTCACATAAATAGGGCAGGAAATATTGTGGGGAGCACTTCTCTGTGAGCTCAGGATCAGGTGCCTACTCCGAAAGATGTTGCTTTTGAAAGCTGCCCAAAAGAGTCCATTCTCCAATCACAGTAGAGAATGAGCCTGCTAGGGTGGATTTATGGGATGAGATTAGCTAAAATGACAGCTGCCTGCGCTCAAACTGTGTCATGTAGCTGATTTATAAAAGAAATCTAGAGGCAAGGCAGCAAACGAGAGGGCCAGAGCAGAAGCTGGGCTCTGCAGTGCTGGGCATCCAGCTCTGCCAGCACTGCCCACCCGTGCTCTGCCCTGATGCTGGCTTAAAATCAGGCAGTAAATACCTGCACAAAACTGCTCGCTTACTGCACTAGTGCTGGGATGAGCTATTTGGTTAATGTATGTGTCACATTGTGAGAATACAAATGTTGCAAGAGGATTGTATGAATTCCTAGTAAGAATTGGAGGTCATTTTAAATTAATATTACTAATTTAAAGTAGCCAGTCTATTTTTTTTTAACATAGAAGAATGTTGTTATAACAGAAGGATTTTTGAATTTTTCTTTAGTGAGAGAGAATTACTTTTCTTAATCATTCTGTGAGGTCCTTGATAGCATTTTCCCCCAGTGAATGAACTAACAAATACTTTTGCAACTTAAGGCAATGTAATGGTACATTGCTCTGCAGACATATAACATCAGGGACCCTAATGAGACACAGGTCAGACATTATAGGGAGTTTAAACACGGTTTGTTTTGGGTCAGGGAACAAATTGTTTAATAGGCCAAAGGCTAACTTGGACTATGTATTTTAGATTGAAAGGGGCTTTTTTCCACATATTACTAAAAGCAAATTCTGTGAATTTCCTTAATCTGTTCCACATGAAGTGTCAGAATACTGCACTATCTGCTGGAAGATTGCTAGTCCCTGTGCATGCCTCCATTACCTGAAGAACGTGCTGAAGCTTTTCGTGGTGCTACCAATTTCTGTTGTTCTTTCATTGCATCAACAGACTGCAAGGAAAATCTGAGTACTTATTGAAATGCATGCAAGGCTTATCCTAATATCAAAAGTCCATGGAAGAGCTTGTTTTACTTTTTTTTTCCCACAACACTGAAAAATTGCAAACTGTTTCTCAAGAAAAGTATGACTGTGTGTATAATGCTTACATAAAATAATATCTCTACAAGGGCATTATACCCTCTCAGTCATTGGAAGAAAGTCTCATATGAGCATGCTTGAAGACATGACTGGTAGACAGGTAGGTGGCACCGCTGGTGTTTGGTTTTGCAGGGATGTTAAGAAGGCCCAATGTCTAACGAAACTACTGCAGACAAAACTATTGCAAATCAGCTCCTCCCTGGCCACACAAGGAGAAAACATTTTGTCCCCATGACTGGTGACATTTCTTGCTGGCTGATGACAGCCACAGCATTGTGGGCTTACTTAAGACACAAGAGAAGGAATGACCCAGCCTCAAGGAACTCACAAAGCAAATTGCATTTTTTTCTTATTTTTATTTTATACGTATGCAAATAAAACCTATGAAAAATGGGAGATTATCTGTGTTAGGGAGTTCTAAAGTCAAGGCCTTGCATATGATTTTAATAATGTACACAAATAAGGTTATTCTGTGCATCTTCACTGAATTTGTACGTATAGTAGTATACACTGAATTATTACATGACCTCTAAATTCTAAGCATGTAGATAATGAAGAGAAGACCACAGGAAATGCAGAGGTATTTCCATTTTTAATATGAAAATCCCTTTGTTCATTGTTAGAGTATTTCATTCACATAACAGGCAAGTGACATTTTTAGGTTGTTCTCATTTATGTCCTATGTGTGCATTTGTTTTTGTAGGTTTTTCTTCTTTGTGTTCTTGTCACTTGTTGTATAGTTTATTTCATAGTTTGAAATTTGAATTCCTTTTGAATTGAGGAGGTGAGGAAATAAGCAGAACACTGACAAGGTGTGCAGAGAATGACATATTTTGGAGTGAAGCTATAAAAAGCTGTAAACACTCACCTATGAGAACATGCTAAGGATGGAAAAGACTCCAGTCTGTACTTCGCATTGGAACCTTGTGAAAAGAAATATTGCTTCAAGTATTCAGACCCACTGGCAAAAACAAATACAAGTATCATGCAGAGATTATTTCTTTCAGGATATGTATTTGTGCCTCTTTTTTCTAAGTCAATTGCAGTAGAATCAGTCACTTAAATTGTTTTAAGAAAAATGTCATTATTTTCAGGATAGGACAGAGATGCTAAATGTGTTTAAATCCTTTTTAATTAAAATATTTTTTCAAGCCATTATTGTAAATAAATATTGAGGATTGCATTGATCTAAAGCCTCATGACCCCTGTGGCTCATGGTAATGTTACCTCTGTCATCTTCCCTGTAAAGCAAAAGTGAAGGAAAAAAAGCCCCCAAATTTGCTGAGCCACACATTTCAAGTTGTCGACAACCCCATCCACGAGAAAACAGAAGAAAATATATATGCACTCTGTCCTGTCAAAAGGCTTTCGCCTTATCTTGAGAGACTGTCAGGGCAGGAACATCATGGAATGGACAGGAGTCTATTAAATTAATAAGCTGCTGGATGGTGTCTGGAGAGTTATGATGCTCCATAAATCCAGTTTGATCATGGTGGACAAGGTTTAAATCTGCAGACTTCTAATACACATCCAGGTCCTGGATTGGATTTGAAGTTTTGTGCTGGAGACACAGAGATAGTCCTGCAGCTTGTGAATTAAGATTTATCATTTTTTCATACTGCTTTTTTTTCACTTCTTGACAAAAATGAAAACACCTTAGGGATCCTGGCAAACGTTACTGCTTGAAATGAAAGAGCTGTTGTCAAGGTGAAACCATGACCTAGAAGCCTAAAATCAAACCTTGGTCACTCTTTTCAGTCAGCTCCATTGGTGCTGAGCATAAAATATCTGTATGGAAGGAAACAGGACTGGATTTACTTGCAGCCTGTTTTGTAGTGCTTCTTGTCAAATATGCCTACCGTGCATTTGCGATACAAGATGCACTAATGGTGGCAAATGTGCCATGTGAAAACAAAAGCTTAAAATATGCAGAAATAAGCCACCAGTAATAGGTGGCTTTGTGTGTAACTTACAGTTCGAGCCGATGTTTCTGTGCCATTTACCGTAGAATGTGTTTAAGCCTGATGGTAACAATTAAGGGAAGATTCTGGCATAGCACTCCAGGCATAGCTCCCAGGAGATGTGTGCAGTGCAGCCCCAGTGCCCGTGCTGGCTGTACAGCCAAACTGCCCAGAATACAATCCTAAAATCACGTTGCATGTACTTTTTCTCTATCTGCTTACAAGTGGGACTGTTATTAGGACACAAAGGAAGGAATTAAAGTGTCCCTCAGCCACTTAATTGATCTGCAAGACTGTGATTAATTGGTGGGTCCTTACATTCATATTCTTGTTACTCTGGAGATTGGCAGGTGATTGCTGTGATTGCTGTGCTCACTTAGAGGCAATGGCACTGCTGGCATTTCTCACATCCCCAACACCCTAACCACATATTGGATCTTAACTACTTTATTTCTTGAAAATACTTAGAATCTGTTTTACTTTTAAAAGCAACCTGTGTTTTTTTTTTGTTTTTTTTTTTTTTTTTTCTCTCTCGTTATTTTAGGAACCTAAATAAACTCCATGACATTAGGGAAGTATAGAAACAATGTGTATGTTGAAGGAAATGGATAGCTGTAGTTGCGATACCAAGGACACTCAGATGTGTTTTATGCTCAGAAATAATGGATTCAGAACTGAAAGCTGTTGAAAAAGCTCTTCTGGTGTGCAGGTTTCCTTAAACAGAAATTGCTACCAACATGTAACCCTCAGTCACGTTCCTAGGTACGTCTCCCTCCATTGTCTTCCAGAAATTACCCAAGAGCTGCAGCCAGAGATGCTTCAGTATACCTCACACCATTTATTCCTAATACAATGGCAATTTCATCCTGGTATTTGGGTCAGGTTATGAAGTATGTGTATTAAAATGGAGGAGAGAGGGTGGAGGTTAGGGAAGGAACTCCAGCATGGTGCAAAATGTCAGGGAGTCCTGTTGCAGTCTCCTTTCTAAATAAGGCAGGATGCTCCCACTGGTTTGTGTCTGTCCTTCTCCTGCTGGGACATGCCTCGGTCTTCCCACTATCTTAGTCTTCTCTGAAGAGAACTGAAGAAAGTATGAGGAAGTTGCAGCTAGTGTGTGTTTAATGTTTAAGGAATGAACTCTGTTCCTGCAGACATGGAGAGAACTTAGCAGCTTTCTCACAACGTAATTTCTTTCTGTGTTTCAAAAAGAAGAGAATAAAAACAGAAAACCTGTTCTAGATTTGATTTTTTTCTCCTGTTTCAGTTTCACTCCATCAGGGCATAGAGGGTGATGTGATGACAAACAGAAATGCATGCCATAGTATGCCAGAATGGTGATATCTGAAGCAAGCTGCAATGCTGAAGCAGATTTAGTAGAGATGTTCCGTGAATGAATGGTGATATATGTTGCTTAATCGGTCAGTGGCCTGGAGAACTAAGGCTTGCTGGGGCAGAAATTGCTTGCAAAATTTCCTATGATAATATCAATACATACATACATACATATATAAAATAGCTTAGGTCTTAGTTAAACTGTTTTGTTCTAGAACTGCAACTTGCAAAGGTGACTCTAACTGTTCTGAACAATTACACCTTCACAGGTTAATAATCTTTGAGGGAAAATGTTACGAATTTGGGAAACTGTAGATGACAGAAAGAGCATGTGCTAGCTAATGTTAAGCAGTAAGGAAAAATGCTGCTATTAGCATTTTAAATTACAGGAGAACACTGGTTTTTCAATATACTGATGAATACAGAAGATGATAGGGAAAAATTTACATCTTAGGGGATGCAAACCAGCATATTGAAATTGAATTGAATATTGAAAACTTAGATTGTATTAGAAATACTAAACGAGATGTGTATTCAGACTTAATCAGATGCCTTTGTAACAGTTGTAACTTATTCAAAAAATAAAAGTACATGAATAATGTGCTCTATATTTTGTTGAACAGAGCATTCTTTTCTGTAATAGTGGTGATATACAAATGCACAATTTGGAAATTTGGATCACTGTGTTAACAGGAATTGACTGGTATGCCCTAATGTTGGATTCTGAAACCATGATGGGGTATTGGTTTTTGTCTGCTAGCTGAAACAAATGTCCAAAAACGTAAGAACAGAAGCACCTTAGACATAGAGGGACAACTGTGTCTTTGGTCAGCCAAGAAACTTGCTGTTACTGTATGGAAAATTGAACTTAAAGTATGAGATGAAAAGGAACTGTTCTACACTGTGAAATGAGACAGTGGCCTCAAGTGATCACTGTGCATCTTCTATTAATAAGCTGTTCTTTTAAATGTGAACAAGCTTGCTTTTATGGTGGCTGCACGTGCATTTTAATGGATTTAAATTATGAGAGGTTTAAATGCATTTTCAAGTTACAATTAAATGAAAATTTTAAATAAGACTGACAGATTGCTAGGGCTAAGCCAGTTTTATGATTAAGGTTCAATTAAATTATATTTATCATTGGAGCAAATGAAGTATAAAATCACAAACAATGATATTTTTCAGTGGCTTACTTTAGTGGAAAGTGTAGCCTGAAGTATGACTTCAAGACTTTTATCTTCCATTCCCTCTTAAAGCAGAAATTAATTAGGGCTAAATAAGAGTTGGCTATATGTTCAGAACCCCATCCTGAGAGTCTTTTGTGGACCAGTGGTCCAGCAGCAATTTACTCAGAAAGCTGCTTTGTGATGCAAAGTATTATGTATTTTATTTGGTTTTAACTAGATAAATTAGGTGAAAATTTGAAATTACAATAACAGTTTAAAGAATGAATAATTTTTGTTGCTTTCTTGGAAGCCACTTTTGACTCTTTGCACTATCTCAGAAGATCTTCTGTGCTCGGCTATACAGTTCCTTCTCTTTCCACGTGCTTTCTATGTAAATCCCTAAATGTCATAAGCTTTGCAGTGACCCAAGGTGAGAAGAATATTTTTGTACATGGAAGCTATTTGTCAATTACATCCACTGGACCATTACATACGAAACACGACAATTTTCTGGCTTGCCACAATTTGATCGTCTGCTTCCTATACGTGTGGTACTGCTGTCTTTCTGATACGCTTCCTATTATTCCTTATATACTTTCCCTTCATTTTGTCCTACCAAAGTGTGTGTAAAAGAAACAACATTTTGCATTCTATTTCTTTGGTTTGAACATAATTATATAATCTAGTACATTACAAATGAATTAACTTCAGAAATTGAGCAAGTTGACTCCTTTTTGTATATTTAAATACAGGTCCACTGTTAAATACAAATTTGTATTCTTTCCAAAATACCATTCAATTCCTTTACAAAAATATTCCTAAGTGTTTTTAAGGAGAAAAAATGATTTCAGATCTATTACACCTAAAAAAATCTATAATGTATTCAGCTAAAGCTATTCCAAAAAAGTGATGAGTTGATACATGACCTTCTTTTCTTTAAGAACATATGTACATGTTCAGCAGAGTGAAGCATGATCCCAGCATTAGCACTCGGATTTTTGTGTTGCTAATTATTGCAAAGTCTAAACAAGTGAATAAATACATGCTCCAAAGTTTAATTGTTCAGCCAGAACTGAGTTCCTGAATCTGAGGAATGCCCAAAAGCACACATTGATAAGTACTTTCCTTAACAAGAGCATTTTCCTTAGCTACTGTTAAACTGGTACATGAGAAACTGAAGAGTTTGTCCTTAAGCTGAAGATGCAGAAGAAAATTCTTAAGTTCTGAACTGCTATTTTTGTGTGTCGGTTCTGTGTGGCTGTATAATGACCATTGTCTTGTCTCTGGGGTGTTAGTTTTACAGAAGAATCAATAGTAGCTGATTAGCTGAGGTTTCATTTGAGCACACTGATCTGACAGGCTACCATTAATATCCAGCAACATTCTTTATTTTTATGCAGTTTCTTTACCTTCTTTCTTTCTGGAGGAAATGTGGGTCAATTTCCTTTTCCAATTGGCAGACTAGTACTAATAATCTTGGATAATGAGGGGAAAAAAAAAGACTATATTTGAACCTAATCTGAACCTATTTCTCTGTTTTGGTAATGATGCGATCAGATCTTGGCTGTATGCTACAAATCAAACACCTGATTTATCAAACTGTGTCACTTTTATATAGTAACAACTTGCCAGATCCTGGTACAATGTTGGCTGTGATTCATGCTACAAAGAATTATTTAACTTTAGCCCAAAAAATGAGCTAGTAGAGGCATATGTTCAGGTAAGCACAATGAAAAAGTACATTGTTCCTGTTTCTGTTGCAATTATTTATTTTCACATGGCATCTCTGATGAATTTGTGTTAATATTGTTTAATAGAGAAATTCAGGTGCATAGTGGAAATGTCCAAAAAAAGGCTGAATCAAATCTCTGAGTAGTCCTTTCTAGCATGTACAACATATAATAATTAAAAGTACCCAAAGATGCTTAACTCTGCCATTGATAGATGGGATAAAATTGTCACAAGACAGGGTAAGTCATCAGCAGGGACATACAAATCCTCTGTCATCTCTTCATTGCATATTCTAAACATTGCATTGCCAGTGGGCTCTTTGGCAAATTAAAACACCAGAGAGAAGCAACGCAGGACTTTATGTCGAGTTCAGGAGATGAAAAGGAAAAGCCGGAAGTAATTAAGTGCAAACATTTTGTTAATATGTGGCTTGCTTAATTGCATTTGCCTTTGTGTTCCCTTTTGAAAATAAATACATCATTCTCTGTTTCAGAGTTTATAGAGTGATTTGCATCTGATAGTCTAGCACCTGTCAAAACATAGCTGAACTGATAAATAACATTCACTGACCAATAGAATGTACATTGCATCTTCAACATTTTTGTATTATTTTCTCAGAATATTTAATATGAGTGAAACTAGTAGCACAGAAGAAAGAGAAAGTATTATATAGTACTCTTCATATTTGAGGAGTCCACATAGTGAATGCATGATTATGGCATTAATGGCTGAAATGCAGGAGAATTTTCTTGAGTGGAAATGTTTTTAAATGGTTTTTAATATGCGCAGTAACAGTATGCATCCTTTCAAGGCATGAGGTAAGAAGCAAACATTGCAGGCCTTCTTATTTAGGAAAGATTTGGATTCTCGACATGTCTCTTTACATCTATCAAGAGTCACAGAGAATAAAGGATTATTTGGAAGTATATTGATGGATTGTTGAAATGTAACTACTCAGTCAGCCAGGCTTTTGATAACTGTTCTGTATACTTGGAGGTGCTGACATGTAGCATGGCTGTATCTCATTAGGTTTGTGTAAGGAAAGTGGGAATTTTTCTGAATGTATTTGGTAGTCTCTTTTTTCATTTTTCAGTATGTATGACTCTTCCTTTGGGAGTTTTTAGTATAAAATACTTACTTATCACATGGACAACTCATTTTGAGATACTTGGAATTTGAAAACACGCCAGTCATTAGTTGGAGAGGTAGTTTAACATCAGGTAGAAACAAATTTGAGGTAGAATTGTCTTTGTTGTTTCACAGAGAGAAGAAACTACTGCCTGAAATACTGCCAGCAAGTTTTGGTATTTCATTTACATAAAAATGAGATATAGCTCTATATTTGGATTTTAATTTGTACTTTCACAGAAAGCACTGTCATTTGGGTTTGGGAAGAGATTTTAAATGGTGGCTTGGCACCTTTTTGCAGAATTGTACCCTTTCCTAATTCATATTTTTGTCCAATCTTCAGGTGTTATGTAAATTTTTGCATTGAAGGAGATTGCGAATACCTGTTTATCTTGGAGAAAGGCAAATGCATAAAGGCAACCGAATAGAGTGAACAGTGTTATTCTAAATAGTCAATTTTTCATAGTTCTCTCTAATACTTCTCAGGTTTCTCTGCTGGTGATATAGTTTCAATAGATACACTAAGGAAAGTGCCAAGACCAGCTTTGACAGGGTTTT
Organism: Penelope pileata; assembly: GCA_013396635.1. Taxonomy (NCBI): domain Eukaryota; kingdom Metazoa; phylum Chordata; class Aves; order Galliformes; family Cracidae; genus Penelope; species Penelope pileata. The sequence continues at coordinate 215,634 of WBMW01001260.1, read as the reverse complement.
CTTTCTTTTTTTTTTTTTCCTTCCTCTTTCTCTTTTAATCCCTGTGGGGCTCTGTGATTTTTCATAGCTGGACTAAAGTTGTGTCAACGGGAGACTTGCACCATAAAGACTGAAATGTTAAAGAAAGCTACAAGGAACAGCTTTGAGGCAAGGTTTCAAGCTTTGTCATCACGCTTGAAGAATTTTCTGTTTAATGTACTGTAATGCAGTATTCAATGGGGACAAGTTTAATTGAGTTTTACACAACCCAGTTGGGAGTAGCGCTGCAAGGTAGGTGATGTCTAGGTTTTTAATCTTCCACTCCAGAGAGGCTTGTTGACGAAGTGGTTCTTTCTCTTTGTAAGAAAAAAGGGAAGCATGAGAAATGATACATCCGTGGATAAAACCAATTGGCAACCCCCAAAGGAATGAGGGCGATAAGGCGAATCCAGCACTTGTAAGAAATAAAAGAATCCAACTGTTCATTTAAATGAGAAACAACACATGTGATTGAGGAGGCAGGGAGGCTGGGCGCTGGAGTGGGGAGGAAGGGACGAACAAACAGAGCGGCTGGTGTCAGAGTTAGGCATCCAGGACAAACAAGCTGGGATTTGTTAGGTGGATTACCAAAGAGATAGTTAACGATGTGTGTTTTTTAAAGCAAAAGGAGAGTCAAGCGCTTCTTATAGCGGAGGTGGATAAAGTGGCAGGAGGGAGGATGCTGCTGTTAGGCAAACCCTACTTAAAGAATCGCTATTCCTTCCCCGAGGCCTAACAGCGGTTCTCTATCAAACAGCATAAAAATAGCACTGGACCCTGTCAAAGAGAAAATAATACCTTCTGTGTAAGCTGTAGTGTATTAAACTGTAGTCCTGTTCAAGTTACTTCTGCTAGAAGTTAAGCAGCAGAAAGGATAAAAGTGTTCAGTCAATGCACTGGCAAATCATCTCCTTGCTCTGGCTCTGTAGCGCTGCTAAAATAAAAACTATTTAGCTGTCCCTAAAATCACTGTCCAGTCTTCATTAAAAATTCTTCTCCTGCCAACAGTCTACAATTATGTATCCTAGCATATTTCACTTTTTACCTGTAAACAGCTGCTGATATTGTTTAACTTATTTTCTCAGAACATATTTTAGAGATTTAACCTGGTATGCACCTGAATCAGGGTTTGTTTGTTTGTTTTGTCATTTAATGCTCACATTGGCATATTTGTTCAGAGAGATTTTCTCCCTCTCAGAATTCCCTCACAAGAAGAGATGCAACGTTGGTCAGCAAGAGTTTTCAGGTCTCCTCTGCCGTATTAACATGAAATCTCTAATTTTGCTTCATCAGACCCAAAAGAACTAACACATTGTCTTTTCTGTAAAATGCTGTCAAGTAGCGGTAAGGTGTGATGTACTCCCAGGCAAGATTTTCACCTCCAGAGAGGCTGTGGGGTGGGCAGACCTTAGCCAGAATGCTTTTGCCCACCTTTCCATCCCATTGTGCCCACCTACCCTGCTGCTGCCCAGAACCAGCCAGCCTTGAGGATCTCAAACCAGCTCTAACAGCAAGTTTAACCCAAGGAATCTTCAACACGACAGGACCCCCTTCCTTATGCAGATATAGTGGCTTTAACACCCGCCATAGGGGAGGTGTTAATCGTAGCTGGCTGCTAGTCCAGCCTACTTGTGGGTTGAGAGCAGAGGGTGGATTTTGTAACGGCATGGAAAGCTTCAGTAACCAGGGAGTGTGTGGGAGGGCTGGATTTCACCCGCAGAACACATACGGTGAGACAAATTGAACATTGCAGCAGAATATAAGGATTTTGCATTGCACTTCTTCCCGAGGTACCACCAGAATCCCTGCTAAATTTATAAATACAGTACACATGCAAAGTACATAGCTGAGCAAATGATTCACAATGAATAATTTATCTGACAAATTTAGCCATTTTTCTGCTCATGAAATATCCATGAACAGATCTGTGATTTGCAACTGCAACCTTTACAGTGCATAAGCACAGGGGGGAGAGTTAATTTAATTTCTCTCTGTAGTTTGATGTAAAAAAAGTAATTCCCAGTTATTAGTCATATCAGCATTTTAAATAGTCCAAAAGTAGGCTTTGAAGTTCAGCCATCAACTAAGTGAAGGGTCCGCAGGAGACAGTAGGTGTTACTGTGCTGCGGCTGCTGTTGTCCAGAAACATTTTTCAATGGGCTAAGTTTCATCACATCAATTTTTATTTTTGCAGCTTCTCTATTCAGCCTGGAAAGATATAGAAATGTCTCTTCTTTAATGGTAGTGAATATTCTGAGCATTAACATCCAATGAAGCACAGCTTTCAGATTAAAAACTGAGGTGGGAGGGCCTAGGAGGATGGGCTTGCATCCTGAACTTTCATTAATAATATCATATATTTTGAAGAATTTTTTGGTATATCTCTCTTGCAACACATAGAATATATCCTCATTATTATAGCCTGATGGTGACATTCCTTTGCGTGTCTGCAAGGGCTGAAAGAATGGGGAGAATGAGTCATATATTTCCTAAGGTCTTAGCAAAATTTGAAGCAACACTTTTAAAGTGCTTGTGCAGTTAAGTGATTTTTAATAAGTGATTTTTAATAAGTCTGCAAGGTTTTTTTTTTAAGTGATTTTTAATAAGTCTGCAACAAGTCACTTGTCAACTTAAATGATTCTTTGCAGACTCATTAAAAATACAGTTAGACATTTTTACTGTTGATATTTTTTCAGTTTATTGAATTTTTCTCATGATTCCAAAATTCCCCCCAAAACTTTTTATGTTTCCCAAATTGTCTTGATTGATGTAAAGTTAACCTCAAATGCAATGTCTAAGAAATAGGCAGAAAATTAAGAAAATTCTGAGCTGTTGAGAAGCTTTAATTAAGTGGGGCTAATGTAACCAAAAGAATGCATTTGTACTCATTTAATATATTTAAGGATAGTATACATTTTGTGAGGCTCTCACAGGTTTAATATATGAGTCTGCTTACAACATCAATGATAATTTCTATCTGGTCAATAGATCCACTTATTGTCTGCATTCAAAATGGAATCTTTATGCTTTGTTGGAAAAAAAAAAAAAAGCTGTCTTTCATTTCTGATGATACGGAATTCAATGCACCTAAGAAAGGATGAGCTGGATTTTACACATAAGTTTCCATACCAGAATACTTTAATAAATGCCAAGCAGTTCTGTATCAGTACAAACATACTGAGGGCATTGAATGCCTTCAACAGCTGTCATTAAAGAAAGACCTAATTTGGTTCTCAGAAACACTCTAGCTGGCGATGAGTGATATAGAAAAAACCTAGCTTGACTTTGGAGCCAGAATGAGTTTATAGAACTGTTATGTCTTCTAAATTGATCCACTGAACATAGAAATAATTGAGATGTCATGAAAAGCCCAGCCTCAATTTATAATAGGCCATGGCAGCACAATAAAAATAAATAATTCAGTAATTCCTTTTTTGGTATTACATAATAACAAAAAAAAGTCTTTAAGACATTCAAAAACAAATCCCACTGCAATCAGCTGAACATTGTATGAAAAAAGAAGGAATTTTGGCATCTCTCCATTCTCAAGACATAAGACAGTTTTGTTTGCTTGTAAGAAAAATAGACATAAGATACTCTCCTTGCCTTCTTTACAAAGCTGTTTCAAGCAAAAAACACTGACTGTTCTAATATGCTCAGTAAACGATGTATTCATAGATTTCCAAAAATGTTGATGCAGGTAGAAAAGAACAGAATAAAAGTAATTTTTGTAGCAGGTCCTCTGGAATAATTCCAGCTAAGAAGATAGAGAGCACATTTTTTCATCCACCCAAATTCATTTTAAAAAATGGTGTTCGGTCACAGTCCCACAGTTCTACATTTAGTCCAAACAGCAAATTATGGGAAGTCTCTAGACATAATTCCAACCTCTGTCACAAAGTTGGAATGGACCTACAAGGTCATCTAGTCCAACCGTCCTCCTACCACCAATATTTCCCACTAAACTACTAAACCATATCTCTTAGCACCACATCCACATGTTTCTTGCACACCACCAGGGACGGTGACTCCACCACCTCCCAGGGCAGGCTGTTCCAGTGCCTGACCATTCTTTCGGAGAAGAAAGATGTGCTTCTTAGGACAGGTGGTCTTCTGAACATCACATCTAGCGCTTGTGGTGAAGAGGCTGGTTCTGTACACAGTACACTGGGAAGGAGACTTGTTTATTTGACTTACTGGACATGGAGCAATTAGAAGAGTGAAAAATTGCATCTGTTGTGGGCCTAAGTAAATGAAACAGAAGAGAGTTGATGGTAGCAGGCTGGACGGGCTAGTTCCTGGTAAACAAAGGTAAGGAGTTATGCTTCGTCAGGTTGGACTAATGTCAGCAGCACAACGTCAAAGAGTATATGATGGGGATACTGCAGGGACTACTGAATGGAGAAGTCGTAGATGATTCTAGGGAGGAAAATAAGTGTTCAGAATGAACCTTGCACTGGGAGAAATGATCGTGCGATTTAGTAATGAGTGTTATTTCAAATGATTTCAAGCTTGTGTTTCCATGGCAAAAATAATAATTGGTAACTCTTGAGAACAGCACAAAGGAGAGCTAAATACCTGTGCAGCTGCAAGAATTTTGATTGTTTTTTTCTTTCTAAAAATTGACACTAAAATAATATATTACTATACCATAACTGGGTAGGAATCAGCAGGACTTACGTGCAATCAGATCTATATAGCAGGAGTATGGAAGCTGTTACAAACACATGAAAACATCACCCAGAAGCACAGACTGTGGAGATGAAAACATCTATGGAAAGAATAAGAAACTGAGAATTTATCTTTCTTTCATAGATAACATCAGCACAGCTGTTACGAATAACATAATACGTAATCATGAATATCTATAAACTTGCTATAAATATATGCTAGGTATTTGTTCTGTCTTTATAATTAATTTCTGGTATTCTCTTGATGTAGTTGAAAATTTCTAAGAATAAACTCAAGATTCACACTCGCAAATATTAACTGTGATGTCTAATAATGAGCTCATCTATTCAAGTTATTCATAATTTCACTGCTGTTCAAGTGAAGAGCAGAAGACAATGGTAGTATCTTATTATTACTTCACATGAAATTTTATTTTGGCATTAGAGAGTTTGAGGCTTTGTAATTGTTCTCTGGAAAAGCATTGTCTCATTTTTTCCCATCTAGTTTCTAAATTTAATATTGAACTTCCAAAATTCCTTCATTTTCAGATTCCTGTGTTCATAGAAATGCTTCCTTGAGTTTTCCCCCTAGATATTTAATTTCTGTCAAAACATACTACTTTAAAGCTGTGTTTGCCAAACTAGGAGAGCTTCACCTCTATTTCACCAGAATTTAGGAAAAAGGAGTCTAAATCACTCCCTGATCTCACATTTTTACTCTAAGTGATGGCTTAGTATTTGGAAAAGAAATTAAATGTATTCTGTCAAGTTTGAATTATTTTTCAAGAGTTTGTTTTTGTTTTGTTTTTTAAGAACGATAAATAGTTTATGGAATCTGTACATATAGGGGCTGTACATTTTTGGGGTATAGCCCAATTCTGTTAATGAGATGTGTTGCAATTGCTAAAGAATTGCAAGGAATGAACGATTCCCAGGAAACAAATAATGGAAAATATGGATGTGCTAATCAGTCCATTTTGTCTTTCTTTTGCCAAGGAAAAAAAAAATGAAAAAAGCAAGCGTGCAAGCAAGCATCATACTCTCTCTGATATTAAAATCTATGGGAATTTGATAAGATAAAAGAAATGTTAAATGAACATTCTTCCTCTAAACAGACATGTCTAGAAAGGCAATTTTAGTAGTACAGCACTGTAGCATTTTGTTTTTTCTGCAATAAAGCCATCAGATCAATAAAAAATTATGTAGCAGATTATTATTACACTGTACTCACCATAGCTCTAATCGTAAATAATACAGCAGTTATCCTGGTTATATTAATTATAATTAGAATGCAGATAATGCAGACGGTCTTTTATTACTAGAGCCAAATCAATTTTCCAGTGTTATTCAATGCAAGGTCACACAAAGTTGTTGAAGCTCTTAGACTTCTTATGAAATGACCTGCATATGTAAGAGAGGGTTTGGCTCAGCTGTGTAAGACACATTGACTGGGAAGTGCATTGAAATAATTACAGCCATGAACTCTTGCCTATAATGGCAGAATTTCATTTTATAAAGTAAGCATAGCTGTAATCCAGGCTCCTTTATGGTGGGAAGCCTCATAAATCTTTCAGAGAACACCAAGTCTTTCTCTTATTTGTAAAGCAGAAATCAAAATGAATTAGTTTCAGTTGTTATTCTTTCCATCTATATTGTTGTGTTAAATATATTGAATATGTTCATGTTGTGTATTAATATGAAAAAATAGAAGAAAATATTTAATGGAGGTTTTACTTCAGTATTTCAGCAGAGGCAGTTTTAAAGTTCACTAGTTTAGGCTCTGGGGCTCTCCTGGATCACTTAAAGCTTTCATCATCTTTTTGTATTGTGCTGGCTTAATGTATTTGTCTTCTATCTCTTATGGCTTCAGTTTAACTCAGACTCACAGAGATATGTTTAAAATGTGCCTGTCTGTCCTGTAGCTGATGAGCAGATAAGTAGGACACTGCCAGATAATCATCTCTGAGGTGCATTGGATTCATATGCGTAGATGACACATGGCACAGAGAGGAAAAGATCATGAAGAGTGTATTTTAGTTCTGTGCATTTCCACTTTAAGTATGTATGCAGATGGGCATTAGATATCCTATACATCGTGTTCTTGCACTGCAGAATTCACTTTTCTTCTTTTTGTTCTATCTGTCATGTGCAGAATACCTTCCACAGAAACAAAACAAACAACAGTCAACAGAGCGCAGGCTGCAAGTAGGATCTGGTTAGTGAGAGGCACAGTGCTAGGAGCAATTTAAAGAACAGAGGTTTTGTTGCTATTTGCTAGCTTGCTTATTCTTTTGTTTTTCTTTGTGACTCAATAGAACAGATGCTGTAGAAAAAAAAAGGAATAGCCTTGCACAGAAGAACATGCATTCATTTGAAGATAGCAGTGATACTTAAATCATTAATATTCCTCTGTAAACTGTGCTTTCAGGTGTGTCTGCAAATTTACTTTTAAATCAGTGAGAGTTTGGCATGTCTCTTAGCACAGCTGCTCAGGAAAGCTTGTATATGCCCACATGTGTATTTGGTCTTACATCTGGCCTCTAAGTTATACCTGAAGCCTGCAGCATGATGGCATTTTAAAAAGGGTCTCTGACCGCTTTCTGATTTTTAGCTTGTCGTAAATCCTGTTATTGACAGTACCTGAGCTTGAGGAATCAATTCTTTCGAATCAAAATGCTTCCTTCTTACAATAACCAAGGAAGGATACAAAGCGATTTGGCAGGCAAATGATTCTTAAGTACACAGTGGAAATGTTTATACTTTGTTCTAGATAAATGTAGCATGTATTTTGATAGTATGTCACAGCGTTCAGCTTATATAAGGTGAATGGGTTTTATGTGCGAGAGAAAATGTGAGAGAAATAGAGAAGAGGGCATTAGGGAACCTTTGTTTAAAGGGCTTTGAGGCTTTACTCAAATACTGGAGATTCAAACCAAGTTACTCCAAAGGTTAATTCAAAAAATAAAAATAGAAATAAATGCTCTTCAGACATATTTTCACGGTATATGTAATTTTATACCTGTGATACCTCCCATGAATATATCAGTTCTGTGTGAGTTGATTTAATATTATCTAGAGATAAGTTGGTCTGTCTGAGCCCCACATGCCTCTTTATTTTGGGGGCAGTAATTTAATCAGGGTTCCCCATAAGCCTCCCATTCTCTGCAAACACATTGCTGAATTGGTTTGGTTTTATGCTGTAATTATAATAATGTAATTGTACTTGCAGGTTCAGGGCATCACTTCCCAAGTTTGAGGTGTAAGATAGAAGAAGGAAACAGTTGTGCAACGTTGATTTTAGTTTTCAAGTTTTACTGAAGTTACTGCTTTATTTTTACTCATTAAAAGAGCCCAGAACACTTTTCCTCCTTTTCTTTTACATCGTCTGCTTTTATATAAAGGAAGAAGAATTACACTTTTGAAAAGTTCATGTTAAAACCAAGCAGTACAAAGGGATATTATATGATCTCCCGGTATACAACTTTTTATTTTCTTTGCTTAAAAAATTCTGGAGCTCATGGTATGTATTCTTGTGAGGGTTTTTTTTTAAGGCACTCTATCTCAGAGGTAGCACGTGTATCATGGGAGGCAGGGATTGCTATGGTAAGTACCCCTGCTTCAAATAATAGGATTTGGGAATTATTTTCAGTCCAAAACATAAGGGAAAAAAATGTCTAAAAGTGACCTTGTCGTCTGAATTAACTTCCATGAGATTCCACTTTAAAATGATATGCCCAGTATTATCATTTTACTGCCAAAAACTGGGAACACTTCCAAATTTTGACTTACAAATTATTGTACTTCCAACTGAAAAAAAAAAAAATAGAAGAAGCTTTTTGAAGTACTTCTTTTTGTTGAATACCGTAATAGATGGCTCTGTAAAATCCTGCGTAAATGGCCAAGACCGCAAGTTCGAGCTGCCCCCAAGGCAGTCTTATCTTACACACAGGCTTTTAGAAGATTTTTGTTTTGTTCTTGAATGTGTGTAGTTTATGTGTTTCATCAGCAGATGCCTAGTTTTCTGCCTGACTCTACACCCCCATGTCAATACCACTCAGGTTCACGAGGGGAGTTAGCCGCAGGATTTGCGCTGCACTGAAGAAGAAAGATTATCTGTAGTGTGGGGCGGGGGGGCTGCTGCATTGTGCACGTCTCCAAAGTAAAGACTGCAGGAAACAACAGAGAGGGCATAACTTTTTAATATACAATGGCATTCCTAAGTTAATATAGCATGCTGGAATTTAGTGGAACATTTTATTAGTCGGTGATCATTTTTCTTTACATCTTGTAAATACACTGTTGTCCTTCCTCATGTGCATTCAGCAGCAGCAGGGTGGGTTTCCAATCAGCTGCACAGACTGCTGCTCTAAGTGCACATGATAGTATCTCCAGCAAATAGATTTAGAAAATATCCTTCCTACCGGACATACCCTCTTGTGGGGATTACCTGCAGTGATACGGTGCGTTCTCGTACAGTCAGGTGGCCTCGCGTGCCTCTGATCTATGCTGGCTTTCACTGCCACTGTTTCAGGAACGGCCTTTCTGCCTCCTGATCACAACATGAAGCAAGAAGTACCATCTGGACACTGCATGCTAAAAAGTCAAAGATCTGTATGCTGTATTATGCCCAAAAGGACATTTTCTTGTCAGCTGAGCTGCTATGTACTTTGGCCTGTCACTGATAACTAACAAAATTACAGTATGGTAATTTTAATTGGAAGCGCTCCATCCTTATCCCCCAGGTTCTCCTGTTGTCCCTGTGGCGGTCTCTGGCAGCAGGCTCCTCCGCGCGGTGCCGAGCGGCCGCAGCCCCGCAGGACGGCAAGTGGCTGGGCCCTGCCACAACCCTCATCCCGCCACAGCCTCGGCCTGGCAATTCTGCGGGAGCCGTCCATCCGCGCAGCGTGCCGGCTTAGCGCGGCATGTCTGCTCTGTAATGCCTTAATTCTGCTTCTTTTCGCTCACCTGGGGTCCCACAAACCGATTTTACAATTAAGGTTATGGAAAGAAACAGGCAGTCCCCCCGAACTCTGCTGGGTGTTGGAAAGATGTAGGTTGGGAAAGGAGGCACTGCAGGGTTGGAAGGAGAAGGTGAACCGTCCCCCATCTGAAAGCTGCAAGTGAGAATATTTAGGACATGTAAGACATTGTCCTTCTTGGGGAGGCAGGGAGGCAGTGAGATTCTCTCTGCTGAAATAAGAACAGCATCAGTGATGGCTGGCATATTGAGGAGAGTAGCTTGCTTTTAGAGGGCAAAAAGCAGGGTAAGGACAGCAAAGTGGAAAGAGAAGAGGGAAACAAAAGCATGTGATCTGAAGCACTGCACTTCCTTTTTAAATATATACATAAAGATTGATGTTGTTTTGCTTGTATTTATTTGTCTGTATGTTATCTGAGTGGTACACAGTGCAGAGAATGTTAGTGTTTTTTCCTTTTATCTGAATGACTCAGAAAAGTAAAAAATGCAGCTTATAATATTGGCTTATGGCCTGGCAGAGTATAAAGCAATGTGAGCCAAACTCCCAGTCACCTGAATCTCCTCCGGAGGAGGTTTGGATATACATTCTGAACTGGGAAATAAATTCTGTTTTGTGAACTCGTCAAAATGGAATAAATCTGCATATGGTCTTAGATATACAAATAGTACTGAAGCATCTCTTTAAAGAGAATGTGAGTGAGTATCTGCAGTGTTTTTGCCTGATGATAAACTCAACATTCATATTTTCCAAGTTATAATTATGTGGAGGTGAACCCACAGTGTCATTGTTCAGTTTCACCACACCTTGGTTCAAAAGTGCTACAGTCCAACTCCAAAAGTCACTTGGTTCAATATCAGCTGGATTTTGATTAAGCTTTTAATGGAAAGATACATATATGCATTCTGAAGTTGAGATTGTCAGTTCTCATCACCTTAAAAATTATCTTTAAATATACCAAAAATAGGAAATGTGAAACCAGGCATTGTTTTCACTTCAGTCTAAAAATGGGTCTGGAATTGTCCCTGAGAGAACAGCACAGGAGGAGGAGGATGACAAAGAATGTGTATGGGCTGTAGACTGGATGCAAAACTTATCCTGAATTTTCATTACATTATGCCAGAGGCCTTCATTTTGTAACAGAAGTTTAAAAAATGCTTTGTCTAAGAACCCGAAAAAATAAAATGAACAAAGTCAAAATTCATCTGCCCAGTATGCAGGTAAATTTATGAAAATATGTTATGAAAATGATAAGTTTATGAAAACAAGTTATTAATTTTAGGTTACTAATTTAGTTTTACAGTTTTATAATTTAGCTAGATTCATTTATTTTTGTTGCTGCATTTGATTTTTTTTCCTAATAGGAGAATGGTGGGCTCGATTCATTGTTCTTATTTGTGTGCTTTGTCAAAACATGAGTATAGATTTTTAAAAGCAGCAGAATGTACAAAGTTAAAAGGATTCAGACTACCCTTTAGCCAAGAAAAATCTGCATGGAGAAGTGCAAACTGCTACCTTTTTCTGCTAAAAGGACCCCAGGTGCATTCCCCTGCAGAGAAAGCAAGTCATCTGAACTGTAAGGCTGCTCGTGGGGATCTCACACAGATCCCTAGTGGGGCAGATTTGTACAGCTTTGTTTCTTAGCTGCTGCCTTGAGAAGCATTGCACAGAGGCAAAGGCAATGAAAGGTTAATGGGAAGCACTGGTGAAACTGCATGACTCATGGATGTTGTGTCTGTCAGCATCACTAAAGTCATAACAAAATAGTAGCCTGCACCTAATAGAAAAAAGAAAAAAAGAAAAAGAAAAAAGAAAAAAAAAGAAAAAAAAAACCAGATATCTGATGTTTTGGAGATGCTGGGATGGAGAGTCTGCCCCCATGCCTGGGTGGCTCTGCCAGCGGGAGCACCCCTTGCCATGGTGCTCAGCAAGGTGCCTTGGCCATTCCCAACATCCACTCAATGAGAAGAAGAAAGTTTTAGATTCCCAGAGGCCAAATTCTTCCATTTGGGCCAACTCTTCAAAACAGCAGATGAACAATGGCTGTGCACAGGCATTAGCGGGGCGAGTGGCTCCAGCGCAGCCTGTCTAATCCCCAGCACACTCCATTGTCGAGTGCTCCCAGCCTGAAAGACGAAAAGCTCTTCCATTCCCCGTCTTTAAGCATCCTCTGCCCCAAAAGAAGGAGACATTATATCACAAGTGATATTTTTCCGACAAACTTACAAAAGGCATATTTGATTTTTTTTTTAACAATGCCTTGCTATCTATGTTTATTTTAGCCTAGTCATAGTCCTGTTACAACTTTTTTATCAGACTTTGAAAACTGAGTAGAAAGTAGATTACTCCTTTTTCCTTCCACTTTTGGAAAGTCGGAATTCAATCTAACTCAAAACATAAAATATACTTTTGTTACCACAAGATTGCAGCAGAGGTTAGTAGCAATGTACATTTTGTAGTATATTTTCTGTGAAGGGAGAGTTCACACTACAGCTATTCAAACTATAGAGTCTGTGAATTCAGGACAAAAATGAATTTAGTTTCCATTTTTCTGTTCATCAGAGTTGAACACTAAATACAAAGTTCAGATTCAGATAAGAAATTCTCTAGGTCTGAATCTAGTATTTGGGGCTGCTTTTACAGCTCACAAGAATAAACTCCACATTAATTGAGAAGTCTATGTATCATTACTTGTGGGAAGTATAAATAAGCATGTATTTTCTTGGGATGTGAACGTCTTAATTCTATGACAGTGGTAATAGTAATTGTCATAGTACAGCAAATTTATGATAACCTTATTTAATTAGTTTGGCTAACTTGGCTTTTGTGACTTACAGGCTGGGTCACAAAAATGTGAAATCACTTTTTAGATATTAGTTGACTGTGATTATTAACCATTATAATACTGAACTGGAAGTCTATGTAAGACTCTGTATTTGCACAGTGATTTCACCCTAAAGCAAGACTAAATCCCCAGTATTTTATAAAATGATAATTGTTTCTTGTCTCTAGATCAGATACAGACATTTTCAATAGAATGTTCATACATTTTAATGCATTTTTCAGCAAAACTATTTATATTTGCAGAAAAAAATATTTTTCAAAAGTTTTTTAAAGTCTTGTATCATTTTTTTTGTTACTGTTTCTGCTGCTCTTTCAACACTTAGGTGTTGCAGGGAGGACACCACCATATAAAATACAGAGCTGCTGAATGCAGACAGGCATGATTAAGCAGACAGCATTTAATGTGTGGTATGCATTGGTCTCAGCACACCAGCAACAGCTAAATTTATAGAAATACTGAAATAGGAAAGGAAGTTACGTTTCAAAAGAAAAAGAGAGATCTATGGATGCTGATGGAAAGTGTATCAAAGGTCTGAGGGGCACTGCAGAGAGCAGAGAGGTAGTTCTCAGAAAGCATAAGCTGTGTGAGTTGAAGGCTCGTCTTATGTATCAGAGGAATCATAGAATCATAGAATGGTTCAGGTTGGAAGGGACCTTAGAGATCATCTTGTTCCAACCTCCCTGCCATGGGCAAGGACACCTCCCACTAGACCAGGTTGCCCAAAGCCCCATCCAGCCTGGCTTTGAATACTTCCAGGGAGGGGGCATCCACAACTTCTCTGGGCAATCTGTTCCAGTGTCTCACCACCCTCACAGTGAAGAATTTCCTCCTTATATCTAGTCTAAATCTACCCTCTGTCAGTTTGTAGCCATTACCCCTTGTCCTGTCACTACCTGTCCTTGTAAAAAGTCCCTCCCCAGCTTTCCTGTAGGCCCCCTTCAGGTACTGGAAGGCTGCTATCAGGTCCCCCCGCAGCCTTCTCTCCTCCAGGCTGAAGAGTCCGAACTCTCTCAGCCTGTCCTCATAGGGGAGGTGCTCCAGCCCTCTGATCATCCTCGTGGCCCTCCTCTGGACCCGCTCTAACAGCTCCACATCCTTCTTGTGTTGGGGGCCCCAGAACTGGACACAATACTCCAGGTGGGATCTCACGAGAGCAGAATGGAAGGGCAGAATCACCTCCCTCAACCATGGTTCTCTTGATGCAGCCCAGGATGCGGTTGGCCTTCCGGGCTGCAAGCCAACTGGAAGATGGAGAGCAGACCTGCTGGTAGTGGATGAAGGAAATATTCCATTGGGACAAATATTTTGTTACATGCAATAGAAATGGGAAACTAGAAGGGATGCAAAGGCAGGCATCACATGGCCAAGGCAATGTAAAATTATCTTCATAACAGTGTTCTGAACAGATAGGAGTGTTGTAAGGTTTTTGCAGGTAACATGAAAATTTGATTTTAGCTGTATGGATGGATAGGAAAGGCTGTGCTTTTGAAAGGTTAAACGAGGGTGGTAGAAGTAGTCTTAAGTAAGATCTGAAGGGAGATTTAGAGCTGTTTCGTCCATGTTTCTCTTGAACTAGTGGCTTGGCATCAGAGAGGCAAGGCTAGCTGAGGTTTGGCATAGAGCAGAGCAGTGTGTGTGTCATTGAATTAGTCTAAGATCCCTGTACACAATCTTACTGAGGCAGAAGAGAAAAAGAAATAGGTTCTTCATCAGATCTGCTGCTCTGCAGGCAGCGTTGAAGAAGAGTGTAAGAGCCAATAGACTACAAGGAAAAAATAAGAAGTACCTGCAATATTTTTAGAAATGGAAACCGCATTATTCCGGAAGTAGCTATAGAGAGGAAAGGAGAAGTAAAATGTAGAACAATACCGGGCATAGGCATGGGTTAAAGAAAGGTTTGGATTAGAAGACAGTGGGACTGTCCTGATTACTCCTCTGAGGCAAAGTATTCATTGCTTTGCAAAGCATCACTCCCCATTTTGCAGCACTGATTCTTTCTTTCTCTGCTACTGCAAGCAAAACAAAGCCCTTAAAGATGAAGTTTTAAATTCTATCAGTTTGAAGGGCACCTGAGTGTGTTTCAGCATGTTAGGTGTGTGCCATTTAAGCTTGCAAAATCCTCAGGGAAAGAACTGTGTTCTATGTATTTGCACAACTATTTGTACGCCACCACACACAGACATTTCAGTGTTCTCATGAACTTAAGGTTCTCCTTTTCTTATATATCCATCTTCCTTTCACTGTGCTGCTGCAGGAAATTTTCATTACTTTTGCCTGCATTATTTCTATTGGGAGGAGATGGAAATTTAGTTTTTAACTGTTGGAAACGTCAAGTAAACAAGGTATAGGCATAGAATATGGTTCCTTCCCTCTAACAGGAAGTGAAAAATGAAAAAGATCTGCAAAGAGTGCTGAGTCTTTCAGCGCTTTCTTTCAAAGACAACTCTGGTGTCCTCATACCAAAGGAGAAAAATCAATTGAGGGTGTTAAGAGAAAAAGGGAAAGTGGTGCAAGTGATGATAAATGGCTCAAAATCAACATAGTCACAAATGATTTCACAGAGCAGCACTTAAAAAGAGAACAAGGGAATAAGGAATTCTAATGCAGGCAGTTATATTTTTGGAACTGTAGTGTTGAACAAGTAGACCTTTTTACTGGAGGAATGAATGGGCACCGCTTGACAGGGTCCTATAAGTATTCTGAATTTCAAAAATCCTCTACTTCACTTGAAATCAGTCTGGGACAAGGAAAGCGAAGCTCTTGAACAGGTTATGTACTCTGCATCAGTAGAGGTCTCTAAGGAAAGAAAGTCTAGATAGAAAAACTTAGAGATGAACTACAGTGTTGTTGATTCTGTCTTGAGACAAGTGGATGGAACAGATGATCTCTTCTGCAGCTCTACACTGCCACAATTTGAGGCTGACGTTTAGAAGATAATGTCAAACACCTAAATGATCGAACAAATACTACTGTATGCACCTCTCAGTGCTTATGATTAGTTGCAAGATCACAGATGACAGGGTACATGTTGCAAAATATCACTCAATGCGTTGGAATAATATAATGTACTAGAAAATAGTAACCCATTTGTACCAAACATAATGTTGTAAAATTCTTTCAGAACCAGATGCAGGAAATCAGAATACAAATGTTCTTGGTAGAAAAGCAATAGTGAGAGAAATATATGGGAAGGTAAAACAGAGCTTAAATCAGAATTATCTCCATTTCTGATTTAAACATAACTGCCTTCCATTATTATAGTCTACTTTGAGAGAGCCCATCAGGTCTAAGGGTAGGTCTGCTAGCAAAAATGCTAGTCAACAGATGACTATCACTCCTTTAGGGGTAAATTACTGTACTAAAACATAAGAAATAGAATGTATTTTCTAGATGCATTTGAAAATTGAAAGAACTGATTAAAAAAGAATCTCTGTAAGATAAAAACAGTCTTTGAAATAACATAAAGACTGGCTCTAGCCCTCATTATACTGTTCTGTCTTGTTCAGCACCAAAACAAAATATTTTCAGACTAAGAAAGATTTTTTAAAAATTATTATTAGTTCCTATTCTTTGCCAGAATATGCATCTTTAAAACTCTTAAATCTAGAGTAAAAGACAATGTCTCCCAGGGTAACTGTGTAATCCCTTTGATCAGTGTATTGTTTTCAGAGAAATGGGCAAGTCATTTCCAAACCACTAATGTGATAAGAATACTGTCTTTTATACATAAAGTGACCTTATATATAACAGGGCAGGTTAAATGAGCCTTTGCACAGGTTCTTGGTGAGCATGCTGACGCTTCTGTAGAATTTGGCCAACATAAATGAACTGGGAACCGGTTTAAAATAATTGCTATGGGTCATACCAATATCCATCAACAGCTTTTTCACTCTAGCTGCTCAAATGCATGACACTTCTGTAGAGATAATGAGGAAAAAGAAGCAGAAAACTTTGAAGGCATAAAAAGAGTTATCTTCATGTATTCCAATCTACCACTTTTTTCCTGTTTCCCCCTCTTTGAAACACATTTTTTTGGTTTTACTAATGTGTAAGAAGAGAAAATTGTACTGAGCTATGAATTGCCTTTTTCTCTCTTTTAGTTAAAACATGAGAGATGCACGTACAATTATTAAGCTAGAGAGTGGGAGTATCTTTTGAAATGATGGCCAAAAATATGTCAAACAACAAATGATCCAAGTCTCACTCAAGAAATCATCTACTAAATGTAGTGACCCAGAAACCTCATTTTTCCAGAGCGACCATTGGGCAGTTTATGGCAGGACAGTCCAAGAGATTTATAAAACTTTTAATTTCTTTGAAGACAGTAAAATTTCAGACCAAGAAGCAATAGAAAATCGCCAGTAATTTAAGCAGCACGTACTGTTGCCAAATGAGTTCTTGTATATTTAGACAGCCTTGTTATGTTCAGCTCTCAATATTCATGGTTACATTCAGGTTTTTATTTTGAGTCCTCCAACACTTCATACAGTCTACTGGAAAAGGAAATCCCTTTCTTCATTTTGTGAAAGAGAGACTGCACACAGATTATTGGACATTTGCTCAAGATGCTTAAGAAAAAAATTCATTTTAATATAAGCCAAATATTGCAGTAGCTGTTTCCTTACAAATATTCATAATGATAATCATTATCAATCTGCTTTCTGTGGCAAAAAAAGTCCCTAAATTGAGCCAGGATCTCAATTTGCAGTACTGTTAAACTCAGAATTGGTAGAGGCTTTCCTACCATTTTGAAAAGAGTGTAAGAGAGAACAAATTAATCACACAATCATGGATGCTAGAAACACATTAAAACATCTAACCAGTCTCTATGCCGTTCATTTGTGCTTTATTCTACATCCTGCAGTATTCTGACAGTCTGGTTTTCAAAAGCTGTAGTCTTAAAAGTGATAGGTTACCATTACTTTCTCTTAAGAGTGTATGAGAATCTTGCTGATAAAGAGGATTTCAGAAGTTTAGGAAATGAATGCTGCTGCGACAGTGAGGAAATAACAGTTCCAAGTATATATAGGAATGCAGGGATTTTTTGAAATGATTTTTCATGTAGTCTCCATCAGGGATGTCTGTGCATATGTCAGTTTATCTGCGTCTGCTTTGGAGATGGAATATTTTCTTTAATAATCACCTGCTCCATTTTCATTTTCATAATTTTAAAATTGTGTCTGACCAGAGGATTTAACATTAAGCATTGGTAACGTGTTCTTGAAGTCAGTGCGTTGTCCTGTAAGTGCCAAGTTTGGCTTGTAGCAAGATGGGGAGTATTCTTTATTTTGCCGTATGATGTGTTACTTAGCTAATTCTGCGCTTAAAGAGGGGTATGTCTCTGGGATCTCACATGGGGGGAGGAAACTGCTCCTTCTGTGAGAAAGCTGCCACAGCAGCTGAGGTAGCACTTAGCACTGGAGGCTCTCCAGGGCCCAAATGTGCCACACGTATAGCAATGTATTTTGCTATTAGTATGACCAACATTTGTATAGAGTAATAATTCTGAGAATAAAGGATGTGCTAAAACTCAGATTCAGTTGCGCAAAATGGAAGCATCTTTATTGCTGTGCACAAGGAGAGATTTAGAGAAAACAGTTCTACACGAGCAAAGGAGGCGGATGTAGCACCCTAACCCCAGAGGCAAATTCCTTTCCACCCCATCTGCCACCTCAACTGCCAAGCCCTAGAAATGCCTTTGTTTCCAAAGTAGCAGACATTAACCATGTGTGTGAATCTTAGAATTAGTAAAAAATATTCCAAAAAAACCCGCCTTTGTTTGGTTTTCATGAATTGCCAGAGCAAAGAAAAAGGCCAAAGTTGAATGTGAATTATGTGACTATGCCACTAACTGATGTGTTTCCAAAATTTTTGTAGCTGAACATAATGAATGCCCTTCAATAAGATAGTCATTTAATTTCATTTTCCTAATAAAGACGTTTGACAGAGGCAAAGTGTAAGATTGGATTCTGGGCTGGTTTGCTACGGCTTTTGCAGACCCCCTGTCATTGCATGCAGCTGCAGAGGACTGCAAAGAACTTGTACATTGTGCAATAAGGTATAAATTTGCAGTAAATAGCTGTGGGGAGCAGACGCCATCTCCAGACTCCAGAGTTGAGGGCATGCAGAGGCAGCATGTAGCTGGCTCATGGCACGTGCAGCTCCCACCAAAGGAGCGTGGCTACCATAAAAAGCACCTTCTCTCCTCCTCTTCTTTTCTCTCTTTCTCCTCCTCTTCCTTCCCACCAGCACAGGATTTGAGAATGCTCTCCTGTTTCTGCTTCTCCCACTAGCAAATGACAGAAGAAATCAAATCTCATCAAGGGTGAAATGGGTTCAGCTTAGGAGCTCAGGCACCAGGGAACATGAGTGGTGCCCTCTCTTTGCCAAACGTCCCAACACGTGCTCCTCTTCTGTTTGCTGCTCTAAGACATTCATGTCTCCTTTTGTCAAGGTGGACTCTGTGTGCAACAGTGACTCAGAACACAGCAGAGCTCTTTGAACCGTGTTCCTACTCTGAGAAACTCTTTTGTTTTTTGTTTCTTTAATTTTTTTAAGTGATAAGGAAATATGTGCTACTTGCACGTTGCTCCTTTTGGCAAACGCGGGATAGCCCTTTTTAGTACGGATTCTGCTCCATATGTAATCATTCCCTTTTTGCCAAACTTCCTTAGATGTGCACCAAACTGCAAAAAGATGAATACCAACTTTGCATAATTTGAACAAGAAAGCCTTACAGTGCCACTTTTCTGTTTAATTTACGCAAAGGGAAAAAAAGAAAAAAAATTATGAGATACGTAGGACATAAGTAAGGGCAGAATAGAGCCCTTAATCTTAATTATGCATTCTGCAGCATTATAAATGACTAAAGATTACTTCCAATGTTTGGTATAATCTTACAGTGTGCAGATGTGGTTCTCTTTGGTATATGCCATCTTTACTGAACTCACAATTTCCATAATGCTGTCACATTCTGCATGGGAAGCAGATTTGCAGATAGGTAATCCATGTAAGGTATTTTAAAGACAGCTTATTAAAGGATTGAGGCCTGCTGTTAAATTGCATATGCTTTCAATTGCTATGAGGAGCAAACAGTATCAAGAAGTACAATAATTTAGCTGCGACTGGAGAAAGGCCTATTTAAAGTTTTGATGACAGATCCTTTAAACTTTTCCTTTAAGTTCTTTTCTGCTTTCTATCTTTCCCCGCGTAGCATGGTGTTTTCTTTTATTCCATGTAATTTTGCCAGCAGGTCAAATGCATGCGCGCAAAGGAGCTGAAATGCACTCCCGCACTGATAGCAGCGCTCACAGGCGACGTTACTGCAGCACCTGCCCGCGAGGCACAGTGGGGTGCAAAGCCGAGTGTGCAGGGTGCACTCCCACCGCCACCAGCGGAGCTGTGCCACGGGCTGTGGGGTGCCGCGGGGCATGGGACACTGTGGGGTGTGTGATGCTGCAGGGTGTGGGTGGGTACCGCCGTCCGTCCCGGCAGCACAAGGCGGGTGTCAGTGGATGCACCCGCTCCTGCCGTGCTGGGCAGGAGTTGCGCACGCTCCTTCCCCTCTAACCAAAATAAGAGGGCTGTGGCCATAGCTTAGATCGAGTCCTCCAATCTGAGGGCTGAAGCAAGGCGAGTTTTGCCTGTTCTTTCTCCTAACATAACAAAATAAAATACAGTACAGTGGTGCTGTTTGGAGGTAACTCTCAGTGCCGCGCTACGAAGCGCTGAAGCCAGTGAGGGGCACGCTCTGCCGATGTGGGACGACAGCCCCCGAGCAGGAGCGTGCTGTGCAGAGCTGAGCCCGGCCCTGCGTTTGCATGTGAACATCACTGCAATTTGAGAAAATGTTATTATGCCATGTGTCTGTGAGCCATTACTGGAATTGGGTTACAGAGCTTCGGCTACAAGGTTATGTGAAGCTGCTGCTTGTTAATTTCATGCTTTCTATTTAGTACTTTTTTCGTATTAGTTACTAACCAATACACTATGAAAAGGAAATATTTTTTAAAAATATGTCTATAACCTCTCACCATGAGGACGAGAATTATTTTTTATAATATATATTTTAAAATAACAGTATATTGTGGCAAAAGCTGCTAAGGTCTAGAAGGACAAAACAGTAAAATAGTTAAAAAAAAAATCTCTGGGAGCTAAAACATTTCCTTGACATTGCTGTCTGACATATAATGTAGCAGCATCAGTAACAATACTGAATCTAAATCTGGCAGAAAAAGAGAATGTTTTCCTACAGAGGACTCTCTGAACATCTTTTCACATAAATACGGTATGGTGGTGTCTTTTGTTGTTTGTTTGTTTGTTTGTTTGCTTTTTTAACACATGAAGGGCAGTGTTTTTATTTTGAAATATTTATTCTTCTAATAAATCTTATATAAGATCTAGAGGTTAGTGTATAGATTTTGAATTGCATTCGATTTTTTTTTTAAAAGGGATATGTGAGACAAGATCCTATGAAGTATATTTTGTTCTGTAAAATCTGTCTTCCTCAAATAATTTCAGAAGGCAAACATGCAAAATAGAAACTTTGCTTAATCATGAATTTTTAAGCATATATCACTATAAATATCAGTATATTTTAGTTGTAGAAAATTATTGTGTTACCAATCAGCAGTAAAGTTCTGTAGAGTACCTGAAAATGTTCCTTTTATTCCAGTACGTGTGCTGGAACGTACTTCTTACAGCAGAGCACTGCTACTGATAGCTCTAAATATGAACTTTGAATTAACATAATGTCAATAATCTCAAATACTGGTATTTCACTCTTAGTCCGCAAATGTACTATCAAATCACAAATAATTAAACTAGTATAAAATTAAACTGAATGATGCTTACATAAAATATCTCAGTAGAAAATATTTCTAATAGGCTGCGTAGAGATCTCATTGCAGTGTTTCTACTGTCACTATGTCCTAATTTTTTGTTTTGTTTTTTTTTGTTTATGGGAAAAATTGTTTAAGACAGCAAGAATCTTGGGTCTTCTCTTTTTTATGAAGGTCAAACTAAATTCAGAATTATAACTGAAAAATGAAATGTAAATACCTAGATCTTTGATAACAAAGTAATTAAAATGTATGGTTTTGCCTACTGTGTATAATAAGGGCTTATATTTGATCAACCATAAAAGTTATTTAATCATTTTAACCTTGGAATACTACCCCACGAAAAACTACTTAATGGAAGTTAGCTGAGAAGCATTAGAGTATCACAACATCAAGAAGGCTGAGCGAGAGGGCACTGAAAATTCAAGCACAGCTTATTTCTGCCATAATACTATAGCAGGTTGCATGGCAACCAGTGGCTGTGGATTTTGAAGTTACTTTATCCTTATTCAATGAGCAAAGATTTAGCCTGTATTTATTTTGGTAATGTCTAGAATTAATCAGGTATTTAAGGCCCACTGTAGCATAAACTTGCTATGAGTTCACGATCGATGAATAAATGTTTACAAGTGTGGTTCAAAGAACATCTGGAAGAACAACAGAGCTCAACTGCTTCTCGTGGCATTGCAGACAGTGAGCAGCAGATGAGTATTGGGATCAGCAGTCACTTCTAAGCAACAGTTGGGCTTGCAAGCAGATCTATATGATTTAGGTTAGTCATTTTAGGCGGACCCAGGAGTTTTCAAAAGAACGGTCATATTTCATCTTAATGTTTCCATTAAAGAAAAATGTTAAGAGAATTTTAATATTTTTCAGTTGAGTAAAAGCTGTAATCATGAGCCAAAGTCACAAATATGAGTAGCATGGTACCCCTGTGTGCATGTATTACTTTTGAGAATACGTTTATGTACAAGACTCAAAAAAATGTTTTATAGTACTATTTAATTTTGGTTGCTGTCTTTAAAATATAAATATAACTCTTTCAGTGTCCTGTTGCTTAATATGTCTAGCATTTGGCCAAATTACTCAATATCCACAGATCTTACTGAAATTGGAATAAATTAAGAATGCTCATAATTACAGAGGTGCATACCATAATACTTGCAATGAACAACAGGTATGCACTGGTTGTTCATTTAAAAAATATATTTCCAGGTCTGAGAAGCAGTATGTATTCTTGTAGAGAAAGATACTATCATAATGCTTATACATATATGGACAGGATTAGGATGCGAGCATTCTCTTCGTGTGTTTCATTTCCTAAGTTTTTAACTTTCACACAAAGTAGATGTTGAATGAAATTTATCTTACACAAAGCATGAAAGATATCATTAGATGAAGACAGGCTTTCCCAACCCTGACTTGCACAGTGCACCCAACCAGACTTGTGCCCAAGAACCTTTTTACATATTTTCATAAAGTTTGTGGATTTATGTGACAACTGTTCCATTTTGTTTTAAAACGTAGTTTGGCTCAAAAGAAGGCATACATCCAGAACATGATCTTTTTTTGCCTCAGATGAAGAAAGGAAATGATAGTTACATCATCACGAAACTAAAGATGGGAGATAACATTTTTTAAAAAGCAGTAAAATACTTGGGCATCAAGGTGCTATTTCCACAAGTGATGTTAGATCAAGCCCAAAAACCTCCAGTGAGAAGCCCAGCATGCTCCTTAGGTGGAAGTAAGCCCCCATCCATTGCTGACTTCGGAAAGCCTTGACTCCAAAGTGGGCCACTAAAACATGACATTGCAGAACTGTTTATTTGTAGTGCCATCCATGCGGCAGAAGGAGGGGGCCCACAGCTCTCTGCTTCCCAGGAAAGCGTTGCAGTTTAGCTCTTGCTGTGCTTGGTGGGACGTAGCAAATTCCCCAAAGTGTGCGATTTCTTGGCAAAACAAAGTCATCATTCTTTGCAGTAAAGGTGCAGTGCAGTTATTTAAAAATGCATAATTTATGTTGTCAAAATCTCTAATAGCAAGCTAGTACTTCTGGGAGCTATGAATGTTGTTAAAAAATATATTATAGTTTTAGTGATGACAGTTTAAAAGTTATTACAACAAAATACTTTATGTCAACAATAAGCTACTGTAATTTAAGAAAAATGAAACATTTTCCCCATGAACCTGTTATGTTTTCTTTGAACACATGAGAAAATGAAAACTATTAAACACTTAGGTTTGAACTGTTGGTCCTTTTTGAATAAGTGTTTCATAGTTTCCAGAAATTAGTGTATCTTAGTGACCTCATTCCTAGTCACTGATTTTAAAATGGAAAGCTTAAAACTAAACAGAAACATCATCTGCAATTCCATGGTGTTTTATATTAATAAATTTATATTAATTTTTATTTTATATTAATAGTGAAAATAGTAGACTGGTACAGAACAAGTAATTCTGGCAATAAGGGGTTTCTGGATTATAAAGCTTCTGTCCTATCTGAGGAGAAAGCTGACTTTTGCCATTGTCTCTTCTTTCTCATCTTTTGGGGAAGAACATTAGATCACGTTGGTCTGAGCATTCGAACACAATGTAGCTACCCCCTGTTGGCTGCATTATGGTATAGGTATATTTGTAAATAACATAGGAAGGCTGCCCCAAGTGTTGGTGCAGGGGAAGCACAGACTTTGTATCTTCTCATCCTTTAGTCCTTTATGCAGGGGATGGCTGCCGCAGGAAGCTAATAAAACTGATGATCAAAGCACTGTTGCACTTGACCTGCAGCCTTGTAGTAGCTACACTTCAGGAAAAAACGGTAGAAATTGTTTTATCAGAGGTGTAGATGACTGAATTTAAAATAGTGCTTTGAATCAGTCATTGTTACAGCTTTTATTTCTGTCTGCATTTTTAGGCTTAGTCGCTACACAAAAGGACAGAGTTGTGCGAGTTATGAGTTATCTTCGACATCGGCCTTCCATGTGCCGTGGAGATGGGCAATGACATTATAACACGTAACAGGTCACTTCTGCCTCTGTTTGAAAAACAGAGAAAATTGAACATTCAGCAGTGCTGCAGGCCGAAATTTACTGTTTGGGTAAACTGCAAATACCTGCAAATGAGGAATAATACATTTGTCAGGGCTAAGACATATTTCAGTAACTGTGAAAAAGGAATAATGTCAGACAGGAGCCAAGGCATAGGGCTTGTCTTTACCCAAATCCTAGGCATCCATGAAAACATGAAGGTAACTCTTACTGCAAATAGAAGTCTGAGGACATGAACAGTCAAGAGCAGACGATGTGTAGCTCCTTTTCTTTCTGTATAGAGAGTGCAATTAAATAATTTGCACTTTAGGCAAATAAAGCTGCTGTATATATTTATATATTTTTTATGATTTAGATTTTTATGTAAAGCCCATAGCTAATCTCCTGCTTAGAGAACCTTGTCTCTTTCCTCCCATAACACAATAACTGCTTTTGAAGAGCAATCTTGCACGTGTTCTGACCCTTTGCATCTCAAACCCATTGGACACAAATGTGTTAGCTACGTTTTTCCCACGCTATGCAAGGAAATTTTCAGGGCCAATTGTTCAGTTTCAAAAATGTTGCTAATTATTGAGTATTCATTTAGAGTTTTAAAACTTGTCTGGTTGGGCAAAATGTCAGTAATGTTTAGATCTTTTATTGGCCAAGTTTGTACTTCCTCTCAGAAATACCCACAGAACCAAAAATACAAATATACAGAACCAAAAATACAAATGTTTTTCTTCATTCACATTTCTCTGTTCCAAGGTTGACTATACTGACTGTGTCAGAGAACACAGGGGCTGGTAGTACAAGTGTAAATTGTCATCTGAGTCTTTTTCTTCCTCCTAACACTGGGAAAGGTCGTGTCCTCAAATAACATGTTTAGCAAATGAGCACTGTAGGACAAGACCAGGACTGGAAGGATTGCAGACAAAATTTGCTCATAGCTAGAAAAAGAATCTCACAGATTGAGGACTAACCCCTAATGCTTCCTGTCCATGAGAGTTTTCATTCTGACACCTCTGGGATTATAAAGAGTACTTTTGCAGCCAAATGCTCTGTTGATTTACATTCCTGGAAAATCCTCTCACTTAAGGAAGGTTGTGTAATATAAACAGTACAGTTCATTCTTATTTTCCAGGCCCAGTGCTGCAATACGGTGCGCCAAGCACCCTTCTGAGTTTGCACAGCATTTGGTCTTATATGGCTTTGATCGCTCCAATGTCAATGTTTCTGATGTACTCAACCATGTATAATATAGGGTATACCATATGATTTTATAGCTGAAGGACTGAGATCCAGAGAAAATAAGGATGAGAAATGTGAAGGTATTTCAACCCTGCACAATCAGGTTTGCTTCCAACCACAAGCTCAGCTGTTTCTAGCAGCCTGGCTGTTAGGAACATGCACATGTGTAAAATTTCAGCCAGGAACTGAGGGGTCTGTATCTTTGAAAATCTGACCCAACACAATTTGCACAAGATCATGCAAGGTAGCAGCAGCTCAGAAACGAATTGACTTGCTTCTCTGATAACACTGGCTTGCACCATAACCCTTTTTTTTTTTTTTTTTTTTTTTTCATTTTTAAAAGAAGAAAAAATTNTTTTTGCAGTTTAGAATATGCAATAAATACATTCTAACAGTTTAGGAAGTAATTTTGGCTTAGATGCCTTCCTGCTTAACTTTCAATATGAATCATTCTATGCATACTCTAATTCCACTGGGGTATGACTTTCACTTCATAAGCACATAGCTCCTCTGAAAACAATGAAGCTAAGCAAGAGTAAAAGGGAGATGCTGGAGGGAGGGTTAAATTCTTTAAATTATAAAGTAAATTGGCAATGGCAGCATACTGAGACACATCCCAGTCACCAAGTACTAATTGGATGGCACTTAAAAAAATACCAGAAAAGTACGTGAAACTCCAGGTCTTTTAGGCTAAGCATAGTCGTAGTTTATACTGATATTAATGACCATGGGTTGGGTGTGTTTTTTTTTTTCTTATTTTTTTCCCTTTTTCTCCCCACTGTGGTGAAAGTAAGATGCCCAAAGGGAAGCAGAATTAATTAATGTTTTTGATGAATATTGGACCACTACTGGCATTTGCCTCAGGATCAACAGGTAGGTTCTTAACTTTGTGAGGGAACACATTATTGAAGGAGGTTGCATTCCTTGTGAAGATCAAGTTGTGCTTTTAAAAAATAAAAGAAGTCAGCTGGTGGTCTTGCTTTTAATTATCGAGGCTGTGAGAATTCGAATGACATATTTGCCTCATTTACTTAGAAGATATTCTTGTATTTATTAAATCATTTGAAGAACATCTGTAACATTTTGATAAGATTTTCTGTCTCATCATGGGAAGCAGGCTGCATTTCAATACTGGGAAGTACTAGCATTATGAGGTATTTCGTAGCCCATTTGCAGGAGAACAGTAATGTGTATGTAGGTTGTTCTGAAAGTAATGCCTCCTATTTATTTCCATGGAAACTACAACAGATACAAACAGCACAATTACACTTTGACAGAGCAAATCCTCAGCTACAAAGCATTATTTTTCAACCCAGTCACCACCATTAACTATGAATTTCCACCAGCCATGAGCAAGAGCCTGCATGCTGCGCTCGGAAATATCCGTACCAGTGGAAGGGACCACTGTCACTGCCACCACTGCAGAAACACAGCACCCACCCCTTACTGCGCTCACAGCCACTGTTTGGTCTCCAGAAATGTTCAGCAAGCGTCAATGAATGTCAGTGGGTGCCATTTCTTCCACATGGAGGAATTCAGTTCCACCATTTGCTCCACCCGCACTCCCATGTCAGACACCATTGTGTCAGAGTGCCCCTCTGCTGCCATCTGTTACAAGGCAACAACATGGAATGGGACAGTGGTGGGAAGGTTCAACCTCTGCTGCCACACCACCAACATCTGCCTCTGATGTTGCGGGCCAACATAATAATGTAGAAGGAATTACTTTCAGGGCAGCCCTCATGGAAGTAAATTCACCAGCATTAAGAAATAGGACATTTCTTAAGAATATTGGACATAGATAGTAGTATAGACTTGGATTAAAGGAGCGAGTCTCAATTCTAAATTATTATTTAGCCTTTCTCTTGATCAGTGCTTGATTAAAAATTTCCTTAGCATTTTTTTTCCCCAGGATTTGTGTCACAAAGTAAAAAGTCTATAATGTCTTCAGAAGAAGCAGAGTTCAGCTTATATGCCAAGGAAGAAGTACAGCATTTTTAACACCAGCTGTTAAATGACTTAAAAAATTCTGGCAGCTACAGTGATGCTGTCTTTCTGTACTGTTCATGGGTCAAATACAAATATTTCAAATACAAGTATTTCAACACAAATAGAAACAGCTCATGTTCTTTAGATTCATCAGAAGTAATTTTAAAGTAACTGAAATTTCATCTCACTGAAGCTTTAAAGCTTTTGTGTTGTGTGTTCAAACATCTTCAGGTATGTTCAAACATCTTCAGGAGCAGGGCAAAGTAACTCATACTAAGTTTTTACATATGACTTACGCTGAAAAGTCTGGTTCATGAGAACCAGACATCCAGACAGAGTCACAGAGCCCATAATATCAGAAGGGACAGGGGAAATATGCATACACTTCTGTTTACTTGAGTAATCCAAAAGCTAAACTAGATTTTCTAACGAGGTTTCTCATTGTCTGCTTTTTAAAATTCAGAAATCTATAGCAAATCTCATATTCAAAGATTAAATCATACATGACATGATATTCTGTTCTAAAAGGCACATGGGGCATCATCATTTCAGCAGGAATTTAATTATTCAAAAATGTTTGAGCATGTGCATTGTTGCTTATGCATATATCTATGCATACACGTGCATGTATACGTGCATATATGTATTGTCTCTGTTTATACATAAAAATTTCTTTATGCATCTGTAGTTGTACGTTCACAGCTATAAGTACATGCATATATGCCTTGTCTTTCTCACCTCACGTACCATATTAATTACATAAGTCAAATTTCTCTGTGTTTCAGAGAGAGCTATAAGAAATTTTACTATAGAGTACTACGTACTGTAATTCCTCCTTAGTTTTAGCAAGTGATTTGTATTTCTTTTGACTTTTTATAAAGTATGTATGTGTATTATTGCACATTTATTTTTAATTTGTATTATCATGTAAAAAAATAGCACAGTAACTGTAAAGGAGCTAATACGGTGTAATTTTTTCAACTCTTTATTATGATGTTTCAGATTGTTTGATTAATACCTAATTAATACACAAGTTACATAATATGTAGTCCAACAAGTAGAAATCAAATCACCTAAAAATTAAAAAGGTCATTTAAAACATGTATCTGTAAAGGATGCGTAAGAAAGTCATCAACTAAAGCCTTGTAGTCAGTACAAAGAAGGGGAAGTATTCTTGCTAGACAAAAGACAATGCTTGATAGTTTATTTCTGCAGAGCAGCGGAATATTTCAAGAGCTACTTGCATCTATGGGTAATACCTGGGATATCACTGAATACTCATATGTTCACTATTTCATTTCTCCAACTTTTAAATCTGCCATGTCAGACCTTCATTATTATTGTTGGGATTCTTTCATTTGTCCAACTCTGAGTTTTCTCTGTATCTCATCCTCTTCCCAAAGACAGTGTTGATTTCCATCTTCTCCTTTTTATGTATTTATTTGTGCTTCATTGTCCATAGGCACTATTTGTGAATCAAGAACCCGCCGCGCTCCAGATATGCTAAATGCTGCTCAGCCTTTCACAGTCACCTCTCCCAGTTTTTCTGCATTTCCTGAGAGTTTTCCAGTTTAAATTTATTTTTTGCTCCATTTTTTCCTTATATCTCCTACCCTCTAATCTGTCTAATTCTTTTATCAAAAACAGCTTTACATCCCACAGTACTCTAAAAACATATTTGCTTTCATAAATCTTCAGAAATACTTCCATGTGCTACAGAAGTTGTTGTTTCTCCCTTAGAGCACTCTGTAACTATTCCCTATCCTCCCAGCCTATACTTTGCCCTTCTTTTTCTCTATTCATCCATCCTGCCCTCAGTCCGTTTAAGTTTTTCACCTTTTCTCTTTGCATTATCTTCATTGTTATCCCTTTTACTTGCAACAATCTCCTATCAACATACACCAAAATTTTACTTCTCAGTTTCCAAAATTCCCTAAAGCATCCTAATGGAAATACTTTGTGACTTTTCTCTTGGCTTGTTGAGTGCTAAAGCCTTCAGACTGCAAATCTATTCCAAGAGGATTTCTTTTCTCTTCCACTTTGGTTTAGCAATCTGAATGCTATAGATAGTTGGGCAATTACAGTACTTCGCAGCAACTCAATAAATGATATGTCAACGGAAAATAATACTCTTTTCTGGGAGACTCTGTGCTACTCCTGTTACTCAAAACTTCTTCCATCCCACCGCAATTTATCGTGGGTACAGAGGACCCTGTGAATGTGTATAGCAACTGCAACAGGTTTCTGTGGTCCTGCATATTTCTTTTAAACACAACAGTTAATAGATTCTGTTTTAGGTAGGTCATTATTTACTTGGAAGAGTGTCCAAGGCTTACAATTGTATAGAGTACTGACTATCATTCAAATCCCCTATATATTCTTACTATCGTAAAATCCACTTTTTTTCGTTTGGCTGCCTATATTTTCCTTAAACGAGTATTATTCTAAAAACTTATAAGTAGTAGAATTATTCCATTTTTCTGGGTCTCCATTGTAGATAATTCTGTATAAAAGAAAAAAAAATGTTTTATTCAATCAGAAAAAGAAGAGTAATTGGATGTTTGGTCACTCTGTGTGTACTGGAAATGGACCTGTACCAATTCCTGTTGGTGTTCTGATGCAGTACAGTTCCGTCACCAGAAAAATAAATAAATAGATAAACTTGACTCATTTCTACACAGAGGTCTTGATGCTTATAGTATTAGTGATACACTTTTCCTTGAGGTGCCAGCTACCTCTTGTTGCCCTCCTTTTCTCATACATTTTATATTCACAAAAGCTGTTTACTTGAAGCACTGTGCACTTGCAAGGATTGCTGCTGAGAATAAAGGCTTTCCTAACCCCAGCAGTCTCTTTACATTGTTCAACGTGGATTGCTGCTGTGTTCATGATGTCTTAACTGTCTTACTGTTCTCTTCTCTACATTCTTTTAATCGAGCCTCTTTATGTTGCTGCACTCTTGCACATACAGTATATTAAAGCCCTAGAGGGAACTGCAAGCAAAAACACCTTGTTCTTCTTAGAACTCCAAACTTTTTTTACTGGCTACAGAATAAATGCTGCCTGAATGAGTAATGATTAGAAAGCTTTTGGAACTGTATTACCATAGGTGACAGCTCTGAAGAGATAGGCAGGTAATGTTAAGAGGCAGGGATAAGA
>WBMW01001260.1:37363-179863 GCA_013396635.1 Penelope pileata | reverse complement strand
GAGTGAACAAGCAACTGTGTCTGGTTCATATCAGGGACCTTTGCAGAAAATGAAGGGAAGGAGCCCCTGCTTTCTGCAGTATTTTTCAGTGTTCTCTGAGACCCTTCATGTGGTTCTCAAGTGCATTCTAGTAATGTACTCACTAATATGACCAACGTCTGCTTCCACACTTCATTTTCACTATTTTGTTCCTAGTATTTCTGCAGTGCTATACGTAGTTTTGATACAGATTCGGGAGGTAAAGATAGAATAAAATGTAAGTAATGCCTCACATTTATCCTGAAGAATACAAGCTCACTCTATGCTTGTAACAGGATGGGGGAAGGATGGCAGTCATCCTTTTCACCTGTGGGAGTTTGTTGGGGGTCTTAGGTGGGCCACCAGGAACAGTTTAACACACTAAGTCCCGTGTGCCTGGGGATGGGAGCCGTCAGCTGCAGTCCTCAGTCTGAAACCTGGGTGATTTTCAGATAGCGTGGGCTTATGAGATCCTTAAGAAAAGTAGTGAGATATTTAACGTCCCCCAGCACTGTATGAGAAGCCCATCTTCAGCACTGAAGTTGTATTTGTGATGGTTGCAATGGGTTGTATTGCTGATACCTGCTGCAGCAGTTGGTGCCACAGGGGGCACGGGTGGCTCCAGGCCCAAGACTCTGGAGGCCTGGAAGGAGATGGCATGGCCTTAGCCACACAGGAGGGCAGTTAGCCAGAGGGGAAGGATGGTTCTCCAGATCAACTGGAGGTGGTTGAACGCTCAGCATTAACAAGTGCAGTGAGTGCTTAGTTGAAGCAAGTAAACTCACAGACCTTTTGCATGGATTATTGACATAGATGTTTCTTTTCCTTTCCTTCTCTTCTTATTTTTCTCTATGAAAAGCATTTTTAATACTAAAATCTGTGATGTGAAAATCTTGTTTATATCCAGCGTGTCGGCATACATCTGTGAAGAAGTTGAGCCATAAAACTGTGGCTCATCTCTGTTCGGAGTTTCTGATGCCTGAGCAATCCCTGCTCAGACATGGAAATTCAAACTCAGTGAGACTTGTGGCTGGAGGAACAAGCAGGATCTGTCCTTTACAGATAAATTAGCTCAAAGTTAAACAAAGCAACTTTTATTTATGTTCTAGATATTAAATGGGAGGCTCACAATTGTCAAAAATAAGATAATTCACATGCTTTAGTGCATATACATAAACCATTCAAATGTGTTAGTTAATGCTTTTCAA
Organism: Penelope pileata; assembly: GCA_013396635.1. NCBI lineage: Eukaryota > Metazoa > Chordata > Aves > Galliformes > Cracidae > Penelope > Penelope pileata. Next base: position 178,637 of record WBMW01001260.1, on the reverse strand, counting down.
ATTAAACACATAAAGATCTGTGAACAAGATGAATTCTTAGTAATGAAAAAGAGCCTCACAAAACCTTGTCAGTTTGAATCCAGGTTGATGGTTCCTGCTAGAAAGAGTCGTAATCAGATGTGCTAAAGTGATGACAGTGCTGAATAAGTCAGCATCATGAGGAGTGGTAGGAACATCCCATCATGGTATGCTGTTAATTGATGATTTCATTGAGTCTCGGTAGGTATGTGGCAAAACTGTTTTTTCCTTGACTACTTTAAAATATTTGTGTTTAGAGAGAGTCAGAAACAGAGAAAAAGTTTCAACTTTAGAATTTAAAGAACATTTCATCATCCCCACCACCTTCAAATGCCTAGAAAATGCAGAAAGTTGTGAGGAAAAAAAAGCCTTAATGTCTCTACATACTATGTGTTGTTCTTTTTACAGCAACTTCTGTTATGCAATTGTTTTAACACTAGATAAAATTAAAACTAAATGGAAATATTTTTATTTTATTTTAATACAACAGTAAGTTGAATTTTTTTGCCAAAGAAGGCAAGGCCCGTGTCAAAACAAACTGTAGTCTTTGAGCTTGCAAGGAATTATGGAGTGTGGTATGTCTCTGGGTTTGTGTAGTTTATTTATCGTCAGTATTGTCGTGTGAGGGCAGGTTTGTCATAACTCACTGCTTCACTTCTCATGAGTTACAGTCGTACTTCACAAACAGTAAGAGTAGTACAATTTCTCTCCTCTCGCTTTCCTTTATACATACACCCAAAAATACACAATGTAAATCTGTACCTCTTACTTGAGTAAAAATGCCCATGAAGCAAAACTGCAGTGCATGTAAATGCTTGTGCACATTAGAAAAATATAAATACAAAGGACAGGCCTGTCCAACGTTGAGCAGCGTTTAATGCCAGCATTACCTATTAAAATCAGTGCATTAGGTTTATGGCAGTTGCATGTATGTTAGTTTAGCATAATGCTGCTAAAATTGCCAATCTAAAGCCTAGTTGCCATAGCTATTAAAAAAGCAAATGCTCTTTCCCCTTCATTTACAGTAGTATTTGGTCAGTGTGCAGTGTGATTAGGATGATATTCCATCACATCGGACTTTCATTAATCAACAGATAACCCTCTCAGTTGAGTAAATTCAGTTTCTCTCCCTTCTTAGGGCTAAGAAGACAAAGTATGTAACCAACCACTCAGGGAAGTATAGTCAGGAAAACAATCAGCAGACTATAGAAATAAGGTTATTTTTGTCTCCATGCCCTCTGGGCCATGTCTCAGCTTTTGTGTAATCCCTGTGGCGAATCTACATAGGCGAATCTACATGGCGAATCTTCACCCTGGACATACTCATCATTCACTGGTGGTCCTGCGATGCACCTTCCACTCCAAGTCCCTTAATCCTTCACTGCAGCTCTTGTCTCCCTTCTCTCCATTAGGCCTTTAAGACATTCTTACATGAGGCAGACCATGGTGAAAAGTCATCATTCTTGCCAGTGGGTACTGGGTATGACATCTGATGGCTGCCAAAAAAAGAGACTTCTTTTTCCAAAGAGGAGCAGGTGGCAGTAGCTTACTGGAACACCATGCTGGCATTCGTTATATTATAGCACTGACAGCAGAGCTGGAAGCTAACAGGTTCACAGTTGCCTAATGTCATCATGCTGAAGACATTTTTAGAAAAGTTATGCAATTGATTAGCTGGCTATATATGCCTTTTTTTTTTTCCCAAGCTGAGTTTGTGTTTTTATTCTAGCATAGCTAATATCAATAAAATAGATGTACAGACCAAGCGCTACAAATGAAGGTTTTAGTAGGTTTCGGCAGCACAGCTTCCAAGAGCTCTCATGCCATCCTGAAAGAGCTCCTTCAAAGCTATATGAAACACACAGGAGAGTGATCAAATTAATATGATTCCTAAATCCAAAGGTAATAATTGATGGTTTCTTCCAACAAATGATATTTTCCATGTAATTTTTCCCTATGCTCCCCTCAGACTGTTCGTCCTCTCCTGTGCAGAATAACACAATGCCATCTGAAGGGACAGTGAAAAAAAGTGCTCCATGAGCTCTCCTGAAGCAATTGCACCACACTCAGTGGCCCAGATTCCCCTTATTTTAAACCTGTATCTGAGGCACCTGAATTGGGATCAGTGTCAGCCTGACTTTGTTGATAATCCCTGTGGGGAGACAGGCATTTTGAGAGAGGGATTCGGTTTACCTAAGATCTGAGTAAGAACAGAAGCCCAGGACAACTACCTTCCTTGTTTCAGTGCCATAGCTACATATCTGAGTGTTTAAAGGATTAAGCCAGGACTGTGTTGTCTCTCAAAACTGATCTGACAGATGCAGTGAAGTGATTTGCTTCAGCTTAAATTGTGGGTTAGTTGCGAATTAGCTGGCAAATACTTAAAAAAGACAAATTCTGGTTGTGTTGATATGTAGTTGGATACAAGTGGAAGAACTGACAATTGCTTTTCCCCCAGCAGTGATGACAGAGGATACGTGACTCAGTTATCAATCCAGGAATCTTTATTAATGCTTAATGGTAGATGCTGTAATGAGGAAGTTTTTTTACTTAACAGGTTTATGCTTTATTAAGTCTGCCTACTGAAATGATTGCAAATTCTTGTTTTTGGATGAGGACATTTCTAGAGCTACTTCTGTTCCTAAACCTGAAAAATTATAGCATGGCAATGTTCTCCACCTGGTGCGTCATTGTGAAGCGTCAGAGCTGTCAGCTGATGCAGTTCAGCTGCCTTTTCGTCAAGCAAAACTCGCCATTAGCAGTACAGCTCAGAGGAATCCAATAGGCTCCGAAAAGACATTGAACATGATTTATAAAGCTTATACTTAATTTTTTTCCAAATACTACTTAATTTTGCAGTATAAGAAAAAAGTTTGCATTTCAGTAATATAATTTCAACTTTAAAATATTATATTCTAGTGTTGTTTTTTTTTTAAGGAGAAACTGAATACAAACTGCATCTGCCTTTCTTTCCCCTTTTCCTTTATCTGTTATCAACAGTATAATACTTAAAAAGTGGGGAAAAAAAAAAAGGGAAGGTATATGCGATCCAAAGTTGGGGGGAGAGAGAGCTGAAACTCAATAGCCAAGTGAGCAAGAAAACAATTACTTTCTGGTGCCAATATTTCCATTTTCCTTGTATGACTTATGACCCTGAAATGTTCTACCTACGGTAGCTCCCCATATTTGTTAATTATCAATCTGCACTTCAAAGCTGATCAGTTTTCAGGGGCTTTTGTTGGGGTTAGCTCAAGAAAATGAGTATTTGGTACGGCAGGAATATGTTTAATTTGAGGAGAATTCATTTTGGTAGGGCTTGGGTTTGCATGAATGCATTGTACCTCTCAGATGTCCTTAAAGTGTCTTGGGGATAGGTCCTTCAAAGAAGGAAAATAAATGTATATAATATAAAAGTCACAGGGATGTTTCTGACACAGTGTCATATGATTTTGCATTGCAAGATAGAATCTGTTAGAAAACGATAGCTAAATGGAATGCTTTAAAAATATATATGGTGTAGTAGTTGCTGTACTGACTGATAAGAACATGTAAAAGGCTTTCTATTTTGTTTCACTTTTTTATATCTTTTAATAATTTAGCCTAGATACTATTTCTGTGCTGGTGGTGTTATTTCTGATGTCACTTGTCTTCTGCCCCCCAAAATACATTTGAAAATAGTAAGTAAAACAAAGTACCCAATTCTGCCTCCTTATTTACAAAAGATTAAAGCTGAATTTTGCCCAAGGAGGACTGCATGGTCAGCCCAGTGATCTGGAAAATAGAAAAAAAGAAAAATACTACATAAAACACTCAAAACTCATTTTAAAGATTTTTTTAATATCTTATTAATTCCAAAGGAAGACTGTGATAATTTGATGACTAAAAGTAATTCTGGATGCAGCCTAAGACACACATTTTATATTACTAATACAAACTTCGTTATCATTGTCTGTTTCTAAGAATGAAGGAAACATTTCTTTAGCATGCTTCATTACTGCCCCATTGCTGACTTCATTGAACCAAAATTTTGATATTAATATTTTGAAATTATATATATTTTTAAAAATTGATTAAAGAGAAACTTTAGAAATCAGTTAACCTGAAGGTTAAGTGCAGAACACCATTTCAAACCCAAAGTAACTTAACCCTTCTTTAAAAAGACCTAAGAGTAAAGAATAAAGACAGTATTTTTCCTTTTCCTTTTTTTAAAGAAGCCACATGAAATGTTCTTCGAGTTAAGTTTTACCATTCATAATGAATGCAGTCTCGCCATTCAAATGCGACCATAAGTACACAGAAGATAAGAATTTAATTAAATGTAGATTAAAACCAAACAGGAAAACACACTCGCTGATAATTTTATCCCATCCTCTGGCCATATTTTTTATACTTCCTTCTTGTTCTTCTTTGGGCTATAGCTTATCAACATGCCGATAGTACCATAACTCATTACATCTGATGGTGCTGCTGAAATGTGCAGGCTTGGTGCTTGAATTTCAGAGGCACTTAAAATGCAAAGCATGTAAATGTCTATGTTAAATATATTAGTGTGGTAATGTTAGTGAAAAGAAAGTGATTTCTTACAAATCCTTGTACCCTACATCATGCATTATCATTGCCCAGTCACAAACTGGTTTAAAAAATCTATTGAAGCTTTCTCTTAAAATATTTTTCACTTTAAATATATTAATTTTGTTTCCATGTCTTACCTGTCTATTTTCATCTTTATTTCAGTTACTGAAATAGATCACTGAGAACATGAAAATTATATTCCTTATGTTTGGTTAAATAAACATGTGGTAAACAGGTGACTGTGAGAGGTCTGACCTGCCACCATAGGTTCAAATGACAATATCGAGGCTAAATGGACTGGGTACTAAAACACTTTTAATTGCAGTTAACAAATTATGTGGTTTCCTTGTTCCATGGAGGGATACAACATGATGCAGAAAAAAAGCAGTGCAGCTGTGCTCTGTGCAGCCCTGAGGCCAGGCTGTGGGGGCCCAGGGTTCCATCCCCAAAGGACATTCTCAGTTATGGGGTGGATAGAGAATATCCCTTTCTTAATTGGCTCATCTGGCTTTCACAGCAATTAACAGCTTGATATGCTGAAGTTACTCCTTTATTCTTATGACTGAGATACTCTCTTATCCTACAGGGTTAACCAGAGTTCATCTATAGTTAACGCTGTTGTCAATTAGGCCTAACTGCTATATGTAGTTAAATTTTGGTGCATCAGTATTAAAATCCATTTAGAAAGATGATTTTTTAATGCACTGTAAGAATAAAGCATTTACATTTTAAATGAAAGCAGTTCATGTAGATTGAATTTATGGATTCCAAAACGGCCTCGTAACAGCTTTGCTGTCTCTGCCTGACCAGTAGGCTCTAAGCAGATCTGCAACAAGTTCTTTAGCTAAGATTAAGCATTACAAGATAAAAGAAAAATATGATCCATTAATAATTTAACCTGAATTTGTCCACTATTATTTATTTCTCCTGCATTTTCCTCAGCACATTTACTATACGTTTCAGGGAAAGACACTAAACAATCCAGGTCTGTGAGGGCTTCACTCATGGTGGAACAGACATTGAACCCAGCCCAGTAATATGGAGATCAAAGTAGTAGTGTGCTTAATTAAATATTGTGCTAAGGTTTGCAGTGTAAATGTATTCTTTAATATGCAATCTTGATTTATTAAGCACTGTAACGCATAACTGAAATCATTTATATGCTCACGCTATCTTATATTTATAACCAGGGCCTACAGAAACTGGAACATCCTTTAGTTTTGTAGTAAGGGAATAATGATTTCTTTCTTCTATTTTATCAGCAAGTAAATTATTTAGTTCTATTTTGCTTTTAAGTGTCTTAGAATGGTCTGAGAGTTGGAAGTGTGACTATGAACTTTGCTTCAGCTCTTGACCAAGAAGTATTTTCAAATGAAGAAGATGGATCTACAACTTTTTATAATTAGATGGCCTCTGACCTGAGCTTTGTGGATCAATCAGAAGAGAAATTACTTCATGTAAAAAGTTTAATAATATTAGAAAGTAATTACTGAGATAATCAGAGCAAACTCTGCACCTCATCAAGAACCATACCTGACCTACCATCACTCAAATTTAGGACAGGATTTGAAAGCAAGATTTCCAGTGCCAGACCAGACAGTGTAAGAAGCATACAACACCTCTGAGTTAGCACTGCCCCACCTTTTTCGTAGGTGTATTTTCAGGGTAGGGCCTAGCCTCTTCCTTAGTTTCTTCCACTTTACACAAAAGGGAGGCAAGGTCCTTGAGGTGCTGAAAGTAAATGTTTTTTAAAATTATTAATCTTAATAATAGTTTGTATCAGGTGAATCTAAATTTGAGTGTGAAAGTCAAAAAATTGTAAAACTGAGTCCCTTAAACACTGAAGCCATCTGATACATTTAAAGTGATAGGCCATTATACTAAAATTTTGAACATTCTAAAAGAAATAGTCTTAAAAACAAGAGCCATGTTTGAATAGATCTATAAATAAATTGTATTTCTTTTATTAGATCCACTGCTGTCTTGTTACACATGCAGAGAAAAGTCAGCTCAAAGGTTTTTGAAACAATGAAGCTGCAAGAGAGACCACTATAGTACTGTTATTACTAATTTTCATTTATAACATTTGGGGGATAGTTTGAAATGCAGCATGTTTCTAGCTCACAGATGCTGCAGTACCTTTTAAAGTAAAGGATACCACAGCCATTGAGAAAACCTGAAACAGTGAAAACTGAGTTTTCAGAAGCATCACTCCAAAAGAATTGGGTGTAATATTTTACATGTTAATAATTCAAAATGTTTAAGGATGTTAGCATGGAGAGCTTAGCCCAGTTCACAAGGACTGGGTGCACCAAATGCAGTTTATATCAGGAGCAGTGAGGGAGAGGAGAGGACTGTGTTAATTTCCACATGTCAGAGAGGTTTTGGAGCACACTGGTAGGGCTTACTACTCCCTGGGAGCAGCCAAGTGCAGCGCTGAAGAGTGATGGCCACTCTCCACATCTGCAGGTGTAAAGGCTGATATGCAGAAGAATTGATTCTTTTGTGCACTTCCTGGGGAAGGGCAGAAAAGGCTGCAGGGAAACTGTAAATCATATTTTTCAGTCTCTGTCTCTGCTGAGTAAGTTCAGGAGATGTCGGCTTTTGCCTTCCTGCCAGTGCCAACAGACGAACAGGGTACAGCAGGGCACTGCAGGGCTGCACGGGTCCCACCTTTGGATCCTGTGCCAGCCTTGTGCCTCCAAAGGCGTCTGGGTACCACCATGCATCATGTCAGTGCTGTTTTCAGACAGGGAGTCGGGGAAAGGGTTTTCATTTTGAAAGGCAGGTGCTGGGTTTTATTTTTCCTCTGACAAGATCACTGCTTTACAGCTTATCCAGTTTTGGTGGAAAGCTGAAACCCGTCCCTGTAGATTTCACCATCTGGTGAAGTCTCCCCAGTGAGGAAGAGCTAAGCAACCCCCCCCCTCGGCTCTGTAAGATATGCCAGGGATACCCAGATTCACTCCAGCTCCCAGCAGCTCCCAGCAGCTCAGTGTTGTGTCAGCACTGCCGGGCAGCTGCTGCGGGTTGCTTGGCAGGAGTGAGTGGAGCGGAGGCTGCTTCCAGGCACAAAACTGCATAGGGCAGAGATATGCAGCAGGTCCTGCAAGTACCACAGCACTGCTGCAGCAGCAGGGCGGCACAACTGTGGTGGGGTTTGATCCCATTTACCTTTAGAGTCATACCTGATACCACTGCACTTCGGCTTCCAATATCTCACAAAGACCAGCTGTCACCTGGTAATTGCCATCTCTGCTTCTGCAGTGGACTGATCTATACACTGTTACAGGTTTTGCTGTATAGTTCACATGGATGTAGTGTGTGTACACATCTATTTGTGGCAAGAAAGCACTTATGTTTTAGTATGGTCTTTTATGTTTCACAAGTTATCTATTAATACATATTTGCTTGCAAGTCACAGTGATCACCCACTGAATGTCCCATGTTCTGGCATGCAGAAGCACATCCTGTACTGCCCACATAAACACAAAGCGTGTGTTGCTTGGACACCTGTATTCCTTCCTGTGCAAGTTTGCAAGTGTCTGTCAGTTTTATCATTTATTCCATGAAATAAAACGTACTGAGATTTGCATTCAAATGTGTGATGTCCATTTGGGGTTAAATTCAGCAAAAGCCCTTTTCACAAAGAAATGATTCCCCAGGATATCATGGCAGTTATCTTTGTCAATTTCTGCTTCCCTTAAAATATTAACATTACCTTTTGTGCAAAGGTGCTTACATCCTCATCAAACGCTATAATGATTGAATCGTCAGTGCAGCATGAGTAGTTTTAAGTGAGCTACAGGGTAGAGATTTCATTAGATTAAGTAGCTTTCTGCAAAATATTTGTGAAAATAAGCCAGGAGAAGTAAACAGTTGTAGAAGCCAAAAGGACAAAAATGACCCCTGCTAATAGCATGAGAATGCAGCCAGTAATCTCCTCTGCTGTTTTGGCTGGATGATGGGTTCCTTAATACTTCTCTCTCTTCTCAATTCCTTTTTCTGCATTTTTGTTTTAGAAACATAGGGTTGCAGTCTCACAGGAGAATCCAAACAGGCACACACAGCTCCAAGTAGTAACAGGCCTATATACATCACCTCCATCTTAATGGGATAGATTGGGCATTACAGGAAATGCCCTCTCCTCACCAGGTTCAGTGCCCAGCCTCAAAGTCAAATTGTGGCTAATGCATGTCACAGTGCTAACAATAACATATTCTTCCCAGAAAAACTAAAATGACAGGTGTAGCTATTGATGCTTCAAGCACATTCTCTGACCTAAAGACTTGCAATCTGCTGCACACAGTGCAGCACATACTGTGGCAGCAGAGCTGTGTGGAATCATGCTGGAGAAAGCCTGACAAATGCTGCATTGTGAACTTTGTCCCCCCAAAATGTGTTTTTTGCTTGCTTCTTAAGCTGATTGGTACTGGAAATGAGCATCTCTCTATGCATTATCGAGAGAATTTTTCTTTTAGCGTACAACACAGTGCACTTTATAGAATATGTATGTAATACAATCTCTTTTCATATGTTACAATATTTGAGCATACACCACAGTTGAAAGGTTTGTGAAAATGCTCCTTGTGAAATGTGTATCCTTCAGTTAACTTTTGCAGCTAGTGTTGATGCATTATAATTACAAGCAGTATCGCCCTTCTGATTATTTCTCCTGACTTACTTATTTCTGCAAAAGAAGCAATTACAAAGAGCTAAAGCGGTAATACAGCAAACATAACTTTAATTCTACTTTTTGTGATTTATCAGTTATTATATTTTGAATTTCTCTGCAGATCATTGATTCCAGTTTGATTTTGTTCATACATCAATTTTGTCTAATTCTAGGTAAATACAAGTAACATTTTTAACATTATACCCTTCGGAAGGCTTTATTTTTTCATTGCAGTAACCATTATTTGAATCATAAAAAAAACACATTACAGTATTCATAATGCACTGCTTATGTGACAGTTTTTGAACTTCAATATTCTTTTCTGTAGTGTGCTGGCTTAGCAGCCTATAAAAGAGACATATTGTTTATAATGTTTCTTTGCCACAACAAATGATGCACTTCTCGGGTTTATGAAATGGCAGTAGTTTTCTAAATTTGAGATTCTTCTGTGTTCAGCAGTCAAGAACAGTTGTACATCTGCTCAGCACAGACTTTAGGAGACTATGAACTTTAATTGAGGAAAAATAATGAGGGTTCAGGGACCACTGATACATAGTCGGTTGGTAAGGCAGGTGCCCTGCTGCCAGATCAATGGATTATTTACTCCTTTGTCATAAACAAGAAACAGTTGCGTCTGTGCAGAGATTACATTCATATTGCAAAGACAGGCTGCCTTTTTGTTTCCTTGTAAACATGCAGCGCACTGAATGCTCCTAAAACTTGTTCTTAAAAACATAATAACTTTGCTTCTTCACTTAATGATGTAATGCTATCCTTAATAAAGGATTTAAAGTAACAAATTTAAATTGTACTCATTTTACCAAAATCCTAGTGAGTGTATTAATTAATAATCTGTACTTCATGTGCATAGAAAGATTTCTGTGGGGGATGGAGGGTTTTTACATGTGTGTGCAAAGGCATATTTGTAATGCAGAAAGCTCAATAAAAATACAGAATGAGAAAGACAGTTATATGAAGATATTTAAAAAGGAAGAAAAAATATGAGAAATACAGATGAGCACATTTAAGCCAATCTTTTACACTCTGACTACCATAATGATAATGTTGTTTCTGAACAGAGTTTATAAAAATTTTACACACCACTGAAGTGGAATTCCCTGATGCTTTAATCAGAAAAAAATACAGACTGCTTTTCCGTGTGAGTCAAACAAGTAATCTGGAGTTTCAGTAAGCATCCTTAATCCTGGCTGTGCTGGTGACTATCTTTTACACACCTGTGTAACCCAGCGGGTCAAGGTCAGCCAAACACGGCATGTTCTGATCTAATAGGCATTCGTTAGGAAAGCAAACAAAGGCCGCTGTGCAAAACTGCAAGGAATAAGCCTTAATTTCCATTTTAACAAGTTATTTAGTCTTACATTACTCTCTGCCATTCAAGAAAATATGGATACTTAAATCACTAGTGTCAGAGGTCATAGGATTAAGTTCCTGGTAATGGGTTGATGGCCAAGGAGATCTGACTTCTGAAAGTAGGGCATTAATGCACTTCAGAAACTCTGTTTTACCATCATCTCATCTATCTCATCTGGTCTTCTACATGTCTTCCCAAATTGCTAAGTGAAAGTTGTTTTCAAGAAATTACTTTTTGTTTTTTAATCTAATATTGTATGTGGATCGTTCCCAAGAACGATTCCTTTTCACACTCCACCTCTCTATTTTTAATCAATAGTTCTGAGTTAATCCTTCAGGGAATCTCAGTTCCTAATTCTAAATAAGAATTACAGTGCTGTATGTAAGGTATCAGTGACAAAATACAGTTCCTAAAATTTTTTTTTCCAAATAATTACTAATTAAGTTGCTAAATTTATCCGAGATATGTTCAGATTAAATACAGGAAATAAAGGAAATAAAAATTATATTTCATAAAAATTACAGTTTCCCAGCTCTATATCCTTGTTTCACATGAGATGTTTTCCATCTCACCTTTCTCCTGCTCTGAATAACACTGGACAGATCATGCTTTCTGTTCTTGGACATGTGCTTTATTCCTACATATTCCAGTTACTTTTTTTGTTTGTTTGTTTAATGTTTAACAGAAGCAATTTCCATTTCTTTGCATATTACAATTTCTGCACCAATTCCCTTTTGGGATGTTTCCTTAATAAGTTTTCTGATGGGGTGATCCCAGTAATAAAAATCACTGCTTTGGAGTGAGTGTGCCAACACGTTCATCCTATAAGGAGTGGGAAGCAGACAGGTAAACAATGAAGAGTGCCCACAGTTGGTATTGTTGCTACAAGGTACTACTTATTGGACTAGTGTAGTTAGAGCCTTCATTTTGTACATATGTAAAACCAATACACTACAAAGACTTTCTACGCTCAGATGCACTTAAACTATTCAGTTACTCCAGATTTCTTCCATAGCACTTAAAAATAGAATTTGGTTTGTAATTTTATCTCTTCAGTGATGATCTAATCCACAAATGAAGCAGCAACTAATTGCATTTATGGAATTTTCATATTATATTCATTTCATAACAAAAGCCAAAGGCTGTAAAATCTATACATTAAAATAGAGAGAAGAATTCTAATTTTTTGTAATCAAGTAATCTCTTTATTACCTAGTCTACCTTGGAATTTTGAAACTAAAAGCTCAGGCTTTACAAATTTAAAAGGCTGAGAATTTTAAAAGAAGAAAAATTAATTATCTATTTCCTTATATAAAAATCTATTTAAGAACAGATGTTTCTGTAGAACGTGTTAACCAATGGTCAGTTAATATTATAATAAAATAATACATCCACCAGTAACGAAAATTATCTTAACATTTTTACAGCTGATACATATTACTTATATATTTCATTTGCTAATTTTAATTTGCTATTTATACATACAATCCAAAGAGGTAGGTACTGCTCTTATTGTTGAAGGATGTACTCAAAAAATAAAGAGCCTGCATGGTATGTCATGATCTGAAGCTACAAGTAAAAGAAATACAAGATTTGTTAATCTTTAAAGCTGTGCACAGAACGTTGATATTTTATCTGCTGTCCTGCATCCTCAGAAAAAAACCCTACACGTTTCTGAAGTGTGTTGCTTTTAGTTTGACCACCATGAGCTTCATCTGCACTTGTAAAAGCTGATGTAATAACTGTTTGTATTTCATACAATGATCTTCTGAGTGAGCCATAGGGGTTAATCTGAAGATTAGTAGCTCAAATCCCAGCATTTTCTGTAGCATAGTTTTCAGTTTTAGATTGTATGCTGTTATTGACAGTCTCCTTTCCCTTCACTTCTTGTTAATTTTGATTATTTGGAAGCCTACAACAGTATTCGATTTACAGTAAAGGTATGTGCACAGAAATTCTATAAATGATTCTTGCTATGTTTTTATGTGTACATATATTTTTATGTAAATGTATTTTTATAAAAGTATACTGTAAGCAAGTTTAGCATTTGTGATCCTTTATATTTTATCCTTTATGTTCACTGTCTTATGAGGTCATCTACACTTTGGACCTTGTAGTGTATTGACCATCTAAACAGTTGTTAGTAATGAACTTCAGTAAACAATTTACTGTAAAATGTTGTTTTCACCGGGAAGTTCAGGTTCAAGGGAAAGTGGAAGCTAACAACATTTGTAATTTCCCAAAATACTTTGCAGATCTACAAAAAATGCTTGCATCTTTGCTCCATGTGATACTTTCTACCTTTCACTGGACTGGAGAGACAAGCTAGTTGTGTCTCTGATACTTCTGCTAATCTGAAGTTTTCTTACCGGATTGAAGTTATTCTTTCCATATAAACACGATTCTTCACTATATTTAATCACTGAAAACAGCAACTCTGTTAAATAATTTTACTGGAGAACATCTAAAAATCTAGTCTTTCACCTATTTGCAAAAATTTCTAATTTATATTGCTTTTTTCCAACACACATCTGTTTGCATCCCTATATCTACTGCTGTCTCCTCCTTCTCTCCTCATAATGGCTCTCTAACCTAGAAGTAAAGATACAGTATTATCCAAAGGCTGGATGTCAAAAAGAGCTCTTATTGGAAATAAATGCGCTTTTTAAACACTGAGTTTAGTAAGTCCTTGGAACAATTTAAATGTGATATGTGTCTATTATTTTGTTTATTTTAATAGAGACTGCATACTTTTTGAAAAGAAAAAATGTGACCCTGGATTGTGAAGCACAAGCAGTTCTCAGAATTACTGGGCAAATTCTAAGATGTGCACCATGCAGGAAGCCAGAGTTGATATCCAAACAGTTCCTTCCAGCTCCAAAATCAGTGAAAATGCACTTGCATTATTTTGTCCCTCTCTTCTCAGTTCTGCTGTTACTTGCCACCATGTTTTCAGTACTTCTTGCTATGCTTTTAGATCTTAGGTGAGAGGGAATCATTTATTGGCATTTTACAAGCCAAGAGTATCATTCTCGTTAGAGATTAGAGCATGATTACACTAAAACAGAGATAGTGTAAAATTTCTTGCAATCTCGCCTGATTCCCAGCATATGTATGCTAATGGCACTTGAGATTCATGAGATTAGGGGGTGGTTTGCTAGGTTATCAAAGATACTGCATTGAGGACATCTTTAAGCTGTATATCAGCTAAAGAGGATTGATGAATCCCTGTGGTGTATTTGTTTCTTTCTTTCTTTCTTTCACATAGATGTTCAGATCAGATTCTGGTCTAAGCTAATAAGACTCTTCTTTAAGCCAGCAAAGACTGGAATATGATTTATGGCCACAGTTGTGAAGTAGGCAGACTCGGGGACATAAACAAACTTCTTCTAGGCATGAGATTATGCAGCCAGGTGACTGCCAACCCATTTTGTATCAGTATGTAGGGGACTGGCCAGTGCCACTGAGGAGAGAAAGGAGAAAACCTCCCTCAGGAGTGATGAGGCAAAGGGTGGGAGTTTCTGCAAAGGGTACTTTGAACTGCACGTAAGTTTGCACAATTATTAGTACAGAAAAATGGCATTATTTCAGGAAATATTTTTCCAACCCAAAGTAAAAACTAATTTCTACCTTTTCTTCCTGACAAGTCTGCAGTGCAGTCACTGAAGCCGAGGTAGATGTAGGGACAGTCGCTTGGAAATCTGCAGCACGGCTGCAGTGGGCACTGGCTGCACACCCAGCCGGGGCTCCCACAGAAATACAGGAGTGCCACTTTCCCTGTTACCATGGCTAAGCTTTTACCTTTGCTTGAAACCACAGAATCATAGAGTGGCTTGGGTTGGAAGGGACATTAAGATCATCTTGTTCCAACCCTCTGCCATGGGCAGGGTTGTCAACCTGAGATGAGATTTTTTCCTGCAATGCAGGCACATCTTCTGCATGAAGCACCACAGACAGCTGTAGGACAGCAGTACAAAAACAAATTTCCATTCATCGAAGACTTGTAATTTAGCTCGTAACAAAATAATGCCACAAATAATAAAAATGAAGTGGAGAGCTAAGGAAGGGGAAAAAAAGTGTCTCACAGGCCTTCTAAAAATGCACACTTACCATTACCAGTCCATGAACTATGACTGGAGAGATATATCACAGCCAGACATGACATAGAAAAGGATATTATTATATAGGATATAGATTAGCAGTTAATATAAATAAGTTATTTTGAGGGAAAAAAATCAATGTTTATGCTTGTACCACTGTATATAGATATAGTAAATTCAGCAACTGGATGGGACTAAAAGGTTCATTCTGTGTTTTTTTTTAAATCCACAAGAATTACTGCACTAGATCAGAGAAAAGATCTTTCTACCCCTCCACATCTTTTCCTTAGAAAATGCTTCATCCATCTTCTTAACACCCACATCCCTGAAATTCATATTTAAAAAGAAAAAAGAGATAAGTCAGTGGATAAGGGGGGATTGATGCCTTATCTGACAAAATGACCAAAGCCTGAACAAATACAGTCTAATTGTCCCTTGCTAACTCGGCAAGTTTGACTATAGCTGCCCCCGCCAGTCTACCTACATTCAAGCACGAAATGGCAGGATCTGATCAAAGTCTTTCCTCTGGGGTAACATGGAGATATCAGGAGAATGTCATTCTTTGCCATATTTATTTCTCCTTCCCTGTCTCAGTAAAATAGATGAAAGAATGGTTAAGTTATCTTAAGAAGATTCTACTTTTGTGTTTTAAAACTTGGGTTGCAAGTCATAAAAAAAGAAGTAAATGTACTGTATTTCATGGATTTTGGTAAGAAAAGAGACAGATCTGATTGACTTGGGAGGTGAACTTACTCTCATAAAGGAAGTGGGATTTTTCTCTTTTCAGATTAAATTACTAGCTATTCTCTTATGTAGATTATTTTGTGAGTTAAAATTCTTATAAAATTGAAAAGTTGAATCAAATACTTGTCTTGATTTATTCATGAAATGGTTAAGTTGATTTTGAGAAAGGTGCAGTTTCTGCAAACAAACCTGAACAGTCTAAAATTATGTTTTGAACAAATCAGAAGAAGGTTATCACTGAGATTGTCAGGAGTGAAGTAAGGTGCTTTGTAATTGAAGTATTCATGCCATCTTCTTAAGCCTTTATTCCGAAAAGTATCTCCATGCAAATAGAATAAATCATATTGCAAGCCTTTCAGAAATGCCATTTTCAGACTCTACCTTCTGATGATTACTGTTCTCTTTTTTCTGTAAAGTTCTATAGAGAATATATTTTAATTAGTTTCCACTTGATACCACTTCATACACACTGCCCAGCTTTGACCCAGTGTCTGATCATATAGAATGCATTACAAAAGAACTGGTCATTTGAGTGCTTTAATATAGCTTTGCATTAATGTGAGACATCATTTAGACAAGGCATTAAAAGTGTTATTTTAATGACTGAAGTATGTAGGGTGGGAAGAAGCTTAATCTTTATAGGAAGAACAATTTCAATTAGCTCTAAAATATTAATTTGTTGGTATAACTATATACTCTAATGTATTTGGCGACAAAAAAAAAAATCTAATGAATAATACATTGCTAGATGCTGGTCTAATTCCTGTGTTGTAACTAATACTGCCAGTTGAAACAAGGAAAATAGTCTTTTAACATTCATGATTTTTTTTTTATTTTTTTGTAAATCTGATTGCTCATAACAATTAAATTATTGTTTTCAGTAAAATTTTTAAAGGCAACATAAACAAAACAGCATGTGACTACTGGGTTATTGAATAGTTTGCAAGTAGAAAGTTGACACTGGTTTTCAAAAAGTACATATCTTTTTTGTTTGCCCAGTGAATTTGAAGTACATTATAGCAAACGGAAACATACTATCCACCTGTGGAAAGCATGCAGACATTATCATAAGATTCCTATATGCGACAGGAAATATAGCATATTAATCCATATTATTAATCCCATACTAATCCATCATAGTGTATCTGAGAAGCAGATGTATTGTCCTTGTTACTTCTGTAGTCCATAATTTAGTTAATAAGCCTTGTATGCCTCATTCATTTCAGTGGTAGTACACTCTCAAGTACTTTTATAACAGAACTTATAAAAACAATGGTAATAGCAAACTCAAGATCATTAAGTAGTGAGAGAACAACCTGTTTGCTGTTCAGCCTTAGTAACCAGATATATTTTTCGAATTTCACAATTTTTCTGAACAATAATTTTTCATAACAATAATCTTGAGTTGTTCTGTGAGGATACAACTTCCATTGCAGCTTGTTAATTGGTGATAATCTGATAGATGTTTCTCCAAGACAACTGGCCCATAGTATCACCTATGCTATGACGGTGATTTGGCTGATGAAAAAGGTTAATTTTATGAAGTTCCAAGTGATCTTATTTCCCTTCAGGGTCAGAATTGGTCACAGACTGTTTTGTGAAAGAATACTGTGAGCCTGATAGTGCAGTATTTTTTCCTGCTCATCCCCTGAAAGAAGCCAAATGCTCTGCTTGTATAACCAGTATAGCTGTGTTACAGCCCATGGGGTGACCATCTTGGATTATCCTATGTTTTCGTATCACTTTAAAAGTTAGAATACCTATGCAAAATGTAGTGTATGCCTTCTTAATGTTTTAAAGAGTCAATAGCTGTTTATGTGCTCATGCTCAGAAACTCCTTGCTCCTGCTCACAAAAGAATGGAAGCACCTCTTCTGGTGCACAGACCTCATTATGACTATCTCATTTACAGAAGGAGATGTGATTTCAGACATACTCCAGTGCCAAGAATTTCACGTTGTCTCTCTTCCAGGTCAGCATGCCAGATCAGTCCTCAGATGCACTAATTTTTTGCAGACTGACTGAGCAATGACTTGCTACATTCCTTTCTAAGGTCCCCAAGTCCCTTGCTGGGGTCAGCCATCTACACTGGAGGCAGTTAGGCTTCCCGCGCATCACATTTGAATCTCCAACATGCTTGTTTAGCACCTTCTGATGTAGCCTGTTTTGTACCATGATTTCCCAGCAAAATGAAAAATTTGTATTTGCTACCAAACTCTGAAGTAATGTAGTCATTTCTATCAATAAATAATCTAAATTCAGGTAGCTTAATTTCTTAGTTTGCAAACTCTAGGATAGAAATGCTTTATTTCTCTTTTTTGCCAGCCTATTGTTTTCTCCTCTTCGCTGCAATAAATGATGGACAGTTAAAGAAAAAAAAAAAACAATTTAAGATGTTTTTAAAAGAGGAGAAACCTATTTGCAGTTTCAGAAACTAGGTAAAAGAATGCTTTTGTAATAGATTTCATGCAGCAGTTGGCATTGGCAGTACTGCAAAAAGAGATGTATTCTGTCGTGCTCTGTTTGATCAAGTGCTAAACCCGTGTGATCAATAGAGAGACAGATGTCGGGTGCAGATGGCGATGCCGTGATACCTGGGGCAGAGTGGGCCTGCCAGAATGACAGAATGGGAACAAGGAAGAGCAGCAATGCAACAGAATGTGACAAATGAAATTAGGGTTTATACTAGTCGATAATTTACAGCTAATAGAAAGTGACAGAATTTTTCAGCATACAGCACATTTACTCTCGTAATACTATATTCACTGCATTTCTCGTGCAAAACAATAGGAGCTCAAGTGAAGATTAGGCTCCAGCTATATGTATTTTGTTACATTGCAACTTGTACAATTGATTTTTAAGCAAAACTAGTAACCTTAAATTTCAAGTGCATGAAACAAGATTGTATTTTCAACTTCGAAATGAATCCATCTAATACTCAACAGAGGTAGCAGATCCCTAAGAAGAAAGTGAAAACATTATTTCCTATTTTATGAATATAAAGTAGAGATCCACCATAGTCACATAAATAAGCACTGAATGTCCATTGTTATTTGGACACTGAGTTTGTCATCTATTTCATTCTTAATTAATTAAAATCATGGAGAAAGCGCAATGAGATTTCTTCTCTCCTCCTCTCCCAATTCCAATCAAAAATCCATACTTAATGCACTTGGCAGCTTATTATGCTATATTTTATGCTGATATAATGCAGGGTAGAATGATTGTTAGTTATACCCTTTATTTTAAAGGCTAAAATCACTTTTATTTCCCTTTCTGGCTTTGCTGAGTCTCATGTCTCATGAACTCTGCATGTGTGTATACACATGTATATTCAAATTGAAAATGTACCTACTACACACATACATATATAAATACGTATGGAATTTGAACATATTCAAGATGAGTCATGCACTCTTCCATTATGCTCTTCAAATTTACCCTGATGTCAATTTTAATAAAGCACAGCTCACATCCTATTTATTTATGACTGAAAATGTAACATAGTGGTACACTCTTTTATTGTGCAGTTTAACATTTTCTATTTATGGGACAAAAAGAATGGACATTTTTATAATAAAAGAGCAGTTACGCTGTATTCTGCATGCTTGATTTTCATCCATCCTGGACGTAAAGGGTCTTCCTTTGTCAGTTTGTGATAGGGCATTCAGCAAGCCAGTCTGAATCAGAAGAAAAAAAAAATCCCTCTTGCACCATCCTTCCTACCACATACTACTACTGCTTAGCTTTACATATTTTCATACAAAAACGTAAATATCTCCTAATGCTGATGTCACTTGATTTTTAGGGTACGATCTGAACTGAGTATGCACACACTGAACACAGAAAATCACCATTATAAACACCAGTGCCTTTCCTTCAGACCTCTAACAATCTTCTTAGTAATCTATCACACTCATTTCTATGGTATGTTAGTTCCAGTGGACAGTCATTTTGACTTGATGTCATGATATTCACACCTAGGTGAGAGAAGACCTTTTGATGTAATTTTTCTTCCTGAAGCTGTGCAACTGTCAGTCTTTGTTATAGTTACATACAGCATATCTAAAGTTTCTATCAATAATTCCTTGGATAATGATAGACTAGTTTGACAAAAACAGCTTTGTAGGTTGTTGATACATATATCTATTAGTAAAACAATACATTTTCCCATTCTTTGATGCGCCTTCTGGCATCATGAATTTGTAGCTTTTTCCATGCCTTCAGACAGCTGATATCTGTTTTTTTTTCTCCTTAGGAATGTGGTTGCAAAAGCAGGTTTGTGCATCAATAAATACTGTCCTTCCCTGCAAACTGTGGGCCTCAAATAGATTCATTAAGAAATACAAAGTTCTCATATTATTCTTAATCCTTTTTTTCCAAAACTAGTTATGTATGAAAAGGTGAAATTTTACAGGTATGACAGGAAAGAGTAACTAGCTACATTCAGCATTTGTAATATTTGATAGAGATCATAGATATTGAGAACATATTGTACAATTTTTCATATTCTGACTGATTGTTTAATTGTCCCAAGTTTTAGGGAGTATGCCAGAAACTTTATTTTATTACCAATCCAGTGTACAGGTAAAGAACTTACTCCCCCAAAAGTCTTATATACATACCTGTATAAGCTTTGGGTTTAGATAATTTAGATAACTGTGTTTGCATTTGGTAAACTTTACTGCACTTATCACCAATTCCTTCTAACAGAGAGGTTTTTTGTCTTGAATTGTCATCGTGTTTGACAAATCAGATGGTCAAGTCACTAATGGATACAGAAGTGCTAAAATTCAGAGAACCCTGGAAACAGGATGCTATTAACCTTGAAACTCATATATCTTACCAAGACGGGTGTAAGGCTTAAAGAGAACATAATTTTATCGCTAATATATACTCCCCTTCTCCAAAATGGTAGCCAAGCAAAACAGAGGAGACAGCAGGTCTTCTCCTCTGAGCACTGGCACGGTGGTATCATCTTGGAAAGCCAAGCTGGGAGAAGAACAATCATCTGTGAAACTGAGAGTCTGGCATGTTTCAGGTGCCATTAATCCACACTCATGTGCCCCAGCTGCTAAACTGGCTAAAAGGGGCTCACCTGTTGCAAAGAGGTCGTCTATCCAGTAACTTAGGGAGCTGAAAAAGAATGAGCAGATGTGTCAGTAGGAGCTGGCACCAGATTAAGAAACAAATCAGAACCAAAGGTTTCTTATTCTCTTGGCGACAGGTTCAGGACTATACGAAGCATTGACACTTTACACAGCCATAAGCATTCTCAGAGATTTATTTTGATTGACAGAGAGATTCTGCTAGCAGACTAGCATATTCTTGAAATTAAAATGGTGTGAAGAATTTCTTGTAGAAAACTTTGATAAGCAAAATAGTATATTAAGCATTCATTAACTAATCTTTAATAGTTACCCAAAAAGTCACTGAGCATCTTCAAGTATGTTCACTAGTAGAGAAAATGTGCATTGGGTAAATGGTTGACTGAAAAATTCTTTGCATCTTCGCAGCTGTATATATCATAGCTTATCTAATATTATAAATTATGTGCATGTTCATATTGTGTAGCCTTTCATTATTACTATGATCATACGGCTTAATAGAGAGCTACATTATCACAAGTATGACATACCACGTCCCTTTCTGTACTGTGAAAGTCAGAAGTACCAAATAGCCTTATTTCAATAAAAACATAGATTTATCTGAGCCCCAAAGGCAATCATTCAACTGTATGAGACTAGATTTAAGCACTTCTAAAGATCTTCTACAGATCACAAAAGTCTATGCGGTTTTTAGAACAGTACAGACACTGTCAGTTTGTCATATCTGAAACCTCACTGCATCCAGATCTTGAGTACTTTGTGCAGCTCTGATCTCCACTGATGAAGAAGGTCAACTATGTAGTTACGGGATAAGCTTTTTTATGGCATCAGACAAAAAAGATCTAGGTCTCCTCCATTTGGTAAAGAGAAAGCTGAGGGGGAAGGATGACATACACTCACAAGATCTTGAAGCTGGTGAATAAAGTGACAGAAGAACTGTTACTCCTCAAATCCTGCAATACCAAAGGAAACTGGAAGAACAATTTAAAGCATATTACCACAACAGATAGTGAACTCTGTGAACTTGATGCCACAGAAGCCTGTGAATGCACACAGTATCAGCAGGTTGAAAAAGAGATTGGACAAATTCACGAACAATGGATCTGTAAATGCTACTATGATGGTGTACTTGCTAACATTCCTAATCCATGTGCATACTCAGGAACTGCTGGGGAATTAACTGTAGAAGGTAGCCAGGTTCTTATTCTTACTAAATAACATCTGTTTCTAGAGGCAGAGTCTGAATTAGACAGACCACCTTCTGTTCCAGTAGCGTACTTTTCATGTTTCTGAAGATGATGCAGTAGCACAAAGACTGCAAAAGAAATAATTCTGCTACCAACATCAAGCAGCAGGAATGCTTTTGAGTAATGGTTTTTACCAGAACTATTAGTAAAGGATACCCTCCAAAGAATTTTCTAAGGATAGTATTTATTTTTGAAAGTAAAATATTGGTATCAATTCAGATTTTTAAATATGTAAAGTCAATTTTCAACTTATTGTCATTTAACCTTGAAATTAGGCTATTGAATGTGATTAAGTTTTGATGGTAAATGAGCAAGCTAGATGTATGCTTTCTTCCACAAGCACAGAATGCCAAGTACTTGATGTTTCTGCATGAAGACAGGCACCCAAATAGGGTAGACAGAGACAGAAAAGTCAACCAAAGGCTTTCATGTTCATAGACATCAATATAATATTCTTAACATGTTGCTACTCAGACGATCTTTCTGAAAAACACCGATCACTTCCATATTCTAGAGCATTTCCTTTGTTACTTGCATTTTGATGGCACCTATATCATGTTAAAACTGGCATATCTCCTTGTTAGTAGGCACAATTCCACCCTAACAGATGGCCACGATGACAGACATGCCAAAGAACCAGTATGTGTATCAAGTTTGATTATTAGGGATGATATTCCTATCCAAGAACGTTTGAGTGGCATTCTGTACTGACTGTCTGAACCTATTGGTAGGGGTTGCAACAAATGCTGTTTCACTAAAGTCAAGGGATGTGTTAACTACAAAATATGGAAATTAGGACTATATAGTTTAAGGTCTTGGTAAAATGGAAATAAAGACCACTAACTCTAAATCACTCACTCTAATCTAGCAAGAATCAGTCACAAAGTAAAATCATAAACTTCTACTGGCTATCAAATGGCATCATTTAGTGTTTCTGGTTTATTTCCTAGTAAATTGTTGTTGTTCTTCAAATGACATTGTAGCTGGCCAGCACAGATCCTACTGCACGACAAACAGCGCAAATGGATGCTGAAAGGAGAGCTGAATCAGTAGAAAGTTGGAGAAATATCCAAAGGTTTATGTTATCTGAATTACTAATCTCGTAACAGTGAATCCTGGTGTCACAAGCTTTGTTGTACTGTACCTGTTTTTAACACGGTGCAAAACTTCCAAATCCAAGATTTTTCGTAAGAAATAACTCATTTTAAAATGGAAGATTGTTTAATGATAACAGAGGCATTTTAGCTGTTTTAAACTGAAATTAGTATGTTGTGAAAATATTATATTCACTTTTACTTTGTGCCAGAGGCAAATATGAATCAGAGGTCTCAAACAATGCATCTAACATTCCATCCACAGGTTTTCCCTCTGAAAGAAATCACTGTGACGCATAAAGAAAATCCTAGAAGGTGAAACCTGGATGAACTACGATTTGTATTAAATATTTGCTGATATTTAGTGGCATTGACTTTTTTCTTGGTGATAAATGAGATTTTTCTTTTTTTTTCTACAATAAATATTTTTACCAAAGCACTGCTGAGGCATCAGTATTGATTTCTTTCATACTTCTTTACAGTTTTGTACTTGTGTTTTGCATTTTAAATACAGAAGAAAAGGTATCAAAGGCCCCAACTAGATGGATTTCACAGAGTTTAAGAGGGAGTTTGCTGTTTATTTTTCATTTGAACTCAGAACATGTGATCTTGCCTACAGATGTCCATTATTTCCATTGGCTTATCAGGAATTACAGTAGTATAGCAGAACCAGATGTGTATTTGAATGGTTTAGTAAAGACACAAGCACATTTCTTCTGTGAGATGATCATTTAACTTTTCCTCTTCAAAGTCATCAGTGCACTTCACAGGCGTGGATTCATTAAGCTATAAATTACACTTGTGGAGTCTATAGGGTATGTTGACGATTGAGATCAGCAGATTGTTCCCCTAAGTTTTCACTCACTGTCAGGTGTGCAAGGCACCAGGTAACCTGACTGTTACTGTCCTTTTTTAAGCAAGTAGTCTAACCCCATGATCTGTGACTGTTGAACACACTTAAGAAGTGTCATATGCAAATCATATAAAAAATTTTGAGCTAAAATCTTTTTTTCTAATTATTATAAACACAAGCCTTCCAGAAGTCTTTAGAATTAAGATATGTTCAGGGGGATTTCACTTCTTTTGAGTTGCTCTTCCTCAGAATAATTTCTATTAATTTTTTTTTCTCCTTGATTAGTATTAAGGACACAGTTCAGTAAGAGGATTGAAGTAACTTAAAGATTGGGTTACTTTGGCAATGGAAGATTGAAATTGAACTTCATTGCACTGTGACTTCAGCAGGAGGAAAATAAAACCCGCAGGAGTACTTTTACCATCACTTTACTCTGAAGAAACTGGGGGCGTAGCTGGAGCACCAGGATGCACACAAAGTGTTCGTTCATTGTCCCCAGCTGGGCTGGGCTGCTGCCCAATACTGTATGCTTTTGGAGCTGTCCAGTGTCCTATGTAAATTCTTCATTAGACAAGACTTTGCACCCCAAATTCTCTTGGTTGGGCCAAGATCTTCCTTTTATAGGAGCTTTTCTATTTTTCAGAAAGCTTTGCACTTAGATATTTTAGCATGTCCATTTCTGTTAGGTATTTCTTTTGGTGATAACCTCCTAAATGCTCAATGGTTAAATGCGAGTGCCCTGATTTTATTATAGCATCCAGAGAAACCAATGCTGAAGCTAGGCAAAAGGTCTGCGGTTCCTTTTTCCAGTACCAAATACTAAACAGTGAAATCCAGCTTTAGGAATAACATTAGGTATTACATGGCAGATTTTAGACGAGGTACAAGTCTGCCATAAGATTTGCAGACTGTTTTTTGATAATGGACAGATTTCTAACATACATTCACTTTTCAAATACAGCTTCAGTTAAATAGAAGCTAAACCAATCAGATAATATATCTGATAAGTATCTGATATGCCATTAAATGTTTCCCATTTAATGATAATTCTTTAAGACCAGTACGCTTAGTCAGGCATCGTTTTTCATCTGTTGGAAATGTTATCCTTAGAAATGCCACTGACAGATAAGTATTCAATATCTATTCTAATTTTTTTAAGATCAACATATCCACTTTCCATGTCTTCACAAAGCCAATTTTGTGCTGTGTGTCTTCCTTGTGAAATTACAATTTACATTTTGATTTACCATAAAATTCAGTTCAAACTTTTCCTACTATTCCATTTTAGAGATCCGGCTGCTTTTATTTAACAGATTGTCCTTTGATCTCAAGGAGACAATTGCTGTTTTACTTCTTTAATGAAGCTTGTATTATTACAGGCAAAATGAATATTAGACCAAATGGTACTAGAAATCCCAGAGGGAAACATGCTTCTCTGTCTGGATCTTGGAAAAGCAGAATAATTTGCTTTAGTCCATGATTATATTGAATAAATCCATAGTCTCTATACTTATTTACTCTCTCTTTTTTTTTTTTACTCTTATAGAACAGTGTTTCCGTTCATGAGATTGAATATACCAGTCAGAAATCCTCTGCCACTGGTGAAATCACGTTAGGCAGCTCTTAAGTGTTACTAAGATCATCTGGTAAAGGAGGACGGAGTAAAACAAGATGCTACATTTATACATTTAAGCAGTGAATACCCAATTTCTTACCTGATCTCTCAACATACATCAGTTTGGATGTTTCTTTGTCTTTTGGACCCATATTTCAAAGAGTCTAGGAAGGATCAGATTTGAAAGTGACTGTCCAGAGAGGAACTGGAGGCAGAGTGGACACACAAGGATCATATGAATAGAAGATAAAAGTTCTTGATGTTAAAAATTAGTTTAAACATTTGAGAAAGGAAGTGTCGGGTAGGGAGAATGCAGCACAGATGCAGTTCCCTTTCCCTAATGTGACACAGTGACAGCAAACCAGCAGATTTATTAATAGCTTTGATAAACTTTTTGTTCTCTTGATTATTTTTCCATCTGTGATGCCTTTTGTAGACACAGAGTCAACTTGGGGAACATTACATCATTGGTTGCCCCACTCTGCAGTGCTAAGGGCTTTATTTGGAAGTATCTTTAGGCATTACATCATTCTGTAGAAAAACGCATACACTGCAACTGAAGGCACATTGTAAGGACACTCTGAGGTCTGTAACTGTGTGCTGCTAGCTGTCATCACACTAACGAAGGCTGCTCAAAAAAAGAACATAATCTGACTACAGTAATGGTAATTATCTTAACACAAATCGATTTGATGACCAGAAAGATACTCATAGTCTGGCAGATTTGCAAACATGAGGAGCTTCACCTGCGCAGACCGACTTCTGACCCTGCTTTGTATCTGAATCCTGAAATAGCAGTAAAAATAGGGTGAAGTCCCAAATCAATGCTAAGGAGAGGAAGAAACATAACATTGACATCATTAGTCAAAACCAAACAATCCCAGAATAAGCAACAATCCCAAGTTAAATCCTACTTTAAGAGAATTCTTAGCTCCTGGAATCAAAATGTATCCATGACTCACAATAATGTGGGCCACCCAAACTATTTATCTTATGGATACAATGTGGAATTGTTTCTAATACAGGTAAAATAACCTATATTAGACATCTGTGAGCAGAAGAGAAAAACATTTCTGCCAGTTCTTAGTACAAGATATATTTTTATTTTTGGTGGGATAAAAAAGAAGTTGATTTCCTTTTCTGCTGCTTTTCTTGTAGAGTTACGTTAGAGAGCAAATAGGAGCAGAGAACAAAGATTTGAAGTGATGAGCTGTCCCATGCCTGTTTACAAGTCAGGATTTAATTTTACATAGAGCTCTCTATAGTGACTTTTTAAAATTTAAATTAGAAACATGGCCAGCAATGCATGCAAAATGTTCATTCATTGTAGTAAACTACAAAAATATTGCTTTTATGCAATGAGAATGCCATTGTAGAATTTTAAAAGGCACAGAAATAAAAGACTCCGGATTGGAGTGATTTAAACAAACTCACTAGGATATAGTAGATGATTAAAATACAATCTATAATTACATTACACTGGTATCAGGTAAGGATAAAAGCCTATAAATACACTGGGGTCAGGGTAAGCATAAAAAATGAAACAGTTATTTGAATAATCTGAGATCAAGTTGCAGTAATTAAAAATGAATGTATTATTCAAATGAAGGAATTAGGTTACAACACTCCTCATATGAAAATATTATTGTGACAGACTGAAATAAGTTGGAAATGATTTTGATAAAAAATTGGGGCAGGAAATATAATGATTTACATTGGGGAAAAAGTAGACAATCTGTGCAGATGAGAGTATTTGCAGCCCCTCCTTCAAATCCTTCATCAAAACGCATAGCTTTCAGGTGGCCTTCAAGAATCTTTTCCTGGACTTCACTCTCTCAGGCACATAGATCAATCTATTAAAAATTAAAAGTGCTGTAGGTAAGGATTGTACATGCACTCACAAAGGAATTAACAGGCTTCGCACCCACTAGCAGGCACATTGTTTAATCTACCCTACACATTGCTGTTTATCCATTTTCACTGCCATTACCCAAGTCACTTCTGTCATTTGTCTCCTATTCTTTCTTCGTCATCTCCTGTCAGTTTGGAGGCCAAAGTCTACACATAAGACTAACACAAAACAGTGTGATTCACGTAAATAGTCGATGGCTGCTTGCAGATTAAGCACTTGTTATTACAAACAAAGGTTTTTAAATCTGACCTTTCCATGGCAAACTCCTTGGAGTAGAAACCTGTCTGAAGTTGTCTTGAATATGTAAACGAAGGCTATTTAATTATTAATAATAATTAATAATGAAGGAATCTGAAAGCAACTGGGTACTTCTTTCAGGTAATAACTTTCACATCCCTTGTATTAATTAACTTTTATAAATGTGCTTTGAGAGTGAGCTCTGAGTGGCTTTTTGCCATTACCCATAGCAGAACGGTTGGGAGCTGCTCTGCAGCTGCTCTGCAGCTGCAAGTATGCCCACCAGAAATTCTCCCAGAAAAGGGAAAACACATCAGAAGTCAGAGCAAGATCTGGATTAGCCATCCTCCTTTTTGTCCACTGACTCATTCTCAGCCTCTCTGCTGTGGCTGAAATTTTCCTCAAATCTTTCTTCCTTCTGCAAAAGTCTGTTGAGGAGATCATTTAGTTCACTTAAAATATGCCCTCTTAAATCCTCTCTCCATCTGTCTGTCATCCCACAGTACAGTTAAGCCTCTCATTCTTACCTGTAAAATCCTTCATATTTCTCTTTTGTAGTCTCTTTTGTCTTCCCCTCAAAATGCTGTTTGCTATGACCAAGGACGTGGTTGGTTTTCCATTTTATATCTTTTTCTCTTACAATGACTTACACATTTCTCAAAAGGTTGTTCACGCTAGAACTTCCTACTGGCATTGCCAGCTCTTTTCTGTAAATTCCTTCTCAAATATCGTACTATCTTGGCACACTTGCATTTCCAGAGAAGTGGATGTATCTATTAGATATAGATTAGATATCTGAGCTAACATTTAAAAGGCATGCAATTATACATAGGGGACTTAAGGTCAAGAAGCTGAATATCTTGAATGACTTGTCAAAACCAGGCAAATAAAGCCTTTTTTTAAAAAAAAAAAGTTACAACTACAGCTTTCTATTTCCATTTCTCAATCTTTGTTCACTCTTCAAGTGCCTGTACAGTTAATTCAGCTAATAATACCATGCACAAGGTAAATGAGCAATGAGATAAAATGTTAATTCAGATTCAGAGAGATGACTTGTGTAGAACTACCCTGAATTGGTAACTGAAGGATAGGTGGTACAATATCTCATATATAGTTTGCTCACCTCTGGTAGTGCTGTTAAGTAATTTATCCCAACTAGCTACTGTGTACCTCTACAACAAACTCTTCAACTTTAAAAATACTTGTATTTTTTTTCTGAATGTCATCCCAGTAGACTGATCATAGTAAAGACCTGAGAGAATCCTTGTAATGGCCAGCAAGTCAGATACTTGCACATGTATACATATGTTACAGGGTATGTGTTACCTGACTGGCATATAGATTAACAATAATCAGTTAGTATTTTATCAGTTTGTATTTAATGAAAACTGAGAGTGTAGACTACAGGGCTGAAAGCAAAGAGGAAAGAAAATGAGAAAAGAGAATTAATCAGGAAGAAGATGCCAAGTGAGAACCCCTTAGCTAAAAAGACTTAAATGTACAATAAGAAGCTATACTGAAAGAAATTTTATAGTGCTACGTCAAGCAGTATCTCCTAGGACTGAGGAAAGAGGTCTAAACTTCGTCTTCTACACATGAGCAATATTTTCCATTATGAAGATAGACACTAAATCCCGTTTCCACTTCCAGGGTATAGAGAGCATTGATTTTTCCAGTGTCTTAATAAGAAGTGTGAGGACACATTTTTTGATATAGGATAGTATGGGATCATCTTCTCAGGACCAGGAAGGCGCAGTCTAACAGAAAGAGTAATGGAGCATATTAGTGATTCTGAGTTGCAGATGCAGATGGTTGTCCACGTGAGTGCTAACTTTTAGCAGAACAAAAAGATAAGAGACAGTGAAGCATCTCCAGCAGGTTGTGGATACTGTGAGGTTCACTGCTTGTAAACTGGCTAGCGTTCAAGAGACTGTGTATTGGTCTGGGTTATATGTAGGTTAGGCAATGATGAACTGTGTGTTTCCACTGTGCCAGATTGCATTCAGCTTCCATACCCCTGAGAGATTTCAAGTTGTTCATTATACTTTGCCCTGGTTAAAAAGGAAGAGCAGTAGTAGATAATATTTAGTGTCCAGCAGAACCAGTCAGGGAAGTGGAGAGATGAGTACTTTAGTGGGGAGGGGTTGTGACCATGAGAAAAGCCTTAACAGCAGAGTAGATTGCCAGGCAGCCTGCAAGGCTTGATAGGTAATTGCTGCCAGTTCTTCCGTTCTGCTTCGTAAAAATCTTCTATTCCCAGGGGCATCCCAAACGTTTAATGGAACTTTTCTTTAATCTCTGTGACCTCTTTCCTTCGAGTAGCCTCATACCATTCCTCTTCAGACTTTGTGCAGTTCTCAGAAGGGGCCAGCTGGGACATGGGGCTCATGCCAGCACTCTGAGGCTAGCCAAATTTCACCTCCATGTGTAATTCTTGCTCTTCCAAAAGGCAGGCTATTCTTTTGGGATCACTGCATCCTTGACTTCAAATTTCTTCGTCATTCTCATGAGACAGAGATAAGTGTTCAAAGGTTTCCACAAAGTTTTAGCATCACGATTTCCATTTGTTTCAGTGGGAGTCACACTCCCTGGAATGCTGTTTTGCTCAGCAACAGAAATACTACAAAGTGGCTGGTGTTGAATAATTTCCAGTCTTAGTTGCAGCTTTTAGCTGTCCATTTTTGTACCAGAATAACTTCAGCAGAAAGAAGTACTTGCTTGGTTTTAAGTAAGCAAAGGAGATTTTGATGAAAATATTCTGGTAGCAGGGAGTAGACAAACTTCACCCCCCAGGGCTCAGTGTGCTCTTGGTTCTGGGAGTGCTCTCGCTGTGCATTTGAGGAGGGTGCTCGGAGGGCAGCAGTCACAGCCACTGTCACCGTGCTGGCATAGCAACACACTGCGTGGGCACAGGTTATGGATGCGGGGCAGAGCCCAGCTGCCTGCCCAAGAATGCACCTTCACAAGGGCTTTGGCATCCACCAGATTCTGCTCACTAGTGGTGGTGACAATGAACGTGCTCCTGCAGATGCTTTATTTACAGCATGGTTTCATTTTTCTGAAAGTTTCTGTCTAACACCAGAGGATCCAAAAGGTGGTTTGGGTTTGCAGCTTCCCGGGGTGCCGGTGAGCCTGGAGCAGAGGAGTGCCCTACTGGGGCTTTTGGCAAAACCTTATGCCATCAATGTTACAACGTTTTAAAAGCACTGAGGTACGACATTCGGTAAAAGGAGGGAAATACTCCCTAATCGTCTCCCTAGGTGAGCCGGCTTCACTGTTAGCCACCGCCTGTGTGCGTTCCGCACATCGGTGTCTGCGGTGCGGGCTCCTCCCGCAGGCGGGGGCGGCTCCGGCGGGCACCCCGGCGACCCGGCACCCGCCGCCCTCACGGCTCTCCGGCCACGGCAACGAAACCTTCCCGCTCTGTCGCGACAGGCAGCACGCGGCCGGATTGTCGGGAACGTGCCAGGCACGAGGGAGGCGCGTCGGGGGGCAGGCGAGAGCGTTTAATCAAACTTCCCGACGCCTCCCCACCTTATCGCCGCGCCGTGCTCAGCCTTCTGGAAAATTAAATAAATAACNGGGGCAGCCCCGGGTTTTAGTGGGAAAGTGAAATAGCTCACGTGTCGTGTGTGGTGTTTTGGACTTGATGCACTTGATTCACAGGTCATTAAAAAAAATAAAAATGTAAAAAAATGGCACCAAACTGACCTACAAGTTAGTTTCTGTTGTTGTTTGGTTTTGGGGAGTTGCTCGGCTGGTTGGACTGATTGCTGTCTGCTACACGTAAAGTGATGTAACGGGCAGTATGAAGCTTATGTTTAAACTGTATTCCTACGGCATTAAATCTGCCACATTTTTTCATAAAACACCTCTGTCAGTATCGGCCATACGATCATAATTAGCATAAATAATGAGTAAGTGTAGGTTTTATTTGTGGCAATTGAGAAATGTATAATATAGGTCTGAATGTTATAGATGATATTTCAAGTCTTTTAACATCACTTTTATTGAGGCAAGCGCTAGAAATTAAAAATCCCAGATTAGTCTTGACTAAGCTTCTGATTTAGTTTATTTTTTTTATTTTTATTTGACCATTTTTTAAAAAGACTTCTATGAATTTTTCTCCTTAGAACAATGAATATTTTCACTTTATAACATAACTCACGCTGTTTGTCATCCTACCAAAATTCTTAAGCTTTGTGCTTCTTAAATAATTCGCATGACGATTTTTAACTAGAGTTTTGAAAGATGCTTTTCATGGCAATGTCGTAGGGTTTCACAAAATTTATTCTTTACAATGTTAAGAAAATGGAAATTTTCATGTTCAGTGTTTAATCCCCTCGTGTGCTTTCTTTATCCATTCACACCGATGTTCACTTTTCCCTGTGTTTCGCCCATGTTTGCATCCTGTCCAGCTACTGCTGTGTGTAAGCTGGGCTGTAGAAACCGAGTTTGGCAAGCATAGCCATGGCATATAGAATTATGTAAACGTAAAAAATCCTTTAGTTTATAAGCATAATTGTTTTGAGTGGAGTGTATCTTAAACAATTAGATCCATAGATCCCAAACTGCCTTGAGGTTTGGTTTTCGACAAAGACACTACGAGGCAGAGGAAGATTATCATTGGAGGAAATGAAGCAGTTTAAGTGAACATGGGTGACAGAATCATCCTTTAATTTCTTACATTTCAATACAGTTAACAGGTCAAAAATCAATTCATCAGTAGGAATCTTCCGACCTAAAATGATTTTTATACATGTTAAAAGTTTTACTCCAGCTAAACAGATCATTTTAGCCTGAATATGGAAAGTCAATGGAAAATCAAGCTGCATTTGAAGCATCTGTGCATTTTGTGCAGAAATTTCTGAAGAAGTAAACTGATTGTAAGGCTCTGGTCACAGCCTTGCATTTAGAACAGTGGGTGGCTGAGAGTGCAGATTGCAGAAATATTTGGTCGAGCGCATCGCACTAAATCATAGTGCGATTGTCTGTTAAATTCAATTTTTAATGCAGACACTTCTTGAGGGGCTGCCATTCTCCATGCGGTATCAGTTCTCCTGCTTTCTCCCCCTCTCTCACATGAGTATTTTAGGCACTTAAAAAATGATTTTTCCTTCAAGGGGTATCAGCTTTAGAGCATCTGAATTAGTTCATTTGGAGCTTGTTCTAAACTCTACAACCTTTCTCAGGACTGTGGGTGTCAATACCTAGAAAATAAGAGCATGTAAAGTCACTTAATTTTCAGAAGGTCTCTCAGTGAGACAGGCAGAATGCTCCTAAGGGTCACCCCGTGGAGGTCCATGTTGTCTGCAGAGTCCCGCAGACTCCGGCAGGATCCCCCCTGGGGAGCCGGCATGCTTTAACTGCCTTCCCATTGAAGCATCTGTAAGAAGTGAATGCCTAAGAAAGAAAGGTAATGAAAACTGACACGTTGAAAAGAAATTGAGAGTTTAATCTGCAAAGTTGTGCTTCAGGGGGCTTCCATCATGATATTCCTGTGGAGTGGCAAAAAGAGAAAAAATTAAGAAACTGCAGAGTATGATGAACTTACATAATTTTTTCTTGTACCAGGCGGTATTTATTAATTTCTTTTCTGCCGCTTTACAGCACCTCTTTGCCTCTCAAAAAGGAAGATGAAGTATACAAAACCTGGCAATCATAATGAAAGTGTGAAATGCTCACAGATTATTTATAAGCATGCAAGTTATGTAGTTGTTGGAGATTTTCTCCCTTCTGCTCCTGCTTGGTGATGAAGAATGGTATTTTAATAGGCAGATGGTAAAGACAATTACAGTTTGGGGCTCAGCTGGGAGTTGCATCAGTTTATTGCAAATTATTAGTTGATAAATGCTTTTGTTTACAAGCAAAGTCTTAAGCAGCTTTGTAATCAGTTTATCAGCTGCAGCCTGAATTTTGACAGCTTGCCTTTGGGTATACAGTCACTTCTCTCCTGGCCATTTAGAAATCATGCTGACCAGGCAGGCAGGCAGGCAGGCAGAATGGCAGCTCCTGTGCACCTGTATGATGCTTGGTGAACTGGTACTTCTTATTAAACCTGTTTGAAAGTACAGAATCCTCTTTAATTGCTAATCCGTGTTAGTGCATATAGCAAGAGTCTTAACTGTTTCCTCGTTTGTAATCTTTTTGTTGTTGTTGTTTCAGTTTTGACCACAAGTAGGTAGGTCTTGCTGTTACCATTACAAGATTTGCATTCTGCTGTTAACAGTGTCTCTTATTAGCTGAACTAAGCCATAAACAGACAATGGCTTAAAATGTTTGTGTACTCTGAGCTTTGTGTGTAGCATGGATGATGTAAATGCTTTTGATTGTCATGAGTTTCCAGTCCTTTTTACTACCTATATTCTTCCAAAAGTAATGCCTCCTATTTATTTCCATGGAAACAACAGCAGCTACAAAGAGCATAATAACACTGTCTGACTGAGCAAATTCTCAGCTACAAAATGTTATTTTTTAAAACGGTCATCACCATTAGCTGTGCATTTTCACCAGTGATAAACAAGAGACTGCATGCCGTGCTCGTAAAAATCTGCACCAGTGGAGGTGACCACCTCCTCATTCCACATGGAGGAATTTGATTCCACCCCTGTGCTTCATGAGCACTCCCATGTCAGATGCCATTGTGTCAGAGTGCCCCTCTGCTGCCGTCTGTCACACAGCAGCAACATGGAACAGAATACTGGTGAGAAGGTTCAACCTCTGCTGCCATACCATCCTCATCCACCAATTTATTATGTTGTGGGCCAACACAATAACGTATGAGGCATTACTTTTGGAGCAGCCCTTGTACTTTTGTTGCAACAAGCAAAATAACAAAGCTCATTATGACACAACTGGAAGAAATCTGTGTTTTGTTTTTTTTTTTGCTTGTTTTCTTTCATTTTTAAATAAGGTATTTTTTAAATACAAGAGACTAAGGGAGCTAGATTCTTACTGTTCTATGACATTTACATTCTGGAATATATTCAACACAAAGATTTAGTTTTAATGTCTTGTACTTAGTTGTATGTTTGTCGCACAGTCATGTTTCCAGCGCAGCCAATGTAAAATGTTCTGATGGCTGAAGTGGAAGCAGGAAGTTTTTAAATCAGTGAAGTACTGCCTTGCTTCCATGGTTGGCGGAACTGAGGTAAAGCAGTTCCTGAACCTCAACATATGAGCTGTTTGCTAATGAAATAACCAGCAGTAATAGCAGTTGTTTTCTCAGGGTTAAAGTATATGCAACTAAATGTTCAATTTCCTGTTTGTTTTAAAAGATGGTGTTTGTTTCTATATCACGCATAGTCTTGAGTTTCTTCTGGAGTGAGACCCCTGTGTTGAATAAGTAAGCAGGTCTCATAGCTGATATTTATTTTTTGTTTTGATTTTGCCATTCCATAACAACTTCTCCATTTGTCCTTCTATTTAATGTGTTTATTTCCCTTACAAATACACCCTATTGATCCAGCTCCTTCTGTATAATCCTTCCTCCCACTCAGGTGCCTTTGGCATTCACTCTGCATTTGCCCAGGAGCAAGAAATGAGCCCTGCAGTAGCAGGTGCAAGACAGCAGAAAATCCATTGATAAGATGTAGCATACTCTGTTTCCTCTGTAAGAAAGAGGTGCTATTAAAGCCTATGTATTGTCCTATTTAATCACATCAGTTTTTCATACAGTATGCTCTCACAAAATAACTCTGAAAAGAAAATCCGTGGGCATGATTGCGTTTGTAAGGCTACCAAAAGGTCACCTTAGAGCTGTGCCGGTAGGGAAGCAGGGACTGCTGGAATGTACATCTCCAAAGCACAGCCTCAGTGTGGTCAGTTTGTTTCAGCAATCAGTTTTCTCTCTTTCCCTGGAGCATGGTGCATCCAGCAAAGCTAAAGGGGCAGTGGCTGTCACCTGGGAATGTCTCCTGGGAAGCTCTTTGGAGAGTTCCCATTCGCTGACCCTGTAAAAAGTAAAAGGGATGAGCTTGCTGCTGCAGTAAGTCCTAGTGCCTTCACTGCAGTGATATGTGCAACACAGGCAAAATCAGCAAGGGTTTGTTGTTTTTTTTCAAGATGTTTATCATTTCCTTTCTTACTGATAAATTCTGAAATAACTCTCAAATGAGATCCCAATTAAAATGTAACAAAGGTTCATCACTGAATTCAAAACAGGAATTTGGGAAGAAAAAAAAAGAGGAAATCATTAAACCTGTGAAAGAGCTCCTTCGACTTCCTTGTTTGAGTTTATGCTGAATTGAGGAAATATAACAGGTTTAGCATTTGTGGCAGGCTTTAATTTCAGCCTCTGAGCAGCAGACTTAACTTCTTGTGATGTGGGAGGATATTAGAGTTTTCAGTTTCATTCCGTAAGTATTGCCAGTTGTGCCAAACATTTAATAGTTTTACACTGTGGACTGTCGTCCACCAGGAACTGATATCACCTAAGACTTTTTAGAGCCATCTAATAGAAAGATATGTATTCACTCTGATTAGCCCAGGATTTGAACGAGGGTCCCAGAAGAGATATATAAGCCTCTTAAATGCATAGAACTTCTAAGGATATGGGTTTAACTGTCTCCCCCTGTGGTAAATAAGCTGTGACAGCTCTATCAGGGGGGAAAATGGCAAATAAAATTACCACATTATTTTCCTGTGAATATTTTCAGAAGACTAATCTATTTTGCTTCTTTACCTAATAGAACTCTGTTGAGTGGTGTACCCGGACGTTTAATTGGAGGAAACAAACAGAAATCCTCAAACTAACAAAAAGCAACCAGGCAACAGTGGAAAAATAAGAGGTCAAATCTCAGTTTGTTATACTCCTTGCTCTTCAGAAACAGTGTACTTCATTTGAGGAACAGCTGATCAAGCTTTTTGCAGTGTTAATTAGAGAGCCACTAAAATACAGATTGTGATGGTAGCCGTGGTCATGCTGCAGCAGGGGAAGATCTGCACCTCACACTGACACCAAGCGCGCTAGGTTTGGGAGTTCACTCCCCTAGGACTGACAAGTTCCTTTAACTATAACAGACTACATCTAAACCTACTTAAGAGATTTAACTATAAAATCATCTATTTGGATAAAAACACTTAACCTATCAGCATATGACTAAGCTGAAGTCAGGCTCAAAGCTCAGGCTGACTCAGGTGCAAGACTAAGAGCTATATTCTTAGGGAGTATTTTTCTTCTCTGTTTCTGGTCAAACATTTTATATCTCAAAATGCAGGGATTTTAGAGCCGCCTTCAATTTGGCAAGTGCTTTTAAGCTGAGTATTCTTCTGTTCTTCTGAAAAACGACATTCTTATGGTTCCTTTATTTTGCAGTTTGTTCAGTGAGTTAAAAATGAAGCCGGGTCCATATTTTATGCTGAAGAAAAAATAATAGCAAAAGTGGCATCTATACGTATTTGTCTACTATATTGGCTTAATTTTACAGATTTTACATATTTTTTTTTTGCAGTCAGTGCACTGCTGACTTATAATATGCAGTGGTTTAAGTTAAAATTAGAGGTCAAGTATCTTTTGTCAATCTTTTTGATCGGTAAGCAAAGAAAAATGGTAGAAGATGCTGGCAAATCATCTCATTAATTTCAATAAAGCACTAAACCTATTTTTTTAAGAGTTTGAGAAGTCTGAATTTGCAGGGATGATTTTTGAGACGCTTCCCAGAGACAGGTTTGAAACTCTAGCTTTAAAATACATGAATGGCAAAAATACTGCGCAAAGTATATATTTTGTGTACGCTGGTGAAAAATGTGAAGAATTATTTAGCAACTGGAAGGACTGTTCACAAAATGCTTTTGATTTATTGCTATATATACTACAGATCTATATCACTTATTCTTACATTATTTTATTCAAAAACTTGTATGAACCATGAGTTGGCATGTTGTAGAATCCTGAAAAGGCATTAATCAACCTAAATAAACAAGTGCATAGATCTATCTAACAACTATGAAGTAGTTAATAAATTTTTAGCAATTTTATTATAGAAAAAAGGTCTAAAAGAGTAGTGCTTAATTATCTGGACTCCTCTGTGCTGGGCTCTCTTTTGATTGTATTAATGAAGCAGCTGGCCCATTGTTTCTCTTTAATTCCTCTATTGTTTTAAGAATATGTCACAGCTCTTTATTCTTTTATCAGGTGCTGTGCAGGAGGATCCACACAATACCTCATATTCCTACTGTATTTGCCAATGCACAAAGAAACCTCCAAAGCATTTTTCAAAGAAGGGGCACACATAATTTATAAGTTCTCTTCCTTGTACCACTCTACTGTCAAAAATTTCAGCAGTATTGGATTTGAATTAATTATAATTTTATATTAAACAATGTGTCTACATATAGATATATGTACTTTGTTCATGTCAAATGAGATCTGCCCAGTAACTTGTGCCGCACTGAAATGGCATTCATTATGCTGAGTAGTCACAACCCCATGGGTGAGAAGCAAGTGGAACCCAAATATGAAGATCCCATCCTATTGTGGTGTGCAAATTCTCCTTAAATGCTTAACCTGTGCAACAAAGGAAGGAAGATAATAAATTAACTCTAACCCCCATTACCATTACTAAAAAGCATCATTTTTTACAAATTGGAGTATTTCATTGGGAAAGTTTAATTCAGTTGACGATGCCTGGAAGTCACTAAGAGGAGCACAGTCTGTTGTTTAAATAAATTCTGATAGTCTTTTGACCCTTCTTGCAAAAAGATGTGTATACAGGAAATGGGTTATTATGTTGTCGGAGCAACACAATCAACTCTAGTAAGCACAAATTTTACTATGCCAAAGTAGTACTTCCAAATTAACTGACACTGAAAATTGATTTTAATAGGAATTATCATTTATTTCCTAAATGTCTATGTATGCTATTTCTGAGTCAAAAAACTGAACTCAAACGGTTCAGCAGAGAAAAGTGATTAATATCTAAGAGTGGAATACTGGGATTGCATTTGCAGATTGGGTTATATCATCTTTATTCTTCTTAATCTTTGAAAAAGTAGCTGCACTTACTTCCATGAAACAGCTGTACTCAATGAAAACATTGCTTTTAGCAACTTTTTAGCAATCACTTTGCTAAGTCACCTTTCCTTGAAGGAGGGATGTGAATCAAGGGGCTTTGCGATTACATCCATTTTGAAGCTGTTTCCTCCTTGTGGAGTTAATAGGGCAGCCTGCCCTTAAATCTTTTTTTTTCTGCTGTGACGCATAGACCCCAAGTAGTTACTCCTTAATATCTGCAAAAAGTAACTAAAAAAAAAGAAGCCCACTGTCAGAAGGCTCACTGTGCTAAAGTCTGTGTCTTCTCTGGAAGTGTCGTGGGGTTCTGAGAATCAAAAAAGGATGAAGGTCTGTTGCTTTCATTAAATCTTCAAAGTAAATTGCTGATTCTAAATAGAACAGTAGAGGTTTCTTTTTAAAAAAAAAAAATCTCCAGTGTAGGAGGAAAAAATGAAGGACTGTTTAAAAAAAGCAAATTTCTATTGTATTTTGGAGATTTGTCCTATATAAAATAAAGTTTTGCATTAGCATGTGTATCTATCACCACAGTACTCCTTATTCTGAATACAGAAGATAGAGTATTGCTGCATCTAAATATGATTTAATTGGTTCAATTTACAATATATTTTTTATACTAAGCATGGTTCCATATCTTGATGAGCCCAGATGTAGTTGCTCTTGTGGTTTACAGCATCCCATTGCTTGCATTTTATTATTTTTATAAAGCAAATGTCTATCAATCATAGAGATAAATTAGAAAAAATTGTGCAAACATGACACATTGCCAAGATTTTTCCAGCATGCTATGTAATTATTAACCTGATTTTTGCCATTGAAAGAAGCCACGAATTACAGATAGCATGGATGAAGTTAAATGCTTTTATGTTAGATCTATTTTGCTTATACAGTATTCTATAGGTATGGCCATACAATATAATTGAAGCTTTGTCAGCTCTGTAGCCTAGCAACAGATAATACTGTTAGGTTACTGAATTGCTCCTGGTTGACAAGTAGGGAGTATTTTTGTGTTTATCATGTTTGCTAATGATGGGATCCTTTCCAAAAGGCTTGTCTTAATCTTAATTAGAGTTTATCAGCAGAGGTCTGCATGACATTGTGCAGACACTGATTTCATAAATAATAAAAAGTGCAAGTGAAAAATTTGGCAGGAGAAGAAGATATTTAAGACCACTGATTCTTGTAAGAGCAGCATGAATTTCCAAAATGTAATCAAGTTTGAACTGTGACTCTATTCTTTATTATCGAAACTTGCAGTACGCTCTACTGCAGTTTTGACAGCAATTATGAGTATGATTTATAAGCTTCCTGTTAGGAACCAGATCTGTTTGCACAAGAATCTTGATCATAAACATTACAAAGAACAGTAAGTCCACAGTTTTTCAGGGACATCAGGACCTTACTTTTTCCTTTGGATAGAAAGTTTTTTTTTTATTTAAGGTTGTGTGGTTTTTTTCAAGCAGCAAAAATGTTTGCTGTGAAAGATGCAAAGAATCCTGAAATAACCTTTCAATTCGGTGGAAATTCTGAAGGTATCAGATAGCTGCTTCAGTGCCTGATGTCATTTGATAAAGAACTTACGCCAATGCAATTGGAATGTAATTTTTTGCTCTAGCTTACACAATATGATATTCTTTAACTTTCCCAGCTTTCTTTGATTAAATGAGCATTCTTCATTTCTTGCAATGTGAGCTAGAAAAAGAGTTGAAATAAGTACATAAATAGTATTTACAGACATTTTTATTCTCTTCTTCTGGTTTACGTGCATGTATTATGTAGCAGGTAAATCTCTTTAACTGATTTAACCACAGATCAATATATTGAAGACTCAAGAAGCTTTTGTTTTCAGTTCCACAGTCAGAATTAAACTTGTATAGAAAACAGTTTTCCAATGTTACAAAGCCTTCTGATATTTCATAAACTTCCTTTTGGCACTGGAATAAGGATGAGACTTCTTAACTCACCGTGTAAAACCAGTACGACCCTATTCAATATAGATAGATGAGAAGTGTACCCATTAGGGGCAAGAAGGAGGCTGCAAATATTTCAAGTAAACATCTTCCTATCTCCTTCTCCATTGCAGCCTATATTTAGCAAAGACTAATTATAGACATCCTTAGTATCCTTTTGAAATCCCTCATTAACACTACCCTTTGTTTTATGAAACCATGTTGTGCTCTTGAGATAGTACTGCGTACATGTCACTTGTGTTCTACTCTGTGGAAATGCTTGTGGGAAGCAAAAACTTGTTTCCTGTTTTGTAACCATCACCTGTACGGAAGCTGATCCCTAATAAGGGTCTATAAACAACATAATTCATATGATAATCATAATTGGAACTTAAATTTGTTAAATTTATTGAATTTAGAAGCCTTTGTTGGGTCCTCTGCACTCTGTTTCTCTGACTGTGCTGTAGAAGGCTGAAGACTTCCCTTCCAACGTGCACGAAGGCCAGTGTGTTGGCATTAAGGGGCATGAAGCTGTTTGTGTCTTTCAGAGCCCCAAGTATTGCCCCTCCCATTCCGCCAAGCACAGCAGGGGACAAGAGGGACTGTGCTGTGTCCTGTCCCCGTGGATGGAAATTGCTGCCTAAGTCATACGCTTCATTTCCAGCAGCTAGAATCATGCATAATTTGGAAGTTCATCTGAGGATCTGACTTAATATGTCATGTACTGTTGAAAGCCTAGACATACACATCATGATCACTTAAATGCCTCATTTTCTTTAGAGTAAAAAACATGAAAATCACAATGAAATTCTCAGCTGTGCATTATGCTGAGCCAAAGGTTTATATTCAATACAGGGGTGGATTAAGCTTCCATAGCTCTGGCTTACTTTTATAAGCCAGGCTAGAGATGGCTGTGCCCCCAGAGCTGTTGAACATCCCATTTGGCCATGCCTGCCATAGGTGCAGCAGCCCTGGGCACTGGGTGGAGCAGGCGGCAGAGCCCTCTGCCCCCCCCAGCTGTCTGCTTTCAGTCTGCTGCTGGACGTGAGTCAACCCCTACTGAGCTCCAGCACAAGGAGAGTCAGCCTTTTAGCTTGATCCAGACTGATTACAGCTGGAGACCCTGCAATGAGCTACACTGTGGTGTTTGTTTTTTATCTCCCCCAAGGGTACAGCGTGTCAAGATGTTTGCTGGGATAGAGAAAGTCTCAGTTGGTTCTTCTGCATTGACTCACTTTATTAAGGAATCCAGTGAATAAATGCAGTGTAGGAAAAGCTTTTATTCCCTACTAACATACACCAAAACATGTCGATTATTACATCTTCCATATATAAATAAAGTAGAAGTACGTATTAGTAATGGAAATCTTATTTCCTCTCAGGAAATAGACTGTATGGTGTTTACAGTGGGAGTACCCAGTTTCCGGTTTTGAAATTGCAGTGTATGCATCACGTATTTTATCTAGGAGTCTAGTTAAGTGTGCTTTAGGGATTGAGCCTGGGTCTCCCTTGAAGAGGTTTTATACCAGTTTAACTCCAAAGGCTTCTGTATATTTACTCCTCGCTTACATGAGACAATGAGTCAGACTGTGCTCTTTAAATGTTGGAATTCCAGCTTGGTCATTAGAATTCTCCAATTGTAGCCATTTATCTTCACACTTCATCTTTTTATTCTCTAGAGGAAATTACTCAGATTTGCACCATTTAATGCTGTAAATTTTGGACAGTAGTGAACAGGATGCTTTGGTCCTATTACAGTAAATTTTGTGTAAACTTTGGAGCCACCTTCAACTGCTGTATTACCAAAGGGTGAATACAAAGACACTTTACTTTGAAACTTGTACACCACTTTGAGGTCTGGAAGCTTAGCTTTACTTTTCCACTGAAACACACTGTCACTGATGCTGTTTTGTTTGCTCATCTTTGAAAGCTAATAGACTGGTTTAATTAATTGTCCAAGATTTCTCTAAAACAATGTCCTAATTCTTCCATTTAGCTGTGGC
Source organism: Penelope pileata (assembly GCA_013396635.1). NCBI lineage: Eukaryota > Metazoa > Chordata > Aves > Galliformes > Cracidae > Penelope > Penelope pileata. The sequence continues at coordinate 136,128 of WBMW01001260.1, read as the reverse complement.
ATATCACACACTGTTGTTATCTCCTCTACCAGATTTTTGCAACAAGTTGTTTTAAAACTATAATCTCTTTGAGGGAAAAAAAATGAAGTGCAGTTGAAAAGGCAGTTATGCCGAAAGATAAACACAGCAATATTACTTATCAAAACGAATACAGTTTTTGCTTGCCTAATGAATACAACATATAGCTTTTCTATATATACAAAACCTGAGGAAAAAAAAAAAGCTTTATAACATATAAAGTATGCAACATTATTTCAGGCATAACTGTATTGGATATGTATCTAGGCCTGAGAGTGTAGATAACACAATATAAGTGCTTTGCCTGTCTAAACATGTTAAATAAATGAGCATTCACTATCGCATTCAAATACATTAGTAGATGTACTCGCATAGTTAATTTTCTTTTTAATGCACTACACGTGACATTTGCAGCACAGAACTATAGTGTATCTTACTGTTTGATGAAAGTTATTCCACCTCCCCCCCCCTTTTAAACAAACCTTTATTTGAATAAGCCTTTATGAAGCAGATCTTTGGCATATCTTCTTTTCAGGAAGTTCAGTCAGTGTAAGCAGAGATAAAGCAGTCATGTTACGGAGAGTATTACATAAGGGAAGATATTTTAGAGAAAGATGGTGGCAAGCAAAGGGAAGGGAAGAATGCCCTGAAGAGGAAATCTGATGTCTTTCTTGCAGCTGTTTGGTTTTATTGTACTGTGATTTGGTATTCAAAGTAAAACAAACTGAGAGTTACAAAAAATATACAGGAAAATTGATGAAAAGTAGTGATTAGAGCAGTGCCATATAAAATGTTTTCACCTTTGATTTTTATAATGCTGAAATACATAATCATACTGCAAATAATTAGGAGAAGTATCCCCAAATTGTTTTTCTTACACATTGAAAAATCTAGACAGAAGGTGGTAAAAGTGAAATTTGTTTGCCTTTTTGCCTTGAAGAAGCCTTCAAAATTAAGAAATAAAATAAAAAAAGTGTAAAGATACGGCCCTGATATTTTATGTTCTGGAATCAGATGCCATCAATTAAATCATTCTGCTTTTATGTTTCCTGTAGGAGGGCAGCTCTGGTGTACCACAACCAAGGCCATCTCAGAGGGTGAAGAGCTGATTGCCTTTGTTGTGGATTTTGACTCAAGGCTGCAAGCTGCTAATCAGATGACTCTTACAGAAGGGATGTATCCTGCTCGCCTGCTGGACTCAATACAATTGCTCCCTCAACAAGCTGCAATGGCATCTATTTTGCCTACAGCTATTGTGAACAGTAAGTGTTGAATGCTGTTCTCTGGCTTTGTTTAAAAAGAGCAGTGTGTTAAAGAATATATGAAGAGCTAGTACAGTAACAGTGAATTGAAGACCACAGAAACCGCATGGCTTAAAACACACAGCTGAAAGCCTGTGTGGGTTCCTGCATCATTTCAGCTGAACTCAGAGACACAAGAGGAGGAAGAAAAGTGCCCTGCCAGCTGAGCTCACCCAGAGCATCTGACCTGCCTTCGTGTGACAGGCCTGTGATCTGCTCCCAGAGGTGACAGAATCAGAAACTGTTTAAAAAGCAGATAAGATAGGCCTGGTAACTCACAAAGTCCCACTGCCTTCACTGCCCAACTCTGTTGCTTACAGTTTCAACTTCTGATAACTCACAATAGTCAATGAATAGAATTAGTTCTTTTCAGTGGCTGTTTCAAAATGCAGCAGCAATCATTACTTAAAGCATCCCTGGTTTATTGTAGTATCTCTGTTCAGTGTTGCTACTCGAGAATGTTTTTAAGTCCTCTGGACATCAATTGACCGTATCATGGACAAAATATAGCATGTAATTAAGTGCTGTCCTTAGAGAGGAGTTACGTTAGCACATGGTAAGTCAGTTCCTGAACTGGGACAGTTCAGCTTGCACATTCTGCTTATTAAATTTCATTTCTGTAACTTTTCCTTATTACTGCTTTTTACTTTTATGCAGCCCTAGTTCCTCATCCTCCTTATCTTTCATCATAACACTTCCCCATGCTTCCTGTGGTTTGTAAGTACTGTGATTAGAGACAGTGAACTACTGAACACAGTATTTCAGGTGTGAGTGCACCTGAGTCCCACAGACGCATGATCTGCCACTCAGGCTCACACTGAACAATACTATCTTGAACAGTCTCACTTTCTTCAAGCTTTTCAGGCAGGACTAAACAAAATATCTGTGGTAACACCTTTCAAGTCACCTGAGTCCTCCCTCAGAGACAGTTGACAGGAATTTCAATCACTTTAGCTAACCGTGTTCATTTTTACCCTAGAAGTGGGGCAGTTGTGAGGTGACATCTCTGTTCACAGAAGCAGCAATTATCATTGTACAGGATCTCTCCAAAAGGTGGTGTTGGGAGCCCCTTAGATGGACCAGCAAATTACTCTTACTTATAGCCAACAGGTGCAAGGGAGCCACCAGGGAAGGAATTACCTAGCTGGAAGGGCAAAGACCCATGTGCAAATTGTTTCAGCTGATGATACATTTTTGTGTAAATTCATGCAAGGCAAACTCTGGGCTTTGGCAAAGCTGTCAGATTCCTACAGCATCGAATTGCTGGATTCACCTTTGTTGACCTTACTGACTTTTGTAGAACGCTGGAAGGCCACAGTGATTGCTTCCTCTGATGCTAGGAGGAATCCACGTGCATTTATGGTGGATCAGCTCTTGCTATCCAGGCTCAGCAATAACTTAGAGTAACCTCAGTAGTCTTAACTCCCAGAGGCTACTAAAGCACCAAATCTCACTGTCGAGAACTTTCTACCTCTGCCTCTGACCAGGATATGTTTCCACATTTCCTTGTTGAGTTGGTGAAATTCAGTTTCTTCAGTGAAGTCTTGAGTCAGATGTAAGTCCAACAATATGCTAACTGCACATTTAGTTCTATAGTGAGGCACGTTAGAGACTGTATTTTCAGATCTCTAAAATTTCGATTTCTAGAGAAAAGTAAATGCTGTAGTGTTGTTTTTGTTTTCTTTTTTAATGTTTCTTAACATTTCCTGTTTAAAACTCAAAATTAGAATATCACCTTTGGCTTAGACTGCTTGAACTTGAATGTTTTGTCTTCTGAATTGATCTACTGAAATATTTTGGAACTATCTGTTGAAACAAATTGAAATATTTTGCTTTTGAAGAATTTAAACATTAAACTCAGAGTGACCTTTTTCTACTTTGCATTGCTTTGGGGAAGTAATAGCTTCAGATCCTATTCCTATACATTATTCTCTCTGGAATTCCATCCATAGGAAATAAAGATGGTTGATGTCAAATTTGTTAAGATAATCAGAAAGTTCAATTCTGTGATAGGTTCAGTCAAATAAATTCAAATGAGACATACTAATAATCAAAATTTTCAATTTTGTTGTGGAGTTTCTGTTCTAAGGAAGCCTCAGTGATACAAGTTTTTGAAATGGTTTGAAGCCAAAAAATAGTAGTGAATTGTCAGCTTTCACATGAGATGGGCATTTCAGACGCTGTGAGCTGTATCAATAATGTTTTAATAGTAGTATGTTAAATACTAACAGCTCCATTAAATCTTTGTATCTTAAAATCACAGTTATTCAGTGGCAAAGGAAAAAATAGAATCTGGTAGTGTTGAAAATATTTTAGACAAATTCATGAGCAGAAGAATAGACAAGCATTAACAGTGCAATCAGAGAAGCAAACTGAACAATGTAAATTTTGGTTGCATTTGTAGAGATTTAACATATAAAAGACTCATTCATTTCACTGGTTTGGTGTCTTCAACTTTGTTTGCCCAAAGGAACTGGAACAGAGCAGTTGTCCTAGACACATCAATACTTGTGAATTATATCATTAGCTACATGTGCTTTAATAGATCAAGGCCAAGACTTTCAAAGGTGGAAGTGAAGCAAATAAGGAATTCTCAGAGCAGCCAACTATTCTTCAAGTAAATCAAAATCACAAGTAGCTTCTTGTGGAAGCAATCTCAGTGAGAGTTTTGCTGTTGACCAAGATGTCTGCATTTTGATGTTGATTACAGTTGCCTGACAGCCTGACTGCACTCACACTTTTATCCTCTCCTACTCCCAAAAACGAGACAGATGCACCCAAAACTGCTACAGCAAATGTCACATGGCCTATAGTAACTCCCAAACCATGTCGAGGAAAGGGGAAAATGTTAATTGACATAAGCCAAAAGTGTGGTAGGGAACATCCTCATGTTTTAACAATGTAAAAAAGAAGCTCCAGTGCTACGGTCTAGACCCTGTCACTGTTTAGTTTACTGGTATAGATGTACCGTAAAGGGCTAGGGTTTCTCTCTTGTTCTCACTGATAGGATAGTGAGTTCAGCTTTCGAAAATGTGAAACAGATCTTTTATCCTTCTGAGATGGATACACAAAATTTACTGTGTAGGTATCCTTCTGTCATATATCTGTATGTCATATATCAAGAATCATATATCTGTCTGCTTTGTGTGAATACACAGTATTCATCATTACTCTTATGTGAGTAAAGCATGTAGCCTCCAGTGCATGATCAACCTATCTACTCCCTCTGCTGCTGGGAAGCACTCTGTGCAACCTCTCCATTGTCTTCCCCTCAGAGAGGATACTGGCGCTTCAGGATAAAAGACAATGAGAAACTGCATTATTCTTAGCAAATACCTCTTTTGAGTTGTGAAAAGTGGAACTGTAACAATTTGTCAACAATAAGAAGACAAAGTATATTGGAAATTTTAACTTCTAGTTTTAATAACAAGAACCCAGGAAATAAACATGCTGCTTACTATAACACTGCATTCAGTATTGCAGGATCTAAACAAAATATAATCTAGTCTGGCCTCCAGGGTATGAGAGCAACAGGTTTTACAGTGATAACTACATAAACATTCTGAAAGCATTAATTCTTCAGAATGATCTGCAATTAGAACTCAAAAATTGCAAGGCCACATGCTGAAAAGACTTGTGCGTGCACACACAAAAAGCATGCTTGACAAATGTCACATACTGGGTGACGATGTTCAGGATATACAGCTTATTTTTGAATTGATACTGCATAGTCACCTTAAACAACTGATTTTATTTCATTTTTAAATAATTATATGTCCCAAACTTCCAGCTTAAGTAATACTGATTATTATAAAATTCAGATTTTGAAAGAAACTACTGTCTTCCACATTCAGCAAGTGACATTTTAATAAACCTATGGTTCTGTTTTAAGTATTTTATTAAATAAGGATGTCTTTAATGGAGAAGTGAAGGGAATTAATCCTGCTTTGTTAATTGGCTGGCACTGAATGCACCATAGCTAACCTGCACCTGGTTATATTTGCTTGCAGAGGACATATTCCCTTGCAAATCCTGTGGCATTTGGTATCGAAGCGAGCGGAATCTGCAGGCCCACCTCATGTACTACTGCAGTGGGAGACAAAGAGAGGGGCCTCAGCTGTCGGAGGAAAATGAAGATAGTGCTCAACAGATATCCAGTGTCTGCCCCTTTCCACAGTGCACCAAAAGTTTTTCTAACGCAAGAGCTCTTGAAATGCACCTAAATTCTCACAGTGGTAAGTGGCATATATTTTGCTGTATCACCTCCTAGATTTACATTTTCATAGAATTATTCCCTATAAACATGCCATTGAATAATGTCTCCATCTATATTCTCCACCAAACACTTCTCTCAAGTGTTCTTTCTCTATTTTACTAATCCTCATTTAAACGCTGTCTGTCTCATAATGTGTATATACACGCACACAGACAGCATTTCTTTCTTAGTGAAAGTAAGTTCAAGAATCCAAACATGACAGGACTGCTGCTGCTTGGTTTCTGCGAGATTTGGTCAGTTACTTCGGGGTTTCTTTCCCCAAATGTCAATCTCCTAGACCGCAGTCTTTACCTACCTTCTTTTGACACTCAGTGGAGAGAGACATACCTCCCAAGACCAAGTGCTTCTGAAATAAGATCTTGGGGTCCTAGAGTAGGCTTCTGGTTTTAAGGCAGGAGGCTTTAAGGAGCAGGATTGGCAACTCTGTGTGTGCTTTTCTCAGGGCACTTATTTCATTAAAATTTCTCATTTCATATAAATATTCCTTTTCTCCTTACATATGCAAAATGGAGATAGTATGTTCTTTATCCATGTTGTTAAAATGATAATGCTAGATTAATGGAAAGTAAGACTGCAAAATTCCTGAGATTAAAAATCTGGAACTCAGCAGGAATCTTATCTCCCTCACTGAAGGTCCTTTGAGTGTGCTGCTTGAATTTGTTTTGAATTAGGTCTGGGACTGCAGGTTTTGAATTTGCAGAACATTCTGTACTGGAGTTTCCATTAGCACACAAAATCTGGAAATGAGAAAGACTGCAATTTCAGGTATGGGTGTGTTGTTTGTCTTGTGTACAGAGATATGTCTGTACAGAAACAAGGGCCCAACGGTGGATCGTAACGCTCCTGTTAAATATATAAAGGGTGGTAATTACTTTATTCACTGAAGAAAGTGATTCATCTTTGGTGGTAAAACTCATGAGGAAGTGGAAGTCTGTTCTGCGGACTTAGAGAAGTGAAAAATGTTCCTCTGATACTTGGGCAGCAATTACAAATCTGGAAGGAATCGTATTGCCTTCTTGCTTTTTTTCTCTGAAAATGTCATGAAGTTTCTTCTTCTGATTCTGTTTAAATTATATTTCCTTGTTTGAAAAGAAGTGCAGTATGGAAGCTGCCTAGGGGATGTTGGAAGATGTTTTTAAGTATACGAAAGTTAGACAAGTTTCCATACCATCTCAACTCTGTCCCTATACATGTATACATTAGTATCTAACCTGAAAGTTTTAGCACAAAAGACAAAAAAAAACAGATATTTGGCATTGCTAATCAGTGGATTATCTCATAGAAGTCACAGTTCCAGATCACACTTTGGTTTTTTCTTCAGCATCTCAAAGGAGTTTGGTACATCCCAGAACAAGACTAGAAGAGTGGAAAACTTCCTAATGTAGACAATGCGAGTAACAACCATTCTTTCAGAAGTCAGGTCTTTTTGTACTTCCAGGTCCTAACTTTGAGCACCAGTCTATTGCTGTTTTTCATCTCTCTTGCCTAGCACATATTTCAGTGTTCAGCAAACAGTGAAACAGTTTCAACAAGTGAGGGAATGCATACCAAAATGTCTTACAGCTGAGTAATGAAAACCAAGTAGTTTTGGAAGTTAACAAGTTAATTTCTCCCCATTCAGAGAGGAATTTTGAACTCCTAACTGTTGTCTTAGACAGTTGCTTCGGCTCTTTGGATTTGGTGACATATCATTGACTTAGATGTGGGGAGGATTTGCAGCTGTGAGTTGTGAGTGACCATGTCTTCTTGCAATCTAGAATGAAGCATCTGTGTTCCTTGAAAGACATAGGCCTGAGATCTGGCCAAACTTCCAGTAAGAAGTTTTAGGTATTTATGAGACCAGAGACTAAAACTCGAGTCTTTCCTTCCTTTTTAGTCACAAACTAGTCAGTTCAGTCAGTCTTTCTCTCTTTCGGATCTCATCCCTTTAGTTCTTCTATACAGTTATAAAAGTTATGCTGCTGTTTCTGCAGTAGGAATGAGACATTCCTCTTTGAAACACCTTGCATCTTAGTTATGGGTTTGCTTCAGCTTTTGTGACAGGTCCCACAAAGTGTGTAGACTCTGGAAAGTCTGTAGGGAGACTTCACTATGACTGCATTGTGTAGTGTGGAAGCACATGGAGAACTATCTCATGACAGTGGAAGAGATAAAGCTTCTTGTGTTCTCCTGGTGAAAAAACTCCTGACAGGGAGCAAGCACTAGTTAAAGTGCCATGTGTCTCTTCTGCTCAGTTCTGTCCTCCAAGGTCCAGATTATTTCAAATTTTAAATGCATATCACAAATGTGAGAGTCACTGATGCTAGGGGTGAAATGAAGACTCCCAGATCCAACAGAATGACTTCACACAGGTTGAGCAACAATATTCTTACAGTTTTATTTCGTTCCACTGTCACAAAAATAGTTGACGTGACCAAGGCGTGTGCTTGTATGTATACACAGAACCCATATCCATGTTTCATTTATATTTCAAATACAGTCTCTTCCAATTATTTTTCAGCATTTATTGTCTAACAAGTAAACAGAATCTATGTTGTTGCAAGACAAATTTGGTCTTACCTCTTTTTAATCATTTTCATTTTCAAAATACTGTGAAACATTTTTGTATTTTAGCAGTGGTTGTAATATTTGAATGTACTATTATTGGTAGGGAAAGCTGTAATAAGTTGATGAGGAAAAGCTGTATTACATCAGTAGCTGCCTACGGCCATTGTATGTGGGAGACAAAATGTTGGTGAAACCATGTTTTATTCCTCATCCTACTTTCACAGTGAATGCAACTCATTAGTCCTTTCTGATGACAATAGTTCTGTATCCTGTCCCCACTGTAGCCAGCTAACACAAGCAAAAAATTGAACATCAGTAATGGCAGAATCATGGAATTTTAGGGGTTGGAAGGGACCTCTAGAGATCATCCAGTCCAACCCCCCTGCCAAAGCAGGCTCCCTACAGTAAGTCACACAGGTAGGCATCCAGACAGATCTTGAATATCTCCAGGGAAGGAGATTCCACAACCTCCCTGGGCAGCCTGTTCCAGTACTCTGTCACCTGCACCATGAAGAAGTTCTTACGCATGTTGGTGCAGAACTTTCTATGTTTCAGTTTCTTGTTATTGCCCCTTGTCCTATCACCACACACCACTGAAAAGAGTCTGACCTCGTCCCTCTGCCTCCTGCACTTTAGATATTTGTAGACATTGATAAGATCCCCTCTCAGTCTTCTCCAGGCTGAACAGCTCCAGGTCACTCAGCCTTTCCTCATAAGGGAGATGTTCCAGGCTCTTTATTGTCTTTGTGAGCTGGACACAGTACTCCAGGTGAGGCCTAACCACGGTGGAGTAGAGGGGGACGATCACCTCACTTGACTTGCTGGCTACGCTCTTTTTAATGCACCCCAGGATACCATTGGCCTTCTTGGCCACCAGGGCACACTGCTGGCTCATGGCCAACCTGTTGTCCACCAGGATACCCAGGTCCTTCTCTGCAGAGCTCCTCTCCAGCAGGTCCCAACGTGTACTGGCACATGCGGTTATTCCTCCCCAGGTGCAAGACTCTGCTCTTGCTTTTGTTAACCTCATCTGGTTCCTCTCTGCCCAACACTCCAGCCTGTCCAGATCTCACTGAATGGCAGTGCAGCTTTCTGGCATGTCAGCCACTCCTCCCAGCTTCATATCATCGATGTAATACTCAAAGTGCTACTCCTACTCTGTCTGGTTTTCAGGGACTCTAAGTTTGAGGACTGTACCTCAAAGGAGCCATATAATAACCTTGAGTTTCTTAACCTTGATGTGCTTTCCATGCATTCAAAATATCCAGTGATTGTGTGTGGGGAACATTATGTCTCCTCAGTTAAAACTGTAATTTCTAAGACCTTTTCATTTAGGATAAGTCCAGTCTATTTTTATCCTTTCCCTTGTTCTTTTTTTACCCTTCATCTCTGAAGAGTGCACACAGATACTAAGGCTCTCCACAACATAAGTCTGGGAGTCTCCTCTTGCAATCTGAGGAAAGAAATTCTGAACCAATTCAAGTATTTTCATAGTGACTAATACATATGCAAGATTCCCATCAGAAGAAAATGAGTTATTCTCACAGTGTTTATACCTTCTGTGCAACTAATTTTCCTGTGTACTTCCTAAAGGGGGAAATGGTCACTTTAACTTGTATTTCACTTATCTTTTCTACAGGAGTGAAAATGGAAGAATTTCTCCCACCTGGTGCTAGTCTGAAATGCACAGTTTGTACTTACACTGCAGATTCAGTGATTAACTTTCATCAGCACCTGTTCTCGCATCTTACTCAAGCTGCCTTTAGATGCAATCACTGCCATTTCGGCTTCCAAACTCAGAGGGAGCTACTGCAGCACCAAGAGTTACATGCCTCTGGCAACAAGATTCAGAGAGAAAGTGACATTGAACACTCTCCAAGTGGAAATGAAGAAGGTTTACAGCCAGCAACAGACCTGTTAAGCAGAAATGATGTTCCCCAGGGCCAAAAGACCATGCAGACTAAAGATGCAAGTTCTGATACAGAGCTTGATAAATGTGAAAAAAAGGCTCCGCTTTTCCTTCCAAACCAGAGACCAGAAACACAGCCTGCAACAAATAAGCAAAGTTTTTCATACACTAAAATAAAATCTGAACCATCGAGTCCAAGACTTGCCTCATCGCCAGTTCAACCTAATATCGGTCCCTCTTTCCCAATGGGACCTTTTCTTTCTCAGTTTGCTTTTCCCCAGGACATTACTGTGGTTCCTCAGGCTTCAGAGATATTAGCCAAAATGTCTGAACTGGTCCACCGACGGCTGAGGCATGGAAGTAGCAATTATCCTCCAGTAATTTACAGTCCTTTAATGCCAAAAGGGGCTACATGTTTTGAGTGTAACATAACATTCAATAATTTGGACAACTACTTGGTACACAAAAAGCATTACTGCAGCAGTCGATGGCAGCAGATGGCAAAATCACCAGATTTTTCCAGTGTTCCAGAGAAAATGCCAGAAGCTGTAAGTCCCAGTAATGGTCAAAGCTCAATAAGCATCCTGAATACAGCTCCCCACACATCAGATCCAGAGAATCAACTTCTGCAGGCATCTTGCATAAACTCTCCCAATGTTTTAGATTTGATTGGGCCAAACAACAAAGGACATGACAAAGACTTTGCAGCACAAGCCAAGAAGTTATCGACCGCAAGCAATGGTGATGAGAAGATAAATGGAAAACCTTCAGATGGGAAGAATTCCGGTAATCCTTTAGTAGAAGGGGAGAGTGATCCTAATAAGACCACATGTGAAGCTTGTAATATTACTTTCAGCAGACACGAAACATACATGGTTCACAAGCAGTATTACTGTGCCACTCGCCATGATCCCCCGCTAAAGAGATCTGCTTCCAACAAAGTGCCTGCCATGCAGAGAACAATGCGTACACGGAAGCGAAGGAAGATGTATGAGATGTGTTTACCAGAGCAAGAACAAAGGCCACCACTAGTTCAACAGCGATTTCTGGAAGTGACTAATCTTGGCAATCCTTGTACATCTACTCAAGAGTCAACAGAGAGCCTTGGAGAATGTTACCATCCACGATGTGATATATTTCCAGGAATAGTGTCAAAGCATCTGGAAACATCACTGTCTATTAACAAATGTGTTCCAGTTTCAAAGTGTGATACTCCCCACTCTACTGTGTCTTGCTTGGAGATGGATGTGCCAATAGATCTCAGTAAAAAATGCTTACCCCAGTCAGAGAGGACATCTACCTCTCCCAAAAGGCTGCTGGACTACCATGAGTGCACAGTATGCAAGATAAGTTTTAACAAGGTAGAGAACTACCTGGCTCATAAGCAAAATTTTTGCCCTGTCACTGCCCATCAGCGTAACGACCTGGGACAGCTTGACAGTAAGGTGTTTCAAAACCCAGAAAGTGAAAGAAACAGCCCAGATGTCAGTTATGAAAGAAGCATAATCAAATGTGAGAAAAATGGAAACTCGAAACAGTCCTCTCCTAATGGAAACTTATTTTCTACACACTTAGCAACACTTCAAGGACTAAAAGTCTTTAGTGAAGCAGCTCAGCTTATTGCTACAAAAGAAGAAAACAAACATTTGTTTCTTCCACAATGCCTTTACCCTGGAGCAATAAAGAAAGCTAAAGGAGCAGATCAGCTTTCTCCATATTATGGAATAAAGCCAAGCGATTACATTTCTGGTTCTCTCGTCATTCATAATACTGATTTAGATCAAAGCACAAATACAGAAAGTGAATCTCCTAAAGGTCAGGCTCCTTCGAATGGCTGTGCTGTGCAGAAGAAAGAGTCCCTTCCACTATTGCCAAAAAATAGAGGCATGGTAATAGTTAATGGGGGACTAAAACAGGAAGAAAGACCTGCCACAAACCCACAACAGGAGAACATTTCCCAGAATCCTCCCCATGAAGATGGGCACAAGTCTCCTTCTTGGATCTCTGAGAATCCCTTAACTGCAAATGAAAATGTCTCTCCAGCAATTCCTACAGCAGAAGAACAGTTGTCTAGTATAGCTAAAGGAGTGAATGGTTCTACCCAGGCCCCAAGCAGTGGAAAGTATTGCCGACTGTGTGACATCCAGTTCAACAATCTTTCAAACTTTATAACTCATAAGAAGTTTTATTGCTCATCACATGCAGCAGAACATGTCAAATGAAACAATTGGTTACCTTTGGTACCCATGTTTAACATATTGTTCCATACAGTCTAAAGAAAGCTGTTCGAGTTACATCTGGACAATCAGGAGATTTCACTATTGCTGAGTTAAAGACTTAAAGGTGTAATTTCATTACAGTCCATTAGTAAAGTGTATTATTGGTGCCATTTTCAAAAATATTAATTTATTTTACCAGCAGTATTCATAGCTGTAGTTATGTTATTTTTTATTTAAAAACTTTATATTAAAGTCATTTGTAATGTTATTGTATAGTTATTGTGTAGCACATATGGTTTGCACTGTATAGTAGATTTTAAAGAAAATAGTCACAAACAATACAGAAAAGCATTTTAGAAATAGCTTCAAAAGCACTTGTGTATCCTGATTTTTTTTCTTATATGCTGTTGCAGATATATGTATATGCTAAAATATAACTTGCAAAGAAGTTTCAACTATGCTGTAAAGTTCGCCTTAAAATTTCAATTTTTTGAACAATTGGGCTCAGTTTGCACTTTATATTTTAGCAGATACAGTACCTTAGTCATTAGGCTTTGCATTTGTATGTAGCAGTATGTTTCTGTCCACTTTCTTAATCTGAAACGTACGTTAAATGAAGATGGCAATTTTTTTCTTGTATAGTACTTGTATTTTCTTTCGCTGATGCATCTCTGTCTCAATTTTTAAACCTTTGCTGTTAAATGCAATACTTTATAAAGAATGAACAAAATTACTGGAAGCAGTATTGTAACTAATGAGGTCATATCAATCAGTTTTATCTTTTGAAAGGCACATTCTAAAACAAAACCCTAAACTCAATGCTGCAATTATGAATCTAATTCATATATAAGATATATTTAAATATAAGAGTAGCAATACTGCAACTGGTGATCACAAAGATAATGTTCTACTTCTGATAGAAATAATTTCTCAACAAATGTTGTTACTATGCATGTATATGGATGGAATAAAATTCCAGATCATTGGAGATGTTTGGCAGTAATTTCTTTAAATTTGTTTTATTTTGTTTTTCAAGGAGGATTTAGAGCTCACAAACTGTAAACAACCTCTCAGGAACAGGTTAGCATTGCTCCCTCTTCAATGGAAGCAAAGTGTTCAAAGAAGAAATCAGTACAAAGGATGCCTCCACTTCAAAGGAGTCCTTGCTATCAGGTCACTAATACAACTGAAAATCTAAGGCAACCTAGTGAACTAAAATTTAAAATGTGAACGGTTGAAACCAAGAAGGCTGTTCCTTTTATTAATCATAGAATTCTAGAATCATCAAGGTTGGAAAAGACCTTCAAGGTCCTCTTAGTCCAACTGTCTACCTACCACCATGATTACCCATAAAACCACTAAACCATTTCCCTTAGTACCACATCTAGATATATCTTGAACACTTCCAGGGACGGTGACTTCACCACCTCCCTGGGCAGCCTGGGAAGTTGTATTTCCCCATCAGCAGTTCCATATGTCAAGAATGATGAAACAAGCTGCTTCATGATAATTCTAGTATGATTCTTTATGTTTTCGTTAGTCTTAAGAAAAACAACTAATAGCATTTGTTTAGATTGAACAGCAGTTTGCTCCACTAATTCAATATATAAATTACTGTTCAATAATTTATGTTAAAGTCTGGGCAAAGGCACAATTAATACTCTTCACTTGCAATTACTTAGTCTCCTGTACGTTATTTTCATTAAAAAATTGATATTTTAATAGTGAACTATTGATACATTTTTTATCCTATGAATTTGAAAGCAGAACTGTAAACTGAATATGTCACATAGTCGTAGTTAATTTTGCTCCTGTATCAGGCAAAGAAACAGTGCAGAATCGAAAACATAAAAGGATGATATTTCAACTAAGCATCTAGAGTCAGATGTAAGAGCATGTAACACTACCGACTGCCCCTATATACTTTGAAACTTAATTTCTCCTTATGTGTTTACAAGTATGGGTGAACAGATACATGTTGATTTTATGATTCTATGTGGCCCAGTAATGAAAATATAAAAAACGCCGTTATTTTCAGCTCTGATGATTATCTGGGCTTTAAATATAGAACAGCAATGCTTAACGTTGTGCCAGGTCTCACTTTCAACAAAGATAAGTCTATACATTAATTTCAGTAGGACCAAAAGTCATTCTTATAACAAGTATTTTTGAAAATAATTCTTACAAAAGAAGAGAAGTGTTGCAATCTCCAGATGGGTAAACAGACAAATCATTCACAATTATCAATTAAAATTTTATTAGAAAATATCGTACCAGTATATCTAAGACCTCACAGTATTTAAAGTAATTGGTTCATTTTGACCTGTTTGGTGGCAAACGTTATTTTGAAAATCATCCATCATACAAAATTGGTTTAAAGCACCTAGTGATTACATCTAGATATGTCTGAATTAAGCTGAGTCTGAAAGATTCACATCTATAGATAAAACTTTTAGGTGTAGTTGATCAGAAAGCTACAGGTTATGTAATTTACAGTTGCTACGGATGTGTTCACACCGTGAGAAGATCAAGAAGAATATCAGAGTTAAAGGGAGTACCCAGCTGAAAAGTGCCAAAAGGGAAAAGCATTATCATAGAACATTTCTGATCAGGGCATCTGATATATTGCAGAAGTAACTTAAAGCCTGGCATGCTGTATTATATTCTTTCCACTGGCTAGTCCAATTGCTCTCACTACACAGAATATACCTGGTGGCATTTTTTCTTCATATCTAACCTATATGGTTGAATGGTCCCATTTTTAAAAGTTCAAAACAAGTACAATCTGTTCATCCGCAGGTATGGTGTTAATAGAGTTTTAAACACATTTTACACATTTTTCTTACTTCACTGGAACATCTAACAATTCTGACATATCCTAAACCCCAAAGCTATATCATCACACTCTCTGAAAGTAAAACTTTACATTACTTGCTAGACGTTAACTGAAAATAACACAGAGCTGATACAAACAAGTCCAGGAGATATATCTAAACACCGTGATGATAACTTCTTTGTACAAGTACTAAGGTAGCTGACTAGGAAGTGTGCCCTCCTAGATTTGTTGCTTGTAAACAGAGAGGATCTCATGGGAGAAGTGGCCGCTGGTGGTCTTCTTGGTCATAGTGACCATAAAGCAGTCTAGTTTAAAATCTTTGGTGATAGGAGGAAAACTGACGCCAAAACTTCATCCATGGATATGGAGAAAGCAGTCTTCAGGCTGCTCAGGGAACTAGTTAGCAAGGTCCCCTGCGAAACTGCTTTTGAAGGTATTGGGGTGCATCAGTGCTAGTCACTTTTAAAGTGCCACCACTTAAGAGCACAGGAATAGGCCATTCCAAAATATCAGAAGTCAAGCAGATGGGGTAGAAGGTCAGATTGGCTAAGCAGGGATCTTCTTCTAGAGTTTAGACAGAAAAAGTGTGTGCCCGCTAGAAGTGAGGGAGATCAGGCAACATGAAAGGACTGAAGATGCTGTTCACTGGAGGAAGGAGAAACTTCATGTGGCCAAAAATTAGTTAAAGTAGAAGCTGGCCATTAATGTGGAGTACAATAAGAATGGCTTTTTTAGATATGCTGACAGTGAAAGGAGGACGAGAGATAATACTGATCTATTACTTGATAAGGATAGTCACCTCACAAATAGAGATGTAGACAGAACAGGGACATTTAATGCCTTCTTCACCTCTGTCTTCAGCACCAATCATAGGTTGGAGAACCATGACTACACTAACAATAAACCCCCAGCCAAGCCTGAACTTGTGCAGAATTTACTGCTCCAGTTGGATGTCTGTAAGTCTATGGGGCTGAATGGGATTCATTCCAGGGTGCTCAAAGAGCTGGCTGGTATGATCACAAGACTTCTCTCAATTGTTTTTCTATGGTCTGGGGAATCTGGAGAGGGCCCAGTTGACTGAAAGCTGACAAATGTTATCTTGGTTTTCAAGAAGGACAGGAAAGACCTTGGTAATTACAGACCTGTCGGTCTCATAGTCTCAAGCTTTCATAAATGACTTGGATGCAGTACTTGAAGCACTAACTAAGTTTGTGGACAGCACAAAATTGAGAGGAGCTGTTGATTCTGTCAAAGATAAGGAGGCCTTTCAGAGAGATCTCAAAGTATTAGAGGGATGGGCTATCACCAACTGCATGAAGTTGAACAAGAGCATGTGCTGGATTCTGCACCTGGCAACCCTGGATAAATATATGATCTGGTGGACAAAACGCTGGAAAACATCCTTACAGAAAGGGATCTGGGGGTCGTGGTCAATGGTAAATTGAATCTGAGTCAGCAGTGTGCCTTGGCAGCCAAAAGAACTAGCCATACCCTGAGATGCATCAGGCCAAGCACTGTCAGTTGGGCGAGGGAAGGGATTGTCCTGCTCTGCTCTGCACTGTGCGGCCTCACCTTGAGTATTGTATGCAGTTTTGAATGCCACAATATAAGGACATATAATTGCTAGAGAGCATCCAAAGGAGGACTATGAAGATGGGGAGGGGTCTAGAGGGCAAAATGTATGAGGAGTAGCTGAGGTCCCTTGATTTGATCAGCCCAGAGAAGAGGGAGGCCTCATGGCAACCCACAGCTTTCTCATGAGGGGAGCGAAGGGGCAGCGCTGATCTCTGCTCTCTGATGACAGTGACAGGACCCGAGGGAACAATACAGAGCTGTGTCAGGGGAGGGTCAGGATGAGGACTAGGAAAAGATTCTTCACCAGAGGATGGTCGGGCATGGAACAGGCTCCCCAGGGCAGTGATCACAGGCAGCTTGGTCACAACATCAAGCTGCTAGAGTTCAAGATGATTTTGGACAACACTCTCAGACATAGCGTTTGAATTTTGGGTGGCCCTGTGTAGCTAGGGTTTGAAGTTGATGATCCTTGTGGGTGCCTTTGAGCTCAGGATATTCAATGATTCTATGATGATTCTGATTGTGATTTGTTATGTGAGTCGCAAATATAGATTATTGACATTTAATCTCGTAGACATTTGTTAAAAATAGAAAGCAGGTATCTGCTCACCTATATCAGGAACCATATTTTCCCATTACTTTACATATTATTTTTCATTCTCGTTATTGCATTCATTTTTTTATTTGGTCATCTGAAATCAGAACATGTAATCTTTGATCAAACTGATCTCTCTCCCATGTGTCTTAAAACAGTTTGCACAATGCTGTCATAATCCCAGCTGAGAGCTTAACACATCTATTTTAGGTATTATTTACAAAAATTATCTAGCTAATCCTGTTTTCTGACCAAATGATTATTTATAGTCTCTTCAGATTATATTTATACATTAGTTCAAAGTGATACTCGAGCAGTTAAACTATTACTGAAACTCCCATTGAATGTAGTATCTTTCCCAGTTTTGCTTGTGAGTTTTTATAGATTTGTTAACTATTTATCAAATCACCTATGCAAAGAGCAGTAAGTAGATCACCTCCATTGAATGGTTTGGATTCATTAATCCCTGTCAGCTGGAGTCAGTGAATAAATTTTTGGGGCCAGCAAGTGGAAATGAATAGTTCAACAGAAAGCATTTAACAAATAAATTTGCTATATATGATGGCCTAATGTTTAGAAGACCTGACTCCTGATATACTGAATGCCTAGCAGATTTTAAGTTAAACATTTTGGCTTTGTAAGGAACAGCTCTTTGTTCACATAAGATCCCATCTACATGCCATTCTAAGAACTCATGCTCTGGCCATGTTCCTGCCTGCCTCACTTATGCCTTTGTATTCTCAAATTCAGACTTTGAAGACTCCAGTTATTCCCTATTAATATCACAATTTTCACACATCTGTCATATGGCATCTCACATCTCTATTTGAATATCTATTTGATATCACATATCTATTTGAGTGGTGATTTTTTTCATTGTAAACATAAATGGGGTGGACGTGGCTAATGCGAGCAGTGAAGGGTGTTGCTACAAACTGATGTCTAGTTCTCCTTAACTGTAGTAGTGTTAGGGCTCTGGTGGTTACATTTTCTCACTGCTACAAATAATGCTACATTCATTGTCTGACACTGTCCACAGAAATGTGTATTCACATCCTGAGCACAGTCTGAGAGGATGCATAAGGTGATTGTTCCCTTGTACAATAAATGCTGTACCATTAAGATATGTAGAAGGAAAAAAAAAACTAAAAAAAAGATGTAGAAAGTAAAAAATAAAGAACATCAAAGCTAGAATCATCATCAAGGTGAGGTGGAGCAGGGCTAATTTATTTTTCTAAGTGCTCATAAGCTGTGAACCAGAATCCACTCTAAAAAACTG
Organism: Penelope pileata; assembly: GCA_013396635.1. Classification (NCBI taxonomy): domain Eukaryota; kingdom Metazoa; phylum Chordata; class Aves; order Galliformes; family Cracidae; genus Penelope; species Penelope pileata. Next base: position 117,573 of record WBMW01001260.1, on the reverse strand, counting down.
GGCTGAGGTGGAGCTCTGAACAGCCTGGAAAACCTGGCTTAAAGAAAATCATGTAGTGAGTACAATGGAGGAACACTGATGTGAGATAATCTGATTGAGGGGCAAAGAAGATAAAGAGAAAGGGAATCATCACTTTGTTAATCTGAAGAGTGTAATGTGAGTGTTCTGATGGCTGCAGAAGGCAGCAATTACAAGGCACAAGCACTACAAAAATGCTATGTATCCCATGGTGCCTATTGAGAGTGACAAAAATACTGAGACAAAATCCTTGTACAATCATTCCAAAATGCTGAATATTGCCAGTGCAAAGATTCTGGAACTTGTTACTTCCTTTTCCTGAAGGCTGACATTGACAGCTCTTCCCACTTGCCAGATCATCTTCACAGGTGGGGAACTGGGCTACCAGGAACTGTCAGGAATTGGGAACTGTCAGCAGACATTGGGAAAGTGTTGGTCAATCAGCAACAGATGTTTATCTTCATTATAATAAATATTGACATGCTGTATGCTTCCATAAGATAAGGGATTTCAGAAATCCCTTTCCTTTTATGAGAAATGTCTTTTCTGGATGGGTAATTTTTATGTTAGATCAAAAGAGAAAAAGAGTTTGGCAAAGTTAACCAAAATTTTTAATATATTAACATAGTATATTGTCACTGAAATATGTAGTATTGCTAAAATACATTCAAAGCCTTCATCTCATCTTAGGGAACTAAATGTTATAACTACCTGAGAGATGTTGACATGATGTCACGTTTTTGAACTTTAGAGGGTGCCAGTGTCCCTTTGTGACAGCCACTTCACAAGCAGAGAAAACTGGCTGTGCTCTGCAGGGTCCTCCTCCTTTAATAATGTTCTGTGCTTCTTGATCAAAATATGTCATAGATTATATGTGCTATATAGTTCTGATAATGACATTCATAATAGAAAAATAATATAAAACATTTGGCTTGCAGATATCTGTTATACTTCTCTGATACAAAGCTGCTGTGCGTACTTGCCATCCACTTAGTATATAAAGTGATAGTGTTAGTTTTTGTATTTACTTTAAGATCATGACAGACACAAATAGTACCTATAACCAGCAAAATTAAAATGGGATTCATTCTTAGAGGACAAAAGTTGCTGTTTTCTTTCCCAAGCAAAGAATTTCAAACTTTTTTTATCACCAGCTAAGACTAAAAAAAAGTAATACGTTTTGCAAGTTTGTCCAGTGGCACTTATGAGCCATGACTCTGGGCTCTGGAAGATTCCATTGTGAATTCATTGTCAGTGTGGAGAAGCAGTTCAAGTACCTTCTATTGATGTTCAGTAGCAGCAGCAGAATGAGATACAGTGCTGGTTCACATAAAACTAAGTGACTTGTTTCATTACAGTAAACAGTTTGATAGAAAATGCAGCATTCTGAAAATATGAATTATCCTGCTATCTAAAGTTCTTTTAGAAATCGAGATGAGGTGAAGTTAATAATCTGCAGAGTACCAAAACCTCTTCACTGTGGAGGATTACCCACTGCTGCTAACAAATCACTCATAAGAATGCAGGTCAGGTATTTGAAACCTACATCTGATACTCAAAAAAGTCCCATTGAAATGAATTATGGAATTGCTCACTCCAGTTGCAATGTCTACGAGTAGATAAAAGGGAATATGTCTCTGTGACCTTTATACAGATTCTGCTGCATTTATACAGTATACCAACAGCTTCTGCTGCATGTGATACCAGTAGCTGCTGAGAATTTCAAGGGAAGCATCAAGGTGGAGACATGTCCAAGCAAAGTTTGTGTCATTGACTGAGGTAATATCTCCCAGATTGGAGACTCCACAGCCTCTATGGGATGTGTCTCCAAAGTTGCTCTACAGTGCAGACAGTGGGATCTGGAGACAATGTCTATAGTTTCCTGTGGAGTCTGTCGTAGGCTATCTCCCAGTAGGCTATAAAGTCCATTTCACTTTCCGGCTTCCAATAGCACCTGCTTCTTAGTAACACTACTTTTGTTTTTTCTCTTGATGTTTCTTTTTTGTCTTTCTCCTGGCCGTTTTCCCTCTTCACCCAATTTTTGATCTCCCACTTACCGTAATTCAAAGCTGGTATTGCACTCAACCCCCAAGAAAATAAAGATATCAAATCCCCAGAACAAGACCAGAAAAGTAAAAGCAAGATTCAACACCAGATGTTACTCTGTTCTTCATGGGCATGAATGGTAAGGTTACCTCCAGCCTCACTTGAATTGAATTCCTATGTTGATTGTAATAAATCAGAGAGATCTCCATGTAGCAATTTTTGACCTTATCTTGTAAATCTGTTAGTCATCTCTTCTTCACATTTCTCCAGTGTCCAGTTTCAGCTTGGCTGGAAATGCATTGGTAAGAAAAAATCAGCAAGGTGAGCAAAAATTTCAGATTTGAATGTTGCTAAATTTGGAAATGTTTGAATTTAAATTCCAGTTAGGACCTTAGCTGATTTTTGTCTTGATATACCAAGAACCATGTGACATAATATAAAAGCACTGTCTGGGAGAAGGGCAATTTTGTCTCTGAACGTTAATCAAAAAAGCAAATTCCATTTTGAATATATATAAATCTACTCTGAAGCAATTATTCAGATTAGATGAGCAGAGCTGTGCTTAAAGGAATGCAGCAAAACCAAAACTGATATAACCAACAAACAAATCCGGAATATATACACCACTTTTTTTGAATAATTTATTTGCGATGTTTTGAGAAGCCAATTACTTATACCATTAATTTCATTTCAGATAATTCTCTGACTCCTTTCTTCTCTGAAACATGTATGACAGCTGAAATTCCCATCCAGACAATGTCCTTTACAAAGATAATGACTCTGCTGAGTTGTGTATGAGAGCATGACTAGTGTCTGCTCTACATAGGTTTTAATTTTTCCCTTTGCTGTTCCCAGTGAAGGCAAAGGATCATCCATAGCAAAGGGACATTGTGTGGACCTTGACACTAGTACTGACATATCTGACAGCACTTCTCATGGTGCATCTTAAAAATTCACTGTTTAGGAACCAATATACATCTACAGAAATTTGTCTTAGTGTCTGCTCATGGCCTGTTTACACAGCTCATTATGCCTTCTCTGTCTAATGGACTCTTAGATAAGCAGAGAGCAGACACAGAAAAGTGACATCTCCCATTACTGCATCAACACAGTCTACAACTTCCAACACTTTAAATCTCCCTTAGACAATCTAAGATGTGCCTCTTCATATGCTGTCTGAGCAACTGCTCCTCATTCTTAGCAGTGATGTGTTTTGGCAGATTTGAATATTACTGCTGATTCAGCTGGAACAATACAGTAAAAACTTCCTCAAGTTTCAGGAGTATTGCCTCCCCAGTTTGAAGAGCAGATAAAATAGTTTTTATACATCCATAATTTTGCTCTTCTCAGTAAATAATGTGTTCTGTGAATGTATGGAGCTGCTTTCTAAATTAATATATATGTGAATATTTATGCACAGTTTTTGTCAGCTACTGGTATTTGGTTCTCTGGAGGAACCTTTCAAAACTTTCTATTGCCTCTTAAGAGCTATCTTCAGTATTTTTGCTACCCCTTTCTGAAGCATCAATGAGAAAACCATCTTATCTGGGAAAAAGTGAGATATAACACTTATCCTGGCCTCTGTTTGTAAAAAGCCTAAGAAGTAATGCACAATTTGAAAAATTCTTGGAGATGTCCCTATAAACTGAGGGAAGTCATAAAAANAAAAAAAAAAAAAAAAAGTCTCCGTCTGTAGTCCTCTGAGAAATAACAAGGGTTTCCTAAGACCCTTTGAATGTCTCCTCACAAAAGCAGTTCTTTCAGGACATTTAAATTCGTATTCAGTGGATCAGCATAACTACATGATGCAGATGCAGATACTTGGTTTTGAGGGGTATAATCACTAACACACTGATAAAATCTTACTGGTTCAGCCATGAGCAGTTCAAATCCTGAGTAGCAGACATGCTACTCGAAAGAAAGAGAAGTTCTTCTTCAGTCATAAAGTATTATATAAATTTAGTGGTGATTAATGTTTTCTTCCTAAGCAAATAATCAAGTTTTAACATGAAACATAGAAGTTCTGTACCTCTGATGAACAATTTTTTCATTTTTTTTCAGTGCAAAATATTTAATCATTAAAAACCAACACACAAACTTCAAACTTGCATAGATGACAATTCTATCTTCTGTGTAACAATTCTCAGAAGGTTGAAATATTTTCAGTATATAAAGCACAAGTATGCCATACCACCATGCTATTCCAGATGTCTGTTCAGCCTTTTGAATAACAAGAGGTCAATTTAATCAAGCCATCGTGGCAGACAAATGTAATGATATACCCGCACTGCAAGTGTTTATTATGTTTGGCATGTGCTTATGTAGTGGTCAGGCAAAGCGCGGCTCTGCGTAGAGTAGAATATATACTTTATTGTTGGAGTTCAGAGAAAGGATTACATTTGAATTGCTTGCATGTGATTGCTTAAGAAAAAGCAATAATGTTCTTGTAGAGGTGAAATGAAAGGCCTTACTTACCAAGATTGACTGTTTCTCAACAGCTCATCCCCTAAACTTTTCCTAACAACAATCTGAATGCCAGCTGGAAACTTGAGCAGAGGTAAATGAGTTTTGAGGAAAACAATGATGACTGCCTTGAATTTGAAAGTGAATTTCAATTTAGCAATGTGTCTGTAGTTTCTGCTGTTGTTGGCAGACCCATAAATGTATTATAATGGAACATAATGTTTATGTGTAACACTAACGTTCGATGTGAACATTTTCTAGACCTGAGATGCAAACTCCATATTCTAACTTCCTTCAGGAGAAGAGAAGCTGCTCCCACATTGATGAGCTCAGGAAATGCGTCTTCTTTTGAAAACCTGTGAGTTTCTTAAATAACATAAAGCAGATATCTTGCTTTGAATTGTATTTGTTTCCCTAGTCGTAGAATCATAGAATCATCTAGGTTGGAAAAGACCTTCAAAATCTTCAAGTCCAATCATCAACCCAAACAACTAAGTCCCAGCACTAACCGATCTTCCTTAGAACTGCATCCTCTCATCTCTTAAATGCCTTCAGGAATGGAGACTCCACCACTTCTTTGGGCAGCTGGTTCCAATGCTTGACTACTCTCTCCATGAGGAAATTCTTCCTAATCTCCAATGTAAACCTCCCTTGGAACAAGTTGGAACTGTTTATTCTTGTTCTATCACTTGCCACATGAGAAAAGAGACCAACACCCTCCTCACTGCAACCTCATTTCAGGTAGTTGTAGAGAGCGATGAGGTCTCTCCTCAGCCTCCTCTTCATATTAAACAACTCCAAGTCCCTCAGCCACTCCTCATACATAATCATAGAATCATATCCCATGTTGTAAGGGACATACAAGGATCATCACCTTGAATCCCTGGCTCACACAGGACCACCCAAAAATCAAAATGTATTTCTGAGAGTGGTGTCCAATTGCTTCTTGAATTCTGGCTGTCTTGGGGCCATGGGGAGCCTGTTTCAGTGCCTGAGCACCCTCTCAGTGAAGAAACTTTTCCTCATCCCCAATCTGACCCTCCCTGATGCAGCTCTATGGCATTCCCGCAGGTGCTATCTCTGCCACTGGACAGCAGAGACCAGTGCCTCCTCCTTAGTTTTAGGACACATCTTCTTTCAACAGAAGCTGGAGGAATCATGGGAAAATAATTATGGGAAGCAAGAGTATCCTTTCTGAGTATTTTTTGTATCCTTGCCTTACTTCCTCCTTAAAGCTTCAGTCACGTCAGTTATTCATAAAACATTCAAAGAGTAGAAGACATTCATAAAATGAAGTTTGAGTAATTTTCTGTTAGGAAGTTAATCAAGAATATCGAGAAATAAAGGCAAAATTAATTGTACACATCATTTAAAGAATACCTAAAGTACTGTTCACAACTTTCCATGACCATAGTTATTGTGGGGGTATTCTGTATGCATTTAAAATATTGTTGAATAACTTAGGATAATACAACTATAACTTTCAGGTAACTGGGTGCTGCATATCCTTATCCATATGTGAAACATGGAACCTAGGAATTGTTTATTTTAAACTGTTCTGCCCATGTATTTTAGGTGTGTAAGTCTTATTCATTAGTTAGTAAGTAATAGAAGATACAAAATACTGTATTTATATCATGAAAATCTCATAAACGTCTGGAAAAAAAATGGAATCTTTTTATGTGGTGAAGGAAGTTATGTGGGTAATCTACCCAGGAAAAGCTGTGCTGAGGCAAGTAAAAGTACATTGGTATACATTATATTTTTTATTACAGATATCATTCCGGGATTTTGGCCTTATATTTCACAAAGTCAACTTCACAGTTTTAAGGACTGCTATTTGCCTCAATTTCCCTTTACAAAGCAATCACTTTACATCACTTACACAATGTAACATGATTGTTTCTGTTATGATGCATAGGATATGGTCATCTAGACTTGCTGTCTTCACCAGTTTTCCAGAGTAAAACCCAAAAATATTTTTTGCTTTCCACAATCTCTTTCTCATCTGGATGTTGCCATCACCAGCCACTAAAAACTGCCATTGGAATTTGAGTTCTTCTCAGAGCACTGTTCAGATCTTTTATTGAAAATATGAGGAAGCCATGAGTATTTTTTAGCTGTGGTAATATCAGGGAGATTTGGAATGAAAACAAAAATGCAAATTATTCCTATAATGTGTCATAGCATAGATCATACTGATTAGCTTTTTCCCTGTCATATCCAGAGTGACAGCAAAATTGGTTCATTTACAGGCAAATGCTTCCAATCAATGTATGTCATGTGGGAAGGGAGGGGTTAATGTTTATTATTTACAAATTGTCATGAAGATATGTTATTTTGAAAGTAAATGACAAAAAAAAACAAAACAAAAAAAAAAAAAACGCCTGCATTGTATATTGTGAGTTTCCAGTTAAGAGATAAACTAATACTGATAAATTTGCATTTTTCCCCTCATTCTTTAATCTGACTTTTATCTTTTGTGAATGACATTGGACATATATAGTTATCCAAAATGAATATTTTGTTTGTGCATATGGATTCTTTGGATTGCCCACATTAATGACTCTTAACCTTTAAACTGATTTATAAACATGTAAGAATAAAATGCCAGCATTCATTTGTCATCTCGCAGTAAACTGTCAGCATTCGTTTCTCAGCTAAAATAGAATATCTGTCTAAGAATTTACATTAGGCTTTGTAATCAAACTAGATTAACACCAGCACAGCTCAGCATGAAAACTTGATATCAAGCATACACACTCCATTAATACCTTAATGTGCATTCCAGGCTACATCTCACCATGATCTAGTGCATTCAGTAGAACTTGTTGCTGAAAAAATGACTGGCTCATGCAATCTCTTCATCTAACACATCAGCATAATGCTATACTGGTCCATAAAAGGGAAGGGACAAAGTTTTAAAAGATAAATTGGCAAGCAATGGTATACATTCATGAGGAGAGAAAACTGAAACAAATGGATCTTGGCTTGAAAACTCACGCTCTACTTCTGTTGACCAAAATGTGAGCGATAACAAAATTATATTTGTTCCTACTTCAAACAGGACATTTCCCAAGGAGCTTCATGGTACCGTCCATTCAACTGGCAGTCAGATTTTTGCAAATGTTCTGATAATCAGTGAAGCTGAGTTACTGCTGTTTTTATTCTGTTATATTTTCTGGAACAGACCTAAAATGCTTGCTGAACCACCCGAAGTAGTCCTTTATTGTATGAAAAGGAATGCAGATGTTACCAAAGTAAGACTATACCCTATGTGGGGTTATTGTTCTGACTTCCTTGGATGCAAAGAAAGGATCAAAATCAATGAGGAGAAGATGTAGTTTTCAGTGATGCAAAATATGGAACCGAGGAAATCACGTAGGAGAATGCAGCGCCAATCCAAAATGGGTGTGATAAGACTGATAATGGTTGTGCTAATCAGAAGCAGTTCCTGAAGGTGCAGTGCTATGCTTCCCAGTGTGCTGTTTCCTTGCAGTCTGCACGCAGTCATCCTCTCTAAGATGAGCCTGGCTGCAGTGTGGAAGAATTCTGAACGTAGATGCTAAGAGAGCTTGTGCATCCCCTGTCTGAGCTGAGACTTGACTGAGGGAGGAAGAAGTCACACTCCAGCACCTTTTCTGTCCTCCACACATCCTGAACAGATATTGCTTGCCGGGTGCTGGGAGGGCTCAGCGCTGGCTGTAGCAGTCCCGGGCTTCCACAGGACTTAGAGAGGATGCGTGGGCTGCACTTACCTTTGCACTGAAAAGATGGAAAAATCATCTCTGCATGAGGATCAGAGGAGGACGTGTTTCTATAAATGTGTTAAAGTAGAAGTGTTAATGTTATGCTGAAGCCTTGCCTTTAAATTTAAATATTCAACAGCTACAAATGCAGGGAAGTCTGTATGAGGAAAGCCTGGCTATTTAATGTCTAACAGCTTTTGTTTAAAGCTATTCAGAGTATTGTAAATACATTTCAGAATGTCTTTTATTATTTATGATGTTTTCTGTTTGTATTTAGTGTTTGCTTACTCAGAAACTGTATAGAAGTCTCTCTTTGAAGAAGATGGGAAGTCATTAGCATTTATTTATCAGTGTTTTACATACCACCATTCCTGATTTTTAACTGTGTAATACTTTCTGGAAAGTCATAAAAAACCTGGCTTATAATTGAACACAGAGTTAAGTTTTGTTGCAAGAAAGTTAGGTCTACAAAACAAAGTATAATATTATCTTTGTTCCCCTACTGTGTAGCACAAATATTTCCAAGTATTTAGTCTCAAGCCAAAAGAAATATATTTGGGATGCTCAAAATACTGTTTTTAAACTTAGTCAAGACTTCAGCTGTGTGGTGAGAGGCCTGGTTTCCCTGTTACTTCCAGGGGCTGGTGGTCTAGCTGCTGCCTTCTTGGAGGTGTTGATGGTTCTTTTCCAGAGCAGGGTGAGTGGGCACATCAGTTCCCCGTGGACTTGTACAACGCTGCTGCCAGCTGTAGGAGAGAGTCTTGCCTCTTCCATGGCCAGTGCTACTACATGCACATTTTTGTCTGTCTTACCACCAAATGCAGAGCAGAACAAAAATTTTTTGGTTATTTTGAGGAAATATAACATTTTTCTCAGTCAATAGCCCAAATTTAAGAAAAAAAAAATTAGTATAACATTGGAGATGGAGCAAGCTGTGTGTATAGCACATACTAATAATATCCATGCTAATTTCTCCAAAATGCCTGACGTGGTCCTGCTTCATTAAACTTTGCTTAAAAAGGCGTAGTATTCTGTAGTGTTTTCATATTCCTAATTTCATGTTTCATGTTTGCTCTGAAGAAGAAACTTCTGGTCCTGGACTTCCCTCTTCTGGCAGTTCGGTGTATTCTTCCGCCTTGACTTATGTGACTCAAATGCCATGTGACTTGGGTGGTAAAACATAACTAAGCAGTGTAATCTAAACGATGAATATTGAGCATTCAATGCAAATACCTGAAGTGGAAAAAAGAAAACATACTTCAGATTTGGTGAACAAATTAAAATAATACCAAGGAACACGGTATTTTTCTGCGCGCAGATATTCTTCATCATCCATTATTGATTCCATATCGATAAAGTTAAAGGTATCTCACCAGGATGTGTTTGCTATATTCACATATCATTGTAATAGAGTAAAATATTTTTTTACAATTAGCTGAATCCTATTCACTCCTAATGCCGCACTCCTGACCATGGGCAGATTAGTGTGAAATTTAATTTGAGCTAATCTGTCCAGGACCAGAGAAGCACAAAATATATTTTATGCAGTGTTTACCCATTTTACCGTATATAGATAAATGCATGAGTGACAAATCATGCAGCTTCAGGTTTACTGGAGTGAATATCTATAGTGCCATTAGGCCTGTGTTTCATTATTTTTTTGTTGTTGTCATGGAGCAACAAGGACTGGACTTGTGTCTATAAGCAAATATAGACATACATCTGTAAAGTTTTAAAATAGGTTTTGACATATCAGCTTGCATCTACAGAGTAGCTGTAACTTTTCTTCTACTTTCACGAGGATTATGTAGAAAAAATTCCTTTTCTTCTTCTGAAAGTGTTGCTACTATTTAAGAAAACTTATCTAAAAAGATCTCTTTAGAAGAATACCATGAAGGGCTACAGATTTTGGTACTGAAACCACAGTGTAATTTCTTGAATGAACATCTAAAAATGACTGCTCCTTATTTCAGCTGTGGAAGGAGTACTGCTGGATTTGCAGATTCTCCTTGCAGGAATTGGCACTGACTTGCTTTAACATGATAAAAACAGGTGTGCAGAATGAACCAGCACAAGCCAGAGCCGTTGTGTGCCCAAGGTGTGCTGCAAAAATGCAGTTACTGCTCAAAAATTGCAAAGTTTTCTCAACAGTTCTTAAATATCTTGAAAATACACATTTGTTCCCCCAGAAAAATCTTGCAGAACAGTGGAATGCATGCTAAAATGCAACAGGGTTTGACAGTTGTTTATAAGTGATATTTGGGAACATGGTTACTGTAAAAGTGAGGGCCATCTAGTAGCTTCCAAGAATTGTTTGGTAGTTACTCTGATTTTTTTCTTGGTTTTTCTTTTTTTTTTTTCCTTTTAAGTATTTTTTCCATGATTTATGGTGAAAATGAAATTGAGTGTCTTTCCATTAGGAGTCTGGAAGGGTTCAGCCTGTGTTTTGCTACCCATGGACAATTCTATCTCTAGTTGAGCAAGGCAAGTGTTGTGAGCTTTGTAAGCATCAGCAGGGAGGCTAAGGGTGCATAAACAGGTGCCCCGTAGTTCTGCAATTTTGGACATATTTCTTCAGAGTTAGTTCCAAATTGGACCAATATATTATGAAAGTTTATCCATTATGTGATTGTAATCAGTCATGGACTCGCTTGCAAAAGGCAACACTGCAGTGTCCCACATGGACCAGCTTTACTTTGCATAAGTGATTCAATCCGATCAGTGTGTTTTTCCCAACAGAAGGGAAGAAAAATCCTTATTTTGTGCAAGTAGATAAAAGCAAAGGCAAAACATCTTCACATTCATAAGTATCTTCACCACTGGACTGTGACTTGAGGATACAATTTTGACAGAATAATAGCAGTTTGCATTCAGTTTGTTAAAAAGGCAGATTTTGATGCAAGTTTATGCAGCAAATGTCCTTTCCTGGTATTTGCTGCCTTGCTTTTATGACTCCCAGTGTCCACATTTGCCTGTTAATCATGCATGGCCAGAAGTCAGGTGGCAATGTCATGGTTTGGCAGATCTCCTGATCCTGTTTGCTTTTTGCAACAAAATATAAACAACATACAAGTTCATGTTGAAAATCTTTGCTGCTATGGCTCAGCAGCTTATTTACAAAATTCAAAGGCTGGAGTGCTAAGGTGTCACAAGGTCAAATGAGACAAAATAGTGTATCATGTAAAACATTCACTTAGTTCAAAGAAACGACTGGTACATTTCATTGTAGCACAGAACCCTCATAGTTAATTAGTCATTATTATATATTATTTATTGTTCACATAAAACCACAGAGGCATGATGTATTTTTATAACAGGTCTCTACCTCTTACTGTGTTAGCCAGCTGAGCCTGCTTGTGAACCTCTCCAAATCAAATATCAATTTGAATTTCAAGCATGCAGAGAGGAAGCGTTTTGTCTTCTGAAACTCAGCCTGTTTTAGGGCCAACAGACTTCTGACTTGATTCAGAGCTTGGTGTGCCTCTGCCTTCCGTGCTGGGATCCCTGATACTTGCAGGCTTATGGCCTGAGTTTTCACTCCCTGGGGGGTGCAACCCTTCCAAGGCTGTGATTTAGTTGGAAATTTCTGTGCTTGTCCTTGTGAAGAATTTCCTCCATGAAGTGAGACACGGGGGCAATCCACAGCCCTAACCTGGAGAAGTCAGCATAATGATTAGAAAAAACTTAAAATCGGGCACTATGAAACTATCTTTTGCCTTACAATCTTCCTAACCCAGACCTTGCCCAACCTGTGGATTTTTGCATGCCAGACTGCTCTCCATGTGCTTTCCAATAAGATCTTACAACCTCACCTCTTTTTTACCACTTTTTTACTCTTGAAAAAATCTGGTTTGCTAGGAGCCAAGAAAGTATTTTGGGGTGAAATGCTCTGCATCACTTCCCCAGTGTTTTCAGAGTACACAGCAAGTTATTTCTTCCTCTTTGGTATATATTTCCTGGCATAGCTGCTATTGACCAAGCTCAATGTAACAGAACATGGGTGGTACAATCAAGAAATGATGTTATGTTATTTCAAGCAACTCCTAGTGTATCACAACTAGTTCTATCATTAAAAAAAATCAAGCCATTCATGAAAGAGTTCACAGAGGTTGGATGGCTTCTAAAATAGATGTTAACTGCCTCCACTTAACTTGGTACTAATACACAGAATTACTTTTTCTCCAGCTCTTTCAGCAATGCTTTTGACAATGGAAGAGATTCAAATACATCTTTTGTAACGTAGGGGAAAGGGCAATGCACATTCAAGGGAAAAAGTAAACTCTCATGCATGTAACTGCACAAAGGAAGAACAAAAGAGGAATGCAAATATGATCTTCTAATGGATCTTTTGACAATGTTATATTCTGTTCAGAGTTTAGCAACAGTTGAACCATGATATTCTGGTACTCTTTTCTGCCTCATTCATGAAAAGAGATTGGAAATATAAACTAGAGCAAAAAGTCTTTCCCTGCAGATTGTCAGGTAATTTACATATCTTTGTTACATTTTTTAAGGTAGAAGGATGGGTTGATAAAACCTCTCTGTGAAATGATCCTTGAGACTGTTTGAAGATTGCTGTATTCCTCACCTTTCAAAACTCTTTCCCAAATTAATTCAAGAGTTGGATCCTAAAATTATTTACAATAACTAATCGTGTGTGAAAATTTAAATTACAGTTCAAACCACATTCTGTACTTTCTTACACAGAAAACGTGATACTTGTGCCTACACATTGCAGACCCACACTCCCAGCTGAAGCTGACACTATAGATTATAGATTGTTATCTCTGCCTTTTCACAAGGTCATCCATTTCTTTCTTCTTGCCTTACAAGTTTTTCTGCTCTTGTCATTTAACATGGTATCATGTCTATCAATCACCATCTTCATGTCTTCAGTTTTCAGCCTTGTGCTGTCTCAAATTGAAGCTTTGAAAATTCTTATCCTGTACAGGCATTGTAAGTGGAATCACACCTAACCTATTACTACTGCTGTAATATCTTCCACATGATTACTGTAAGTACAGTACATCTGATGGAATCTGTAAAGGAAAGTACAGACTCTGCAGCTAATAGTGATTTTTCTGCTGCCATTGGAAAGCATTTCTATCTTCCCAGGAACTATTGTTATCAAGGGAATCTAAACACCGCTGAAATAGAATAACTATGTACATACAAACTAAAGCAGGTCCACCATCTGTTTCTACACATTTCACCTGTCCATTTAAGCATAAAACTTACGAATTTCCTACTGAAATACACTGATATACGTAAAAGATAGGATTTAATGAGGAAACCATGAAAAGATCAGATCTATAGAGAGCAACGACCATGAAATCATACTGTTGGTGTTGTACATATTTTGATTAACTCCGTGAGTTACATGGACTTGAGTGAAAGTAAAAACAACTTCCTAGCAGGTTTGTGTCTCGTTTGTAGAGGAATTGCATAAGACGCTGCAAACTCTCCTCCTCTTCCCATTAGACAACCCTGACTTTCATTTAAAGGCAACTGAGTTATCAATAAAATGTTGCAGAAAGGCAACTGTAGACTTAGATCAGTGTAACAGCTCTAAGAGTATTAAAACAAGATGTCTATTAATATTATCCATTTTAGTTGATATTTACTGTACTGATAAATTGGTCTGTCAAGGCTGAGCTCAACTCTAAATGGAAAAGCTTGAAAGTTTGAGGTGCAGCAAAACATTAACACATCAGCCATGCCCTATGACTGCCCGTTCTGCTCAGCTACCGACATGTTTTGGCAATTTTAGCCCATGCTGACTGGTGTTCTCACAGGCATACTTGAGCATAATTTGGTATTAATATTTACTCAGCAAGTAGAATGCTCAGTCTCCCGCAGAGTGCTAGTGGATCCTAAAATAATAAAAGAATATTAGAAATCCAAATAAAAGTGTTTACAGAAGACTTCTGAGACTGAGATCTAAAACCCTGCATTTCTGTTGCAAAAGAATGGGGGGGGAGGTTTGCATGTTTGTTTTGAGAGCTTTTCTCTCTCCATCAGAATAAAACAAACACAGCATAACTAACATAACTAAGGCCTCATCTGGAGTACTGCATCCAGGTCTGAGGCCCTCAACGCAGGAAAGATGTCCAGCATTTGGAGAGTGTCAGAGGAGGGCCACAGGGATGATCAGAGGACTGGATCACCTCTGCTATGAACACGGGCTGAGGGAACTGGGCCTATTACGTCTGGAGAAGAGAAGGCTCCGGGGGAACTTCATTGTGGCCTATCAATATTTAAAGGAAGATTATAAACAGATGACAAATCGACTGTCTGCATGGGTGATAGGAATGGTTTTAAAGAAGGGGGAATGGTTTTAAACTAAAGGAGGGAAGATTTAGGTTAGATGTCAGAGGGAAGTTTTTCACTGAGAGGATGGTGAGGCACTGGCACAGCTGCCCAGAGCTGTGGATGCCCCGTACCTGGAGGTGCTCAAGGCCAGGTTGAATGGGGCCCTGAGCAGCCTGACCTGGTGGGTGACAACCCTGCCCAGAGCAGAGGGTTGGAACTTGATGATCTTTGATGTCCCTTCCAACCCAGGCCATTCTATGATTTAATATTGTTGATAATACACATTTTTCTTAAATCATGGGAAAATAAAGCAGCTATGCCTCACTGTAAGAGCATGATACATAAGATCATGAAAGATTTGGCAGGAGGAAGAGAATTGTATTTCTTCAGTTCGATCTGGTCCTATATGGTAACATCTCTAGGTGGTTGCATATTTAACGATTATGTCCTTTACAAATTAGGTCTGTAATGGCACATGTCCTGGTCTGTTGCAATAAGTGCTTTTGTGTCCTCAAGCACCTTCATAAAACTGGTTTCCATCCAGTTACCAAAAATGAGCTGATAGATGCCCGGGGGATATTTTCTTAACTCCAGGTACCTATCAACTCATAAATTTTTGACTTGTTAACAGTGTTAATACCTCTAGCCTCAGAAGTTCAACAGCTCATAAACAAAATGATGTTCCTTTTCACTGACTGAAGTATTCAATGAAGAATTATATGCCTACATAAAACCACAAATTAAACTGAAAATATTAAGAAGTTATTAAAACAACTAAAATAAAACTCTATCACACATTGATACTCAAGGTTTAGAAGTTCATAAAATATCCTCACAGGAAAAAAGTGTTTTCATGTGATCAGATGAAATTTTCTGTATTGCAGTTTGTACCCATTGCTTTTTGTCCTGTCTCCAACCAGCCCAAACTCTAATCCTCTCTTCATATGCCCAGTGCTCTGGTCCCTCTCTGGCCTCCTATGGCCTTTGCTGAATTCACTCCAGTATGTCCATATCTCTTACACTAGGAAGACTAACACTAGACACAGCATGCAGATGTTCATCAGGTCAGAACACAGATGAAGGTTCAGCCTTCTTTGCTGCAAGGGCTCACTGGTGTCAACTTGTTCACCAGGACACCAAGATCCTTCTTTGCCAAGCTGATTTCTTGCTGGTTGTTCCCAAGACTGTGATTGGAGTTACTCTTCCCAAGGACTTTTTACTTTCTTTTGTTGGAATTCATGAAGTTGCTCTTGGTCCATTTCTCCAGCTTGTCCAGGTCCCTCTGAATGGCAACATAGACATCTAGTCTGTCAACCACTCCTAGTTTTGTAGCATTTGCAAACTTGCTTGAAGGTGCATGCTGTCCCAACATCCAGCTCATTGTTGAAGATGACAGACAGGACTGACTCCAATATGGAGTCCTGGAGTCAGTGACTGACAGCCAGCTGGGCTCCCTGCTGCTGATCACAATGGCTTGACCCCTGGCAGTTCAGCTGGTTGTCAGTCCGCCTCCTGC
Organism: Penelope pileata; assembly: GCA_013396635.1. Taxonomy (NCBI): domain Eukaryota; kingdom Metazoa; phylum Chordata; class Aves; order Galliformes; family Cracidae; genus Penelope; species Penelope pileata. Next base: position 101,469 of record WBMW01001260.1, on the reverse strand, counting down.
CCATTTACCTAGCCTGTAGATATCAATATGTCTATGAGGATGTTAAAGGACAGAGTTGAAAGCCTTGCTAAGGTCAAGATAAATTTTATCAGTCCCCCTCCCCTCATCCACTGAGGCTGTCACCCCACTGTAGAAGTCTTTCAGGTTTTTCAGGCATGATTTCACCTTTGTAAATCCATGCTGACTAATTCTAATCACCTTTTTGTCCTTCATATGTTTAGAAATAGTGTCCAGGATAATTTGCTGCATCATGTAGCCAGGGATTGAGATGAAGCTGACCAGACAGTTCTATCCATCCCCCAACTCAGTTTTCTTGAAGAGTGAAATTTTCTTTCTCATAGTCCTGAGGAGCCTCCCCAGATCACCATGATCTTTCGGGGGTAATCCCAAGTGGCGTACCAATGGCACAAAGAGCTCCTTTAGCGGCCATGAGTGCCTTCATCAGGTCCCAGGGGTGTGTACACATCCAGTTTGTTCCAGTGTTCCCTGGCCTGATCTTCCTCCAACAAGGTTAATATTCCATGCTCCAAACTTTCCCTCTGGCCTCAGGATTAGCTCGACTGTCTGCACAGCCTTTGTGTACACCACTTTGTCTGTCTTATGTGATAGACGAAGCAAATGAGACCCCTTCCTGAAGCTCCTGGGTTTTGTGCAGACATGGGCTGTGCCAGCACCTGGCCTGAGGCTGGGTATGGGATAGCAACAAAGTGTGGGTGCAAGGGTCTCTGTAGCAGTCCTGGATTCAGATGACTCCAGGAGCAGCCTGTCAGACAGACATCTGAAATCCAGCCCACGGGACCTTAAAGGAGTTCTTCAAACAAATGACAGCTAGTGACAGACTGACCGAGATCAGTCTGACAGGTGCGCAAACAATTCTTTGTTCAGGGCTCTGACTCTAGCTGGCTGCAGGGCTTAGACTCAAATATGAAAATTCACCTGCAGTGATTCGTCATACAAAATATAAAAGTCAGCATGGATAGAGCGATCAAAGGTTATATAGCAAGCATAGACTACAGTGGCCAAATTTACATGTTGTCACACCCTGACAAAAAGATTTGTCTTTCATTAAGGTACAGTTCTTCACATTTGCTTTCTTTGGTGCCCTGGAAATTAGGCAGGCATCACATCTATTGCACACACACAAAAAAATTCATTTCAGAAACTCTGGAATAGCTCGATGCTGAATTTGATGAGCAACTTGGGCATGAGTTGTTAATGAAGCTGGCATAAAGTAGATATGAGGTCAATAGGATACACATAGTAATTAAAATGCAAAGTTTGAATTGTTTTTAAGTAATGCCATTGGGACGCAAAATGCTGATGGTGAATACGGTTTAAGAAACAATGCAATAACATCTATTAAAAGCAGATAAAAGGATTTGACGCCATTACCTACTTGAAAAAAAAAATAGTTGAATATTTTTTGGATTCAACATTATTATTTCTTTCTATAGCAGCTTTCCCTGAAAGTACAATTGATCAGATTGGTAGCCGGTCAAAACTGAAATAAATGATTGCAAATATTTTCAATAAGCAAGTGTGTATGTGCCTTTCTGCGTATATAATCTGCATGATGCCATTTAACTTCTGATCAAAGTCAGTGGGCCACGATAACTTCTTTCCTTCCACACCACTAATCAGATCTTTCTACCATAGCATATTATGAAGGCTAATCATCTCCTGTTACTCATTTCAATCATTCATCATTTGTCAGTCTCTCCATTGAGTGTATAAATGTTCATTTCAGATTTTCCTATTTTAGCACACATAATATTTTAAACAAAAATCTAATGAGCCTTTTGAAGATTGAAAATTTTCTAAATTGCAAATGCCACAATGGCAATGGCAAGAAAGAGCTGTCAGTGTGTCTTCAAGGAGATCCCCAGCATGACTGCTTATTTGCATGACTATGCACAACACTTGCCTTGAATCTGTTTGCGTACCAAATGTTTTCTAACACAGATATTAATGCAGAATTAATTAAAAAGATGTTTATTACTATGAAGGAAAACAGCTTCCATTCTGATGGCAGCATGAATCCTGTTGTAATCTGTTCGTTGATTCACTCCTTTCCAGTGACAACCTCCAACATATGAAAGTTCATAATTACTGTCCCAAGATGATGAATTCCTCTGCAGCCCCACACTGAAGGGTAGAAGTCTAATGTGCCCATGGGATGCAGAAAGCATTTCCATCACCTGTTCCTTCTCTGCTGTGTGCCTGGGAAACCACAACTTCCAGATGCTCCATACTATGAGTTGGGAACCGTCTCTCTGCTTAGCCCTGAAGAAATAAAGTAGCATGTGCAAGAGATTACGCAGAACCACCAAGATCTAATAAAAGAAAGTTCTCTCAGGGACAAAAAAGGAAAAATGAGAAGAGAAAAGAGCTTCAAAGCAGCATCTGATTATAAGGCTGGGAAGCACTTTTGCTGCCAGTTCGTTGCATCGCTAGCATCACCAAGTTAGATGAGAAAATATTGCAATCTGTGCTGTGGTTTCAGGCAAAATCATTACAATTCTCATCATTTCCTACACAAATTACTCACAGGAGAGAGCTCCTTTAAACAGTCAGCAGCGACCCAGATCATGCCCATTGTACATTGCTGTTGCTAAGGCTCTATCGACATGGCAGAGTGCAGGATGAACTCATGGACTGTCACACTTCCGCCAAGCGCTTCCGCCGAGTGCGTGCCAGTGCATCCGCAGCATGCAAGCATGATCGCTGCCAGTGGCCCCTGCCCTGCATGCAGATTCCCATGCACTGCTGCAGTCAATGCACCTGTCTACACAGCAGATGAGATTAAGAAAAAACACTGCAGGAAAAATAAAAGGCTGTCTTTTGCCTTGGGAGCTCCTGAACTCACTTAAATAAGTATATGGGACAGACACAGGAGAAAAAGTGAAGGTAGAGGGATAGTGGCAGGTGTCTTCTACATAGGCAGATGCGTGTTCAGGTGTCCTATAGGAAATGCAGCATGCCAGAACTAAAGTCTAAAGCTTTCAGACTGCAATTAAAAGGGGCTACTTATTCAAGAGGGGAGGAATTGCAACTGCACCTTTGTACAAGTGCAGAATACCTTGGTGAGCAGAAGCAGGGAAGGACTGCAGGCAGTGATGGCGAGAGCCTCAGCAAGGTCTGGTGTCATGTGTTACAAGAGGCAGCTGACCTATAGAAAAGGGCTTCCCCCTGCTTTCCGTAAGAGAGCAGCATTAGAGTTTCGTTAGTTAGCAGCATTAGTTTTGTTTGTGTGTTGTTTATCCTGGACCCTGGGCAACCAAACCTAGTCTTAAAAAAATAGATGATTCAATCAAAAAAGCTGAATAGGTACTAACCACACCAGAAGTGGCAATTTCCAGTTACTAACAGTCCATGTCCAATCCCTCAAACCGAGGCTTTATCAATCCATTTTTTTTTTTTTTTTTTTTTTTTTATTATTTTTTCTAGACAGCATAGACAGTGGAAAATCCTCAGTAGCAGAAGCTATTTAGAGTCCCTGGCCCGATATTGAATCCTCAGATTTGGCAGCAGTAGGTTTCAGCTGGATTTTCTGGGCAGTAAGTAACTCAGCAGCAAATTTACTCTTTTTAATACAATGGCAACAGTCCTTGGAAGTAACAGGAATGATTTCAGAGAGTGCCAAAATTTAAATGAAAAATCTAACTATAGCTGGCCCTGCAGTCTGCTGCAGGAGCAAGCTTTCCCGTGAGAGCCGTGCTCCTCACTCTTGCCGTGAGGAGCAAGCTCTGAGGTCCTGCCCTGACTGAAGCCTAACCCTGTGCTGCCGTGGGGTAATGTGCTGACCTGACATGGCTCTGGGAAGCACTAGGAGGTGCAAAAGTCTGTGAGAGAGCATGGCATGGCAGAGCGGGTATGCAGCTGAAGATACAGGTGTGTGTGTCCAGCAAGGATGCAGCAAAACCTGAAGACTCAGTCTGGGCTGCTTCCCAGTCTGCTGTTGGCATGTGTTTTATTATTTTTCTTATTCCCTTACGCTAATAAAGGTGTACAGAAGGAATGTAAAGATGACAAATGTACTTCTCTTCAAGAAAAGCATTTCTCCTTAGGGAACTAGAGGGTCTGGGTATGTAGTTTGTTATACTTGTAAGGTTTCTTCTAAATACAACTCATGGGTTTTCTGTCTCTACGGCACAATTGCACACGGTCATCACTTTTTGCAAAAAAGTAATGGAAAAATGCCAATAGAAATGCATATAGTGGCAGGTAGGCTTGCCTTTTCAGGTACCCAATAGCAAGGCTAGTCCACAATGTGCCTGGGATAAGCTTCAGCTCTCTCTTGGGACACAAAGTGGGTATGTGAATACATGCAGCAATGTGAGTGTTGGCTGTGAGAGCACTCCTGGGAATTGGGAGGCTATCTCAGGACTGATAATACGTGCACAGCTTGCGAGGTTCTTGCAATGAAATCCCCAGCAGCATCAGTAAGGAATGGCAGAGTTTTTCCCTGCATGGAAAAGGCTGGGGATCAACACACCAATCCCACCTTCCCTTGGCCTGTCAGCACCAGCACTGTGGAAGCTGCACATTTTTACAGCAATTCTCTAAAACTGGTACAAATACTAAATGTGGCTTCAGTCAAAGTCAGCCACCACTCAGAAATAAAATACAGATTGGGTAGTACTTAAGTCCAGGAAGGTAACAATTGCCCATATGTTTAAGTTAAGCACACGTCTCGGAGCTTTACTGCAATTTGCCTTCAGTGGAAGGACTGAGACATGGAAAAATGTATTAATATGACTGCTTGGATTCAAGTACACTTTACTCACCTGCTTGCTTCTTTTGAGAGCATATTATCAACAGATTTCTAAATCTACTTGCTGTGATGTTAGGAGTTTTTTTTTTATCTACTTTGGGGAAAAAAAAGTCAGTTTTCAATCCAAAGTTGTAAACCCTTGAGAAAGGGATTTTTAATAGATTCCCCCACTGTGACTGAAATAAAAACATACCAGAAAAAGCACATGTTGGGATGGATGGCTGCCTCATAAGAAACATTGCCCTCTCCTTCTCAATCATGTTGTGATTGCTATTCTTTTAATATATACCTCAGCCACCTAGCTAGACATCTTGTTTCACTTCTTTATGAGGTGTTGCATGTTTCAAAATATACCCTGGGAAAGAAAAAGCACAACACCAAAAATACCTAATAAAACAGAAATGAATCACTTATTTCTGCTTTAATAACTACAGAAACAAAAATATGGACTGACTACAGATAGCAATGCAAGAAAAAATGAAAAGGTTTTGGGAATCACAAGTTGGTCTCTGCACAGAAAGAGTCCAGTAGAAGTTTATAGTGTGGGGCAGGCTTTGAAACATTTGTTTTGAGCAGACCTAGCCAATAAATTTTTACAACAGACATTGACAGTCTCATTTTGCCTCATATTTCCCACCTCCAACTCGTGCTGTAACGCAGAATACATTTACCTCCATATCAGACACTGAAATGTTTGACTGTACGAACCAAACCTCTACACAATTTCTGCTCTTATAAGTCCTCCTTTCCATTTTCCATTTACATACAAACTTAATTGTGCCTAATCCGTCTACTGTGCATACACGTTTGAAACTTTTGAATTATTTGCATGTAAATTCATTTGATTGTTTAAAAAATAGGAATAGAAGAAATAAGCTGGGGTATTTTTCTTGTATGTGTATGCAATATGTACCCACACAGGATACATTGGCTTATGCAATATAGCTTATAGGAAATACAGTGTCTGAGAGATGGCTGTAAAAGGATAGTTCCCAGTAGAGCTCTGTCACTAAGGGATATTGTTGAGTTGAGTTAGGAGATAAGGAGAGAAATAATCAGATTTAATGGGAAGAATCTATTGTTCAAGCCTGCAAGATAACGTGCCATTACTGTCCAGGAAATAGATTTGTTCCTCATATACTACAGGCAACTCATGAGCAAAAAGTCTTGCAAAGTATTTTCATTAGGATGAAGACGACTTATACTAACATTTTTTTGGGAAACTTGTTCATCATGACTTTACAGCATAACAATCAACAAATAACAAATAATAATAAACAAGATTTTATATATATGTATATATATATTTTTTTCCAAGTTTCTTCCTGTCCTTTAAGGAGAATAACAATGGCAATTTGTTACAGTGTTGTGTAGAATACTTTGTTTAGATACTTAGGAAACAGTCTCAGTAGTCCAGCAATGTGATCAGCACACATTTTACTGCCTGCTTGAAAAGTCAAGATGTTATTTAGTTCAATGAAAGTACATAAATTATAAACACAGGTTACAGCTCACAGGCTACATGATCCTATCAAGAAATTTGCTGTTAATACCTCCTCTCCATTTTCATATTATGGAGAAGAAGGTATAATGGAAGAGTAAGTAAATCAATTTACTTTGATCCTCTGTCAAAGTAAAACATGTTGTTGAATTAGCATTTTCTTTAGTAAACATTTATGTTTTATCTAAGCAGTACTAATTCTACATAAACATAAAAAATAATTTTTAATCATTTACCTGATGTTTCAGACTGTGCAGAGTTATCTTCTGGATTTAGCTGATGGAACTAGTCACCAGCCCAGCTCCCCTGGATGTTTATTATCAGCCACAGGACTGAAGTTATCATCTCCCCAGACTTGCTAGTGGAACTGACTGAGTGCTCCCTAACCCATTTGACTCAAAATAAGCTAAGTTTGCAAAATCCTGCTGGTAGAATGGTTCACATTTGACATTCAGAGAAGTGCAGCAATGATATGCACAATTTTAATCACTTTTCACATGTGTGCATAGAAAGATTAAATAAATCATTAATCATTCTCGCACTTGTCTTAGTTCAACACCCAGGAAACAATGTTGTAAATGCTTTTTCAGGAAACTGTAAACAGGATAAGAGAGAAATGCAGAGCAGAAAAAGTCTTCATAAGGCTAGTATTTGCCCTAACATATTAGATCTCTTCTGTAATCACTTAGTAGAATTGCAAATAACTCTGCATGACCCAAAATGACTTGTCGTATGAGAGAATCAGAAAGTGAGAGTACTTGTTCCCAGGAAAAAATAGTGTTGATCTAATGGAAGGCTGATTACAGAATGATCTATGTGAGTACCACATTGTCTTTTCACTTCTTATTTTTCTTTTTCCTATCAGCATCTTGATAATAGCAAATCCGAGACTGGATTATTATATCCTTACAGGAATGGAAGATTGTATTTTGTTTGCTTTCTGGTCATGTATAGCAACGGGTGATATATTTGTTTGGTAAGTGGAAAAATGTTAGGGAGAAGCAGTTTTTATTTGAGTTTTTTTGTTATTGAAGAAATAAAGACATTTCATTTGAATTCTTTCTGCTGATGTAAATGCCATAAGTCTTTGAAATGGGAATTAGACGTGGTGGCAGCAGAGGCAGAGGAGCTGTTTGACCACTCTCATGAACTCTGCAAAGGTTCTCTTCCCAGCATCATATTGTAAGAGACTGTTTTGGAACCTTTTGTCTCAAAGTTTGCTGTGAGAACTCTCTTGTCTCAAAGTTTGCCCACCTGCCCGAAGGCTTGCAGACCAGGGACAATGAGAGACAAGCAGCCGCTAAACGGCCATCGAGCAGCCTTTCAGCCTGGCACCTTGAGGGAGGCAACAACCGAAGGGAACGGGCAAGCCCGGGCTTGCACCGTCCATGCCCGTTCGTGTGATACGTGACATACCTGGGTGCCCAGGAATGTCATGCTGGCCGAAAAGGAGGATAAAAAGACCTCCTCCAACGGGGGAAAGGAGAGGAGCTGCGTAGGAGCTGCCTAGGAGCTACCTGCTTGCTGCCTACCTGCTGCTGTCTGACTGATGCCTGACGGATGCCTGGCTGGACCTGCTTGATACCTGCTGATGCTTGAGACACGAGGTCCTGCTGCCCTGCTACCTGATGCCTGCTTGTTTCTCCTGCTTCCTGCCTGATGGCCTGATGCCTGACGATGCCTGACGTCTGCTGCCTGAAGCCTGCTCCTGCTTGCTGCCTGAGACCTGACGGCCTGATGCCTGCTTGCTGCTGCTCCCCCTGCGCTCTCGCTCCCTCGCTCCCACACGGTCCTGAAGACATTCCTGGTCTGACAGAACGGCGTGGGATCCATGGTGATGACTGTCCCCGCTTTCTATATGTAACCCTTGCTCTTACTTCCTATCTTTTACTATCGCCTGCTTCCCCATCCCCGTCTCCCTCACTGACCAGAATTCCTATTAAACTGGTCGGACAACATTTGACCTCGTTTGTGTCTTAATCTCACTCCGGGTATGTTACAGAATCTCCCCTCACTCCGATAATCGGAGCGGGACACATATGAACTCGTAAATTGACTGAAGGCCTGCAAAACCTTGCAAAAATTCAAACTGTGTATCATAGCACTAATATCTCATACTGGAATTTTGCAAAGATCCTCTGTGTGAGTGATTATGAGCATTTAAGAGTTGAGAGAAAAAATCTATCACCTGATTATATTCCCTGCTTCAAGTCTACCTTTTGAGTTAAAAGAAGACGTGCCAACATCATAGGTCTTTTATTGCCCAGAAGTTTCAATTTCCTGATTATCTTCCTTCTGATTTAGAGGCATAGATGTGGCATGAAAAACGCACAAATATCTTCCACATTCATTGGCAGATTTCATCAAAGTTACACACAACATTTGATGCTACTTTCCAGCCTGACTTTGTAAGTTTGGCTTTGTTTTTTTTCAGAGAGACGTGACAGAGAATTCCCAGAAGTTATTCTCCATTTGGATCACTGATTTAAAACAACTTTTCCTTTATTATTATTTTTTTCCTCCTGGCTCGGCACTTTATGAGGTCCCTAGCAGCTGCCTGAGAGGGATGATAAGTGAGGTTGGTGGAAGGTACAGCACCAGACTGAATGGAAGAGGGCTTCTGCCCCAGCAGCTCCCCTGCCATCAAAAAGGGGATGAAACATAAAAATCAGGGGGACAGTCAAGCCCAATAAAGACCATCATATCCATCCTGCTGTCTCAGAATAGATCAACTTCCCCTGTGCAGTCCCTAACAAAAGTTTGTCTAAGAAATTTTTTTAGGATACCAGTTATAAAACACTGTGACCCTACTTGACAGGCTGGTCTAGTATCTTTACAGTTAGAAAGCTTTTCTTAATATTTAGCAATTCTTGATGCAATTCAGGCTCATTACTTTCTGTCCTATTCATCATGGACATGAAGGACAGATTTATTTCCTTCCACAATGAAGGAACCTCTGTGTACTTGTTAATCTGTTCTCATCAATCTCATTTTCTTGACTAACAACAGTGTATTCAATGTTTCATGTTAGGTCACCTTTTCTAAATTTCTGATTACTGATTGTGCCTTTTGCTTCCCTTTGTATTCTACTCATTTTCTCTAATCTTTTTTAATGGCCTGCATTAAACTACACAGAATAATCCAGCTGAGGTCCTACCAATGTTGAGAAGATCAAAAAGATTGACCTCATGCACCTTGCATTCTTTGCTCCTGCTTGTACATGCAGGGTTTACAGGCTGCCTTTTTTACAGCATGGCACTGTGGAGCTATGTGTTAATCCATTGTATGGCCAACCCTTTTTATGAACTACCATGAAAGCAGTCATTTCTACCCTGCATTTCTGTAGGAGAACATCTGTGCCTAGCTGTGGTACCTTTTACTAATTCCTATTGAATTTCACCAGTTTTACTAAAGGCTCTTTGTCGTAGGTTGTGTGATCAAGAGTTCAGGGTCATGCTGAGTGAGAACGAGTAGAGGCTATCATTCTGAGAAAATCTACACCTTGCATTGTGCACAAGCAGTACTTCTCAGCTCAGTGTTCCTGTTAGACCTACTGCTGTTTGCTTTTGGGATGAAAACTATACTGAAAACCGTTTCCTTCTATTTGCTTTTGAAAAGTGCATCATTAATAGATACATTCAGTTTGTCCTTCATGTCTGATCCTGTTTCCTGAATATTAAGCTGTGTTGTAAGAACTAATCAAAATTAAATCCAACGTGTTTCCTATTATAACACTTCTTTGAGACAAAAATGTCAATGAAAATTTCTGTAAGGATTCTCCAGATACTTTCAATGACAAAAATTAAAACTAAAATATGCCCATAAACATTTTAAAATACTTTTAATATTATTATTACTATAGTGAAAAAAATCTGATTTGCTAATTTGATTATATTTCCGAATTTAAAATTTAAAGCCATTTGCTTTATACTCCTATTGCTTTCTTTGACATTGTACTCATTTTAATATAATAAAATTATAATGCAATATGATTGTCGCCTATTTTAAACTTTTCTTTATTTTCATTTTTCTCTCTTGTATCTTTCAAAAAAAATCTGAAAAGAATAGATGAAGTGCAGTCTCTTGATGATAAGTTGACTGGTGGAGCAAAAGAGCAGGAGTGTTGTAGGGTACCTGTCAACAGTGCTTGCTGGGAAGGGGCAGGGGAGGGGCTCAGCCTGCAGAGGCTGTGACTTTTGACAAGCGTACCCCAGAAAGTTCTGCAGAGGGATGGATGGCATTGGGAGTGGGACAGGGATGTTCAAAATCCTGCCAACCCATGTTCATTGCCAAGGAAGGTAGGCAAAGTCAAGTGAAGAGCTGGCTCAGAAAGGAAAGTTCCAGCTGTTACCAGCTGGGGAGGCTCGGATCCGAATACCAAGATGCAGATGAACTTTTTTCCTATATTTTCCCAATCATTTATAGATTTATGTCAGCATCACAAAATTTTTTTTTTCTTTTCTTGGTGCAAATTACATGTAACAGATACACACACAATACTGTGAAGGTGCTCTCTCAGGGTACTTTTTGCACTGCTATTAATTTCATTTCCAATTATTCCTGTGGTGTTTGATGATGGACATGTGACAATTTAAGTTTAAACATTGGTTTTCTTGGTCTGTACCCTTCTAAAAATCCTACATTAATAAATAGCAGAACTTATTAAGACAAAAATATTAAAATGCTGACGGTTGTTATGTTTGCCTTGCTCACAGAATCAGGGAATAGAGCAGGATGGGTTCTTGATGCTCACTGCAGAGCTCTGCTTAAAAGTGTAAATATAGTCAGATGGCAATAGCTAAAACAAACAAAAACTAGTTCATAGACACCACAAGAAAAATACTATTTTGTGTGTATGCACCATGAGAGGCGTTTTACCTCCATGGTTTTGCTACTGCAATTATTACAAACACCCACGAGATGGTGCTGCTATGCTTCGGCTGAGCCTTGCGGCCGGGCTGGAAATGTGGCAGAGATAAGGTAGGGGAGAGTTTGGGCAGGGAAGATGTCAGAGATGTTGAATATATTCACATGGCACAGGTGCCATATTTTTGACAAGTACAGATAGAGCTTAATTGTAGTGAACAAAAGCTTCATAAAAATTGTAGAGCACAATAGACCATCATCGGAATCTAACCCATCTACAGGGGAAGCTGAATAGCAATTTTAAATATCAAATTCAATCTTTCAGTTTACAACAAAAGATTCTTTTCTAACCAAGTCTCATGTAGGTTAAGAATGTTCTTTGCAGATCCAGCCATAAAGCAATATTACTATTGCCATGAGAGGATGTGGCTTTGTTTTATTTCTTCCTTGTCAAGGATTGGGAAGAAAGATGGAATTACTCCTTCAATTTATACAGAAACTAATGACCCACTGGTGTTCAAGAAGATTAAAAAAAAAGAACACTCCCTTTCTGTCTTCCATTTATGCTGCTCTGAGGTTACTGTTGTCTTCCTGTAACACAACAAAACATTGTGCCTTAAGGAAGGAATGGTTGCCATTTGGCCCCTCATGAGTCATCAAGGCAGAGGAACTTTGGCAGGATGATCATTCTCAGCATGGAAAAGACTGAGAACCTCAGCTATAAAGGAAAGGAAAGGAACAGTGTCACTTCTGTAATTCCTAGTTTGAGAACTATCTTTACTGTTCAAATGCATAGGGGAATGTAATGCAAACACTGGCATAAATTACAACAGCCCAAACTACAAAAATCCTTTATCTGCTCTATGAGGTGGCTGAATTCACAACTGCTGTGCAGGAGTCACCATGCTGTGAAGTAGATACAAATCCCATGTCAATAACTGTGGGCAGTCTGCTGTAAAGTAATGGACAGGAGCGCTTGTTCATCTAGTCTGCCTTTCCTAACTTCTGGGTTTTCTTTCTGCACATACAGATGAATGCAAGTATTCAACTTGCTAGTAACCTATGAGCAGCATATTGCCTGGTGCTGCCTGGTGAGTAGTGCCTGAAAATTTTTTGCTCTGTTGACTTCAGCCTGCAGAAACTAACCCTAAAATCTTGCCTGGTATGCCCTGGATAAGGCAAGCTCATTATCTGCAGCGGTGCGTGTTTCTTTCATACTCATCTTTGGCAGTATTTAGAGAGATGCAAATATCATTTTACTTCATGATCTAATGTATATGAAAGTCTTCCACATGCAACCAGAGAAGTGAAAAGATATCTGGTCTCAAAACAATATGACTCATACAAAGAGCCTAAAGGACCCTTCTCCTGTGTGAATTTTGTCCCGCCAGCAGCACTGAAATATCATACTCTGATGTCATGTGTTGAAGAACATCTCGAGTTCCTGGTACACTTACCTGGTGAGCAGACTTACAGTGCAGAGCCCAAATGTTTCTTTTTTTTTTTTTTAACTTAAATACCAAGTCCTGATTTTTTGAGTTCCAAGGCCTCTTTGCTATCAAGAGAAACTTACAAAAGCTTAAAATCTCTGAATGGAGCCATATAAAATTTGCTTCATAACCTATAAATTTCTTACCCGAAGTAACTTATTTGTTTTCTGCAGCTCAGCTATTACTTCTTGTTTTGTTTTGCTTTGTTTTTCTCAGAGCGTAATAATCCTGTTAATTAAAATAATGCAAGTAAACAAAATGAGGAAGTTTGACCAAGGTTAGTGTAGAATTGGCTCAGAGAGGAATGGTGTTAAATGCTCCAGCTGAGCTCTGGGGAGGCTCAGACCCAAATACCAAGCAAGAAAGAGTTACAAAATAAACGTCCAAAGATAAAGAAGTAAAAGTAGTGCTGATTTGTATTTCTGGTGCATGCTCCAATTTGTCATGAGCCATATTGTCTCACCTGTGGGAAGGACTGGTCTACACAGAAGAGTCCCCAACAGTGTCATTCATTGTCTGAAGACCCCAGGCCCCACTGCTGGCTGGTACAAAATTTCTGAACACTGCACAGCTTGTGCCAGACAGTATCTACTTCTCCTCCACAACGTGACTGAGCACATCCTTCACTGACTGTGAGCTATTTCTATTGGTTTTGTACAAACTGTTTCTTGGTGAGGACTGCATTATACTGTGAACAGTAAACATTGAACAAGCATGTCAGAAATCGCTGCCCAAGGCTCATCTGGTCAAGCAAGCACCTAGCATCTTCTTCATATCTTCCAGTGTGACTGAGAACAAATTACTTCTGCTGCTTTGAGCTTAAACTATGCATTCTCTTTAAGCTCATAAAATATCTGTGCATAGGTGACATCTGTCAGCTCCTGTAGCAAGTCCCATGTGACTGCAGCATCTCAGCTGCAGCTAGAGTGAGCCTTCAACCACAGGAGAACAGCAGTTCCACGCACTGTGCCAAAATTGGCCTCTGCCATAGCCAAATGCAATGGAAACAGAGAAAAAGGCAGCTGTACTGACAAATACTGGTCACAATAACTGGCCTTATTCCCTCATCTTCAGCAGTGTCAGTAACTGCCTTGGGCTTCTCTGAAGTAGTATAACATTGTTTTTAGAGAAGTTGCTGATGAACTTTTTCACTGTATTTTTCCAGTCATTCATAGATTTATGTCAGCCTCACAAAATTTGTTTTTTCCCTTTCTTGGTGCAAGTTACGTGCAGCAGATACACACACAATACTGTGAAGGTGCTCTCTCAGGGTACTTTTTGCACTGCCATTAATTTCATTTCCAAGTGAAATGAAGTGTGGTGTTTGAAGATGGACATGTGGCAATTTATGTTTAGACATTGTTTTTTTTTAGTCTGTACTGTTCTACTAATCCTACATTAATAAATAGCAGAACTTATTAAGACATGAAATATTGAAATGATGTTTTCAGCAACAAGAGGATGGTTATGTTTTCCTTGCTTACAGAATCAGAGAATAAGACAGGGTGTGCTCCTTGATGCTTATTTCCGGGCTCTACCTGTAGCTCAGGCAAGCTGCCCTCATCCCACACTGGCAGCTCCCTGACCACAGAAACCCTGGTGTCCTGGTGCAAAGGAGTTCAGGCTCCTTAGGGCACACGAATTATTTTTCCTGCTGTAATTCCATGAATTACGGTCAATACAGATTATGGACCAAGCACACGTGGACGTGTGCATATCCAGGCCATGCATGGTGCTGTCTGTAAGCAGTATACTTGTGATAAAATGTTGCAGGAGTTCAAGACTTTTTTTCCCCAAGTTCTTGGGGAAGTGCTTAAAACCCACTCTTGAATATAGACTTGCCATTAATCACTTGGCTGGACTGCTACACTTGAAAGTATAAATATAGTCAGCTGGCAATAGCTAAAACAAACCAAAAAACAACAGCAAGCACCAAGGACGACAAGCACACACCACAAGAAAGACACTAATTTGTGTGTATGTACCATGAAAGGTAAAACCAGACGTTTTCTACTATTCATCCTTAACCTCAGAGGATCTCTTCCATTCCTGATTGTGGAGTCATTGAGATATTCTGACAGCCCAAAATAACATTTTAATGACTAATGTTAAGACAATCCTAGCCCCTGTTTCTTAAAATTGCCAAGTTGGGTTTTGGATAATTTGTGAAAGAGTCCATCTCAGGAAGCCTCACTCCTGCAGGCAGTTTGGCCCCTCAGTGGGATTACAGTCCTGAGCCGGCCCTGCCTGGCCCCTGCGAGCAGCGAGAAAGCAGCCCGCGAGGCGGAGGTAAAACTCCATGGTTTTCTACCGCAATTGTTACAGGCACCCACGAGATGGTGCTGCTATGCTTCGGCTGAGCCTTGCAGCCAGGCTGAAAACGCGGCAGAGATAAAGTAGGGGAGAGCTTGGACAGGGAAGATGTCAGAGATGTTGACTATATTCACATAACACAGGTGCCATATTTTTGACAAGTACAGATAGAGCTTAATTGTAGTGAACAAAAGCTTCATAAAAATTGTAGATGCAATAGATCACATCTGTAACCCATCTACAGGGGAAGCTGAAAGCAATTTTTAAATATGAAATTCAACCTTTCAGTTTACAATAAAAGATCCCTTTCTAATCAAATCTCATGTAGATTAAAGCTGCCCATTGTGGGCCCAGCAATAAAGCAATACTTTATCACTCCAGAAGAGAATGGACTTTTAAATACGATTCAGCTCAGTGCGCTAATTTTGTTGAAATCAGATAACCTAATCTTCTTTAGATTATGAATCTTTGCTGCTTACAGGATTCTTGTTGAGCTGACTGTGCTCCCAAGTCTCTTCTGTTGACCAATAACTGTTGTGGTATGGAATTGTTTACCCTTGTCGTGATCAAGACATGCTGTCGCTGTGGGATTTGTTTCACTCTCAGCTGCTGCCAGGTGAACACGGCACCATCAGGGCCTTCTGCAGAGAGGCCTGGCTGTGTCCTCACCTTGCCTGATGCAGCCGAGCCGAGTAGCTGTTCCTCCCTCCATCCTCCCACGATGGACTTTGTGGGCTAGACGAGCCTGATGACATGGTTCAGGAGAAAGCTGGTATTACTACTTTTACCATGTGCAGGTTGGGGATCTCAAAAACTCAGTGCTAAAGCAACATTACTATTATTTGCTCTACTGCAGTGGCACTTGTATAATGGTAGTAGCAGGACCTAATGTTGTTTTTTGAAGTTCTTCCCTAGGTCATTAACTCTGACTTTTATTAGATCTTTTGTCTGCAGGTTTAGCTGTTTCACTGTACATTAGTCATTAATCTGTGCAGAGTTTGAATTTCTAGAATATCTTCTTCTCCAGAGGAAAAGGAGTGGTAAAGTCAGGTGGATATTTTCCCAGTATATCTCATGAAACAATTATAGTTCTTCTCTTACGTTTCTGAGCAAGAACGGACAATCTCAAGGTTTCAATGCCATAGTCAGTCACCTGTTTGGCTTTTTATTTTTCTGAAAGTCATCCTCAGCTTCAGTACAAAACACGCATATGTTTAGCCCACATTCAAGCCTACCAAAACCCATTCACAAGGATGTCTGTCAGGCCTTTCACAACAAAACCTCAAGCAACCCACTGCAGACAGATGGTCTGGGGCTGACTACATCACAGGAAGGGAAAGATTTTAAGTTACCCGTGATCCTCCCCCTCTACTCTGCCCTGAGGAGGCCACATCTGAAGTACTGTGTCCAGTTCTGGGCTCCCCTGTTCAAGAAAGACAGAGATCTTCTTGAAAGAGTCCAACAGAGGGCCACAAAGATGTTGAGGGGCCTGGAGCGTCTCCCTTATGACAAAAGGCTGAAAGATCTAGGGCTGTTCAGCCTGAAGATGAGAAGACTGAGAGGGGATCTCATCAATGCTTATATCTATCTAAAGGATGTGTGTCAAGTGGATGGGGCCAGGCTCATTTCAGCGATGCCCAGCAACAGGAAAAGGGGCAATGGACACAAACTGAAACACAGGAATTTGCATCTGAACATTAGAAAGAGCTTCTTTACTGTGAGGTTGACAGAGCACTGGAACAGGCTGCCCAGAGAGGTTGTGGAGTCTCCTTCTCCGGAGATTCAAGGCCTGCCTGGACACTTTCCTATGCAACCTACTGTATGGAACCTGCTTTGACAGGGGAGTTGGACTGGATGATCTCCAGAGGTCCCTTCCAACCCTTATGGTTCTGTGATCCTGCAAAAGGCATTTTGCACTGGGAGTCTGGTTGGGGGCAGACCCTCCTGTCAGCAGCCAGGCGACCCTGCAGTCAGCAGCACCTGCTGCTCCACATCAGATGGGATGCTGCTCCACCGAGGACACATCAAACACTGAGCCTCACATCATCATTTGGTAGAGAGGCAGACAGACAGAAATTGTCTACATTTCCTTCTTTTCTTCTCTCTCTCCTTCTCTCTCACAAACTGCTGGATCTCCTTTCATATGTCTTTGAATACTGTTTTTCACTTGCACCAATAGTTTCCATCAAGAAGGAAGATAATTAAAGTTGTTGGAGCAGGCATATCATGCAACCACATAAAAAAACGTTTTACACGCAGTAAATAAGAAGGCTGAATTTTGAAATACTATGCTAATATTTGCCAGGAATAAGTTCTTTTTTTTTTTTTTAAGACAGTGCGATACAATGGTGTCGTGGTGTCAGTCAAGACTTCTGTATGCTATTGTAAGATATGGCAGCATTTACATAGTAACCTAAATGCAGGATGCTGGAAGAGATATATTTAGTTGGTCAAAGTCTGTAGAAAGGTACAAGTATTAGTCTGATGATAGATGCGGTCCTCTGTTTGTCTTGTTCAGCTCAGTAGTTCGAATTCAACATCCTCAAAGATTGACTGAAATCCTTAGTACCTAGCTGGTGTTCATTAGTCTGGATGAAATGAATCTGTGATTTGAGTTCCTTTTTAAGTAGGTGGGAATTGTAGATGATGAATCTGCAGGCCAAGAAGTCATCATATTCAGGCTTGCTCCTCCACAGCTTCTCAAACTGCTGCATATCCAATGCTTGTTTGTTGGGCCACTGTCAGCAGCAGGATGGCTCATAAGTGAGGGCTGTCCACCTGTAACTCCCAGCACCATGTCAGGGAGAAGTGTGAGGGAAAGAGTGTGTTTCCATGACACAGGATTACCTTTATCTCCCCAACTGCAAATGCAGCCTTACCAGCTTTTCTCTGTCTGAGACATCACAGATTTGCTAACCAAATGCAGAGACAAATGGCATCTCAGCATGTGAAATGGGCTCTCTGCTATGCTGCAAATTCATAAACTGTGTTTTGAGGGCCAAAAGGCTGTGTTTCAAACTGGCAGGTGTGAGTGCTCCTCCTGGACCACAGGCAACATAAAGCAGAGTTGGGAGTGCCCAGGCTGTGTGTGTCCCTGGGGAATGTTGCTTTCCAGGGCTGACACCCTTCCATCAGAATACATTTCACTTGACTGAAAGACATTATAAATCATAGTAGCAAAGCATAACATGTGAGTCAACTGTCTTTTGCAAAATCTGCGAAGGATGTCTTGTGTTCAGCAAGCATAGGAGGTGCTGGGCAGCCCAGCAGCTGTAGCCATAGCTATGTCATGGCATTTTACAGAAGACAAGGCAGACCCAGTTGATAACTTTTTAATTAGAGCCTGAAATTCATTATCATTTATCTTCTCTGCATTATCTCCTATATTGACTGGAGACATGGACTAAAAGACCAAAACAGAAGTGAAATAACACTGAAACACTGGAAAAAAGTAATATATATATATATAGGCATTATTCTGTTGTGTATTTTCACTGTGGTCAGAATTAGATGATTTTTCTGTTTTTATATATAAAAATCATAGACATAGACATAGAATCAAAGATCATAGACAAACAAAAAGTAAAGGTTAAAACATGAAAAAACTGTTTCTTCTGTAACAACATTCTAGCAAGTTTGACAGCTCAGTTTGTTTCATAGTTGTCTTACTTGTGCTGGTAAATTGATCTCACTCCTTTGGCTAAACTCAAGTATCAGTACTAAATTTAGGATTTCCTGTATTGATAGACTACTGTGAAGCATATAAAGCGTATTTTTCCAATATATATTCTGTGATCCCTTATAATACAAAGGAAATGGTGTAACTTGCTGGGTCAAAGAGATAATACATTTCATGCCTAAGGTACCATAGGCATAAATAGAATTAATACAATTTTAAACAAAAACTGTGGATCATATAATATCTCCAGAATATTTTAGTGTTTCTGTTTCTTTTTTCATTCTACTTATTTCTTGACCCTATGCACTCAGAATTGTCAAAAAGCAATATTTTATCAACTGAAACTCTGAAAATAAGGTAAAATGCATTCGAGACCATGGCCACATGAGGAAGCTCTTTATGTTTCTGAAGTAACTGAGAGTAGTTATTAGTAAAATGTGTGCCATGTTTATTGCACAAAGTTTAAATAACCTCAATATCTTGTTGCAAGCAAGAGAACATTAAAATAATGTTAACCAAGTGAAATCTGTTAAATGAAAACCACCTTCATGCAGATGTTGGTAATGGTAATGGAAGTGTGCAGTCCCAAGTGTGGGCAGAAAGGGGCAGAAAACACTGCACGCAGGCAGGTGTGCAGTAGTGACCTTGGGGAGTTACAACAGGGGTATAGCTGTGGTTCAGTCTTAGCTTTTGACTTCTGAAGTTCACTTTAAATACTGCTTCAGGTACCTAAGCCCCTCTGAAGTTCCTGGTTTCACAGAGTTATTACAGATTGAAATTAGGTCAAAATATCTTTTTGCATCCCACTTCTACAGGCTGTACAGGGCATTGTATCAATGAGGATTATCACAGTGAGACCAATAATATTTCATTCATTTAGTCTGGCCCAAGACGTCTCCTTCTGCTAAAGAGAATATTCTTATAAATGCCACAAAGTGTATCATTTCAGTGAGAAGTACCTCTAGCCCATTCTACAAACCTGTAGTCTTTGGCTTTCAATGCCAGGATTCTTACAGCTGGGACATTAATTAACCATGGTCTGGGCTTTCTGGAAAGATGTGATACTTCAGTAGCAAAAGAGTGTGAGGATCCTGTCCTGAAGTTCACTAGAAAGACAGGACTTTGTAAAACTCAGCTGTCAAAATCCCAGTACTTTTTTCATTATTAGTCATACACTAGATGTTGCATTATTAAAGACTGAAAGAGAAAATGCTAAATCTCTGATACATGAGGTTACAGGAAAAATCCAGCTCACTGGATTAACTATAATAGCTCACAACCTCGTTGAAATACAACAGTTAAAATATTTCTGACAGCAACTGAAACGTGATTGTCTTTAATTACAAGTTGTTTTGTTGATCAGTGATGTCACATGTTAAGTTTACAACATGATTGCTAGGTAGGGCTTATTGATTTTTTTATTATTTTTTTAATATTATTTTTGCTTCCCTGGTACAGTTCTATTAAGGACTGTATTTATAAGGCAGGGCTGCAGCATGCAGTCAGTCAAACCATACCATTCAGAGTAAGTCCTATCTTTCTTCTTGACAGGTGAACAAACTGAATGCATGGAGCATAGAATTATGTATTAATCAAGTTCACGGATGAACAGGGAAAAGCTGTAAAGCGAATGTATGTATAGACTGATAAATCAGCTTAAACTGATTTATCATAAATTACAAAAAATGTGCTAGCCTTGGTAGGATGTAGCTAGCTAGGAATAGTTAAGCATGCAGAAATGTACGCATCTTAGGAAGAGAGGAAACTAGAAGGCAGCTCCTCACAACTGTTCCTGGCAGAACTGGACAATATAAATACCATTTGATACAGAAAAAAGTTAATCTTGAATTGTCTTTGAAGAGATATATTTTCAAAACAGAAGAGAAAGAGTTATCTCTGTATGTATTCTTTGATTTGGTTGTCTTTGAAGATACAACCATGGAGGCAGGCTGACACAGACAAGCAGGTAAAATGATGGAAAAAGTTGTTAGAGAGTTGACCTCTCCAGGCATAACAGTTCTGAAGACCGTGACTGTAACTCATCCCAGTTGATGCCTGCAGTGAAATGTTCTTTGGGTGGACTGGCTGTAAACTAAGACAGCTTAAGGAAAAATAGCCTGGAAAGGATGAATTCAGTGGAATGGAAAAGCCATACTGCTATCAGGCACTGTCTCTTAATACCTCTATTTGTTCAAAATTGTCTTTCAATTTGCTTTAATCAGTTTTTATTTACAGCCTATGTTGAATACTTTTTGGCTGTTCATATGGTCCTTATGGGTTCTACAGTTTCCTGTTGCAGTTTGAACAGTTAGCATTTTTCTGATAGAAATACAACATTTTAAATCGTCTCTGAATTTGCTGTTCTACTTTTGAGTAGCAATGCAATTGCATATTTGTCTTGTTCTGTGTTTGGTGATCTTGTATGATTCTAAGTAACATATTCTTTCATGTCAATGGGGCCATAGTTTTCCTATGATCCTCTCTTAAGCAGTGATACTTACAAAAAGCAAAATCCAGAGTAGCCAAGTTGATATCCTGAGATGAAATTCCTCATGCAGTTCTGAGAAACTTTCGATTTGCTGTCATGGAAATTGGTCAGTTAAACCCATATTCAGATTTTTCTTTAATCTCTACTTGCATCTTGCATCTGTGAAGAAGTATTTGCATGTGGGAAAGCTGTCTGTCCAACAAGTGAGATGAGCTGAAACAGGCTAACTGCGTATTTGTGTTCTCTGTTTTGAACTGGAACTGATATGCTCTTCAAGCCTACTTGTTTCTGGATTGGCTAGGACGATCTTTGTCTTTTCACTAACAAGTTCCCAGCTCTCTTGCATGTATGTGCAGTTCAAATGTTCCCACCTCTTCAGTTACTCACATGTACCACAGCTAATCACGGGGACAAGCAGTAAAGCAGTTCAAAAAGGACTGGATTATTAGCATGGCTAAGCACACTGTGTTGTATACAGTAAAGGATAATAAAACTTGAAAGGTCATTGTGCATCAGGGTGACATCTCTAATATTGGAGCTGAGAAGATCTCACGCTACAGTTCAGATTATTCTATATTTCCTTATTGCCAGAGAAAGGAGATTGGGTTGGATCTAGTCTGACCTAACATCTCCATTCCTCTGTAAAAGGATGAACTGATAGTCTTCCTGTGTCAGCAAAGGCAGAAAAGGTTTTTACTTCTCAGACAGTTATCTGAAGAGAAACAACAAAGACTAAATATCTCTATTCCCTCATGCCACACTATTGCCACATTATCTTTATTCACAGCTGAGCACTTGATTGTGATGATGAGGATCCAACAGCTTCTGCAGTGCGCTTTTGCCATGGAGGGATGCATGCTCATAGAATCATAGAATGAGCTGGGTTGGAAGAGACCTTAAAGATCACCTAGTCTCACAGCCCCTGCCACAACACGCTGGATCAAATTGCCCAGGGGCCCACCCAACCTGGCTTTGAACACTTCCAGGGGCATCCACAACTTCTCTGGGCAGCCAGTGCCAGTGCCTCACCACTCCTTTGATCGGAGCTATGCTTTGATGGAGAACAGGCATAAGGTACTAATGATTGGTCCGGATAAATTGAACTTTCACACTTCAGACTGGATGTATGTTGTAGAAATGTCATTATACTCATTCTGAGTATAATCGGATTGAATAACAGTTCTGTCCAAGGAGCAAGTGTTGACTGCTGACTTCCACCAAAGAGCATGGTACTCCATAAAGTCACAGGGGCTGTTCTCAAAATCTGTGATGTTGAGATCGTATTCTGGGCTAATTAGCAGAACATTTTCCAATTACAAATTTGCTAAAGGCCTAAAGGACAGCTACTCCAAGGAGACAGATAAAAATAGGTGCAACCGGTATTTTGATCTCGGTTTTAAAGTAGTTCTAATATATCATTACTGTATTTAAGACCCCCAGCTAAAGCAAGATTTATCAGTTTGCAGTGAGCAGCAACTTCTCATAAGAGCTCAGCAGTAAGCAGACAGCAAAATGCGTTACTTGAATGAAAAAGTGAAGTGTCATATAAGATCAGCTCTGTTGGAAATGGATTAAAACAGAGCCTGTGGCCTTCTCACTAAATCACAAAAGGTACATACTGCTGTGAATGCTATTTTTCAAAGGAATTATTTATACTAAAAATTCTGGATTCTTTCTCTTTCCATGTAGCTCACCTCCAGATGAGGCAGGAGCGTCTCCAGGGGACAGAGAGGCCCATGAAATGCAAAGATCTCTTTCCCATACCTAAGGATTCAGAACCGGGAAGTCTGTGCTCTCCTTCCAAGTGATGGTGCCTGCTGAGTATTCTCCATTGTGGAGGAGAAAGCTAAAGGAGGAATGACATGATTTCTTCCCTCTCAGCCCGCAGCATGACAGCCTCTGAAGAGGTTATACAGTTATGAAGCTGGTCTTGCTAATGTAGTGCCTGGAAAAGGAAGTATCCTTTTAAAACATTAGTAAAACTCTCAAAGTGGTGGTCAGTGGGTGAAATGTAGGAGACCAACACTTCCTGACTCACTAGCAGCACCAGTGCAATCTGATGAGCATTGACATTTTATAAGGCAAAAATAGTTTACAGACTTTTTTGAAGTCTTATGGCTTCCAACCACAAACACAGTAAATCCCCCGTAATGTATCTTTATGAGTGACTTAAGGAAGGCTGGCTAACTTGGCACTGATGTGGAGGTGGACCACTTTGCATTTGTTTTGCCAGCTGAATGGTGAGGCCACACAGGACAGTACAAAGTCAGTGCTGCTTCATTGACTGTCCCATCACAGTACTAAGTAAAGCACAGGTTCAATCAGAAAGCAAAGATCAAAGCTGGTATGATTGAAGATTTGTGTGATTTTTCACAGGAAAGAGGTGTGCCTTACAATGCACACCTCTTATATATTTTATAGTTTTATGTGCTATAGTGAGAAGTTTTATATGCCTTCTCACTGCTAGCTGCTGAAGTACATCGTAGTTCAGGGATTTATTAATTTTCTGCATCTGGTTTGCACCAGATTTTTCTGATCTCTTTGGCTCTCATCTGGGTGGATAGCTTTTGATACGGATTTTTCTGGTTCACGTGATTTCATCTCAAGCTAAAAGAGGAAGTGCATATAGCATTGAATATACTCAGTTCTCATAGCTTTCCTTGTTTCCAGCTTATTCTGTCTGTAGCCCAGTAGTTTTAATTTCAAACTAAGTGAAAAACAAATCAAAAAATTAATTTTATGAAACATTAAATGATAGCAAAACTCCTTATTGGAAATCAAACTTTTGCTTTTGCTGTTTAAATCTCAGTGCTGAAACAGACGTTTCTCTCATTTTCATTTTTGACCTGTATATAAATTTCAGCTTTCAGCTGGGATTTTTTCTTGATGAAAGTTCAATTAAAAAGACTATATTCTGAAGAAAGTCCAATTTATGAGGTGAGTCATATTCAACCTCTAAAAATATCGACAATGTTTGATTCTGATTTTGATTTTAATCATGTGCTTCCTCTGTATTCCATTAGTGAACCATGTCAACATGTATTGATTTACACGTGAAAAAGCAAAGTGCTGATTCACAGTAAAGGTCAATGGTGCTGAAATAGATCTTGCTGGCATGCAAACCTGATAACTACTGTGACTAGACTGAACCATGTTTTTAATAGGGTGAAGAAAACGAGGAGAACATTTTTCTAATCTGCTGGTTTTGCTCTATTGCTTTGTCCACAATAGATGAACAAACAAATTAAAAACCAATCACAATGAAGTGGTCATCTACTAGCAAATACAGCTAACTTCTAGTTCCATAATAAAATACTACACAAAGTATTTATAAAGTCTTAAAAGATAACATGGAAAAAACAATGAAGAAAAAGCAGTTCTAAAACTGATGTATTTCCTTATGTTACAGAGAGTGCTCTAAGGAATAAGGGGGAGCAGAATGTGGCTTCAACAGAACTTCCTTCACTGTCGCATTGACAATCCTACCTTGAACTGGAGCAGGGTCAGGCTGGAAGCACAGCCTGGTAGACACAGTCAGTTGGAAAGCTGCTCCCAAAAAGGCATCTCAAGCAGAGTGCCAGGGGAATACAGCCTGAGCTGGT
Source organism: Penelope pileata (assembly GCA_013396635.1). Lineage (NCBI taxonomy): Eukaryota > Metazoa > Chordata > Aves > Galliformes > Cracidae > Penelope > Penelope pileata. The sequence continues at coordinate 76,756 of WBMW01001260.1, read as the reverse complement.
TTGATTTGATATTTTCATTAGCCACCTGGATGATGGAAGAGGAAGCGTGCTTATGAAATTTGCTGACAGCTCCCAGCCAGGACGGATGGCAAGTGTTATGTGGGATGGGACCTGAATTGAAAGTGATCTTGATGCAGTGGAGAGAGAGAACACAAAAAGAGACAATGTGTGGCAAGGGCAAAGATCTACATTTAAAGAAGAGAAAGAAAATGTATAAATACAAAATGGAAACTAAATAGCTAGACATTGGCATGGCAGAAAAAGACGTGGACTAGCAGTGGATTAGAAATTGGCTGCAGATTATCTGCATTATGATTCTGCCACAGAAGCAGTGAGTTGCAGGCTGGGAGCTATTAATGGGAGAGGCAACATAGAACTGAAGGAAATCAGTTGTTATTAATCAAGTTAGTATCACAAAATGTTTTCTCTATATACAGCTGGAAGGTTATCCCAGGATTATACAATTACCTCTTTCAAGATTTCAGCCAGTCTTTTATACAAGAAAACCCCTACAGAAAATCACAAATAAAATCTTGGGTTGTTTTTATGCTCAGTCCTGTGGCAGCGATGCTGCTAGCTATTAAAAATGAGATGGCCTCCATTTTAGAGTCTGATTTTCAAGAGTATATGCAGCTTGGAAATATAAAGAGAAAATAGCACCGAGGTTAAAGAAGAGCTAGTTTTCCTGGCATATTTCTCTTACAATTTTTGAACTGCCACTGTCAGTACTTTATTGCAGCTGTGTCATCTCCATTTATACTTTCTGTAAAAAAAAAAAAAAAAAAGAAATCAAAACAACAACAAAAACTAGTCCTCCCAATTTAGCCTGCTTTAAAATAATATGCTAAGTATTTAAAGCTAGCTTAGACTTGAGGGAATACTACTGTATTCCCTTCAATATTTCCATCAGGGAGAATTTAGCGCTTCTTTTAATATGAAGATGATTGCTTCGTTCTTGTGTTCTTTTCCTAGAAACAGACATTTTTGAATTTTCTCAGTCTCCTGTTAATCTCTGTCTGTTGCTCTTGGCTTTGTCATTGAGAAACTGTGAGTCGATGTGTACTCAATAATGGCATTTATATTCATTGTTGTAGTTGAGGAAAACACATCACCGAACTACATGGCTAAGTTAATTTATTCTCTGTATCCCTAAAAAGGTTCTAAAGCATTTTTAACCTTCCTGCCTTCTCTTGTCTTCAAAATGGGCCTTGGAGACCATCATGAATCCAGGGCAAGTGAGGCATTCTGGTTTTCACCATTTAACACTATATGCTGAAGAAATTGTGCCTTCTCATCTATTATCCAGGGTGACTGTAAGCCAAAACTGAGAGGTCAGTATGCCTGACTCATCACAAGCAATGTGCATTACTATTCTTTTTGTATAGAACTGCAGCAACCTATTTGCTGCAGTTCTATATATGAACAGTTTACACTTGAGAGGCTTTCAGGCTGGCACTTGTGCTTGGAGTAAGTATAGTTTTGTTCTGTGTATTGGTTCTTGAGTATTTACTGACTTAAACGTTGATGTACAGAAGTGGTAGAATTTGAGGTATTATTAGATACTGTTAATCATACTAACCAGAAAAGAATTGACATTTATGGTAAAATAGAGCACACTTAGATAACTCATTCTGAGCTGTAATATTTTTCCCTGAATTTAAAGCACCTTCCTATCCTTTTCCATTTTTCAAAAGCACAGGAGGCAGACCAGGTATCTAGGAGGGCAAGACACCCTGATAAAAGGCAGGGAGGCTGATAAACTGATGTTGGAAGGGAAGAACCTTTAAAAGAATATAAAATTTCTAAACAAGTTGTTTTTCTTCAAGCAGTACCTGGAGACGGTCCTCTTGTAGCTTTCTTTAAGTAAATACAGGTAAGTTTTCTCCTTATTCCATAAACGTTCTTCTTAATTCTTTTTCTGACTTACAAAATCACGTTTTGAGCACAGGATGGCACTCTGTGTAATTCCTAAGCACTGTGCCCAGCCTATGTACAAAGTGATGTGTTCATTGTGGCACAGGTCCTCTTGCACTGGAGGCCTTTAGAAGGAATGCACGAAAAGTGGTTGAGACTGAAAGTACAGTTTCAGTTCAGCTCATTCTTTGTAGGTATATGTAGCAAGGCATCCATTTACATGAAATATCCTTGCCTTTTCACCCAGACATTCATCATTTTGAAGGGAGGCATGCCTCAGTCTCCTGTCAGTACTCTGTTCTGTCAGATTGAGTGACATTCTCTTAGAGATCATAAATATGTGTTCAGGTTCTGTGAGAGACCATCATATTCCTGAACAGAACACAAGAAATTGTGATTATAATAACTTTACCAGTGAGCAGTAACAACTCCTGGCTCAAATCTTAATGAAATAATAGCACTTTCCTTACATTCTCCTTCACCTGTCCCCTAACATCACTGGCTGAGGTTATCCTGCTTTTTACTGATCGTTTCTGACTTGTGGCTGTCAGATTTATCTAGAAGAGTGTATTTGTTTGGCTGGCATCTTTGAATCATGGGTCTGGAAAGATGGCTAAGACATGTTTCTCATCCTGTAATGCACACTATGTGAAAGACCTCTTCAATTTTAGGTAACCTGCTGTCCAAAAGGAATGAAATGACCTTAGCCGTCAGTTGTATGCGTTTTGTCTCACGGAACATTTGCCTCAAGCACAGACATGATGGATATATTTACAATGTCACCATGAGAGTTGTTGTGCAGCATTTGTTTTGATTATTCCAGAAGGTCTTGAGAAGGATGATACACTGGAAATCCACTAAATTTAGTAGGTGATAACAATGAAAAAAGTTGGCTATCACAGTCATGATTATACTATGGAAAGTGCCCCATACTCTATGAGTTGATCTTAAACATGTAAGCAATGGGTCTTGCTTGAGTGGAATTTTTGTATTGATTGTCCATCAATAATATTTATCAGCTTAGTATGTTGTGGCTATTTTTACTTTCCCTGTTAAAGCACACTTGAAGGAGACATACTTTTCCATGAAAAGCATATGCTAAGATAGAGTCCACTCATTTTAGGTTAGTAGAAGAGAGTAGTTGAAGGGCATGAAGGAAAATGTTTCTTATTTACTCTACTGATCAAAGTGGAGTCCTTAGAGGGGCTGGCAGGCGCTGATGTTAAAACAAATGCTTCTGAAGCCGTTTTCCCAATCCTGAAAGTAAGTTTTTGATGACCTAGATAGCACAGGTGAAAAATTTAGTTATGGCAACATCTGTGAGTGCACTGATCTAAGTGACTGTAAACACCCGTGTGAATCTGCATATGATGTGCAAAACTGTTTCTCCCTTAAAAATGAGTTTAAAATTTGGTGTTGTACTTGCTTCAGCTGGGACAGAATTGGTTTTCTTCCTACTAGCTGTATGACGATATCCTTTGGCTTTAGGAGAAAAACAATGTTGATAACACACTGATATTTTAGTAGTTGCTGAGCAGTGCTGCACAGATCCGACAATGTTTCAGCTTCCCACACTGTCCTGCTAGCAAAGAGGCGAGTGGGCACAAGGACCTGGGAGGGCACAGAATCAGGACAGCTGACCTAAACTGGCCAAAGGGTTATTCCATACCATATGGTGTCATGTGAAAACTATAAAACTGTGGGGAGTTGGCTGGGGGAGACAGCAACTGATCAGGAACTGGATGGGTATCAGTGGGTGGATGGTGAGCAATTGTGTGGTGAATCACTTGTTTCATAAACACATATGTTTTCTTCGAAAGTAATGCCTCCTATTTATTTCCATGAAAAATAAAACAGCTACAAAGAGCACAATAACACTGTTTGATAGAGCAAATTCTCAGCTACAAAAGACTATCTTTCAACATAGACACCACCATGACCTATGTATCTTTGCCAGCTATGACCAAGAGCCTGCATGCTGCACTTATAAAAATCTGCACCAATGGAGGTGACCACTATGTCACTGTCGCCACTGCTGAAATGCGCCACCCACCCCTCACTGTGCTCACATCCACTGTTTGGTCTCCGTAAACATGCAGCAGGCGTTGATGAATGTCCGTGGGTGCCATTTTTTCTGCATGGAGGAATTCATTTCCACACCTTTGCTCCATCTGCTCTCCCATGTCAGACCCCATTGTGCCAGAGTGCCCCTCTGCTGCCATCTGTCACATGGCAACAAAACATAATGGAATATTGGTGGGAAGGTTCAACCTCTGCTGCCATTCCACAAACATCCGCCTCTGATGTCATGGGCAAACATCATAAGGCATTACTTTTGGAGCCGCCATTGTTTATTATTATCATTACTATTATTTTTTTCTCTTACTTTTCTATCAGTTTTTATTTCAATCCATGAGTTTTTGGGTGCTTTTTTCAATTCTCTCCCCCATCCCACTGCAAAGGGGAAGTGGGCGAATGGCGGGGTGGTGCTAAGCTGCTGCTGGGTTAAATCACAAGTGCCTTCCCTGCTTTTTCATCCATTTCTTCTACGCATATGGCAGACGATAGCAGAGCTGCATGTCTTTGGCCTTGCTTTCTTCACAGTTATTGTCCATAAAGGGTTTATTCTTTGAACCTGCAGCCTTACTAACACTATACTGAGATAAATTTCCTCAAACTAGTTGAAATATCACAGAAATAACAATAGAGAAAAATCCACAGCAAGCGGTGGAGACTTTTATGTTATGGCTTTGTCAAGGTATGAATTCATGCTGCTCTCAAGAGTTAAAATTGCTGTCTTAAATACTTAGTTTACTGATCTCTCTTTAAGAGTGTACAGAGGAAGAGTTACAGTACTGTAAAAATATTACTCCTTCTGTCTGCTAGACGGAGTTTTATCAAGACATCCCATTGCAAATAAATCAAAGCTATCACCGGTAAAAGTAAGAGATCTCAATACAACTGAACAGATACTACTCAGAATGACAAGCTTTCATATCTGATTTCAAGGAATTGATTGTTTTATCAAATTACTGTCTGCTGCTTTCTGGGTGATTTGCCGAAGTGGCAACAGCTAGTAGCTGACAGGTAAGTATATTTCAGACACCCACAGAAAATAAATCTTAAAGTTTTAAAATTAGGAGGTACTTTACCCAAGATGCTCTTCAAATCATCCAACACACTCCAATAAAAGCACAAATGAACTATCAATAACGTCACTGAGGAAAACATCCTTTTGAAAACTAAATAATAAGATCAACTAACAAGGGTATTTGAGAACCTTGTCAAGCTCAATTGAGTTTTTGTTGGTTTTGTTGTTTTTTTTACTACTATTATTTTTGAGGGAAGTGAAAGCTAAATAACTACAGCAATATTAAGTGACTTTTCAGAAACTGTTCTGCTTTGGTTTACAACTGTCTAGGAAAATACAAAAATAACTAATAGAAGATACTGCCAGGTCTCTCATGTTTTTTCCATGCACCTAGCAGTATGTCTAGAATGCTGCGATAGTGTATAGGCAATAAAAGTTTCACACAAATAATAAAGTGCTGAATGTACCAACTTCATGCTGTCCTGAAAAATATCGAAATTGAAATAAAGGCAAGAGTTGGGCATGCTATCATCTTAACAAATGTAAGAGAAGAGCAGGGCAAGGGCAGAAATGCCATTTCTCAGTAAGAATCAACATAAATAAAGAATTATGTTAGCCAGAGACCTTGCTGGCATTCTTTTTTAAAAAAATTGTTGGCCTGATAGACACCTAGACAAACATATCTGAAAAAAACCTGAAAGACAGCATATTGGAAGTAAAAATGGGATTTCAATGTAGGCAGTGGGAAAGCACTCATGCTAAAATATATCTACAGTTTAATTCACTCAGGACTAAAATTTAATTCAGTCAGTGTTTCAGAATTGGGTTTGTGCCCCTCTGTGGAACTCATAACCAGGAGTTGATCAGCGGAAACCCAGGGGAAAATACAAAGGTGGAAAGCTCACTGGATAGTTGCAATTTTGACTGTTCTATGCAGTTGCATCCTTAGGATTCTCTAGTTACTAGAACATAAATTTTATTCTAAATTATCAAATCTCAGTAACCTTATAATTTATGAAAACTACAGTACCTATTCAGACTTGATTTGACTTTTCATTTGACTTCTGTCTCTCATAGTCTCTTACCTCTCCATCTGCATGAAATTGTACCTTTTTGTAATTGTCACTCAAATTGTCTTTACAGAAGAGTTACTTGAGAAATGGTTCCCACCAGGTGAGGTTATTTCTGAGTATCAGATCCATGCCCTGAGGGAAAATAAGATTCATACATATTTAACTTTCTGAGCAAATGCACCTTTCTGAGTAATGAGTAGTTTGAAAGTTAGAATAAAGCCAGAATTGAAGATCACTTATTTTATGAAACCAACTTAAAAATCCTGAAAAGTGTGAAAAGACATCTTATAAAAGATATCTTTTGTGTGCATCATCTATTTTACAGAGAAACATACCAGCATTCTTTTTACCATCTGCATCACAATATAATAAATAATAAAAAATAAATAGTAAACAGTAAATTCTGGACAGACTTGAAAACTTAAGAAAGGTTTCCCAGCTGTGAACCAGATACTTCACATTTGCTTGGACATTCCTTTTATTTATTCTCTAATGGCATTGTATTGAGGAAGGGAGGAATGAGGAAAATCTGTACTCCAGGATTAATTTTGCTACTTTGCCCTAAGTGTGATGTAACACTGATGCTATGAGAGGGAAGCAATTTGGAAGGCTTCCAGCTCAATCAGATAACTGGGATGCAGCATTCATGCATGAGTTTGCAAAGCCCATTGCAGCAGACAGCAGACGTGTGTCTGCAGGAGGGCAGACATAGAGTGCAGAGGGTTTTCCTGTACAGTGCAGAAAAGTGCCGTGGAGAACTAACAATTGGTTTCATTTAAGTAATGAGCAGGTAGAGTTGCTGTCTGGCATTTGCGTCTCCCTATGAGCATTATGTGGATGTTTATGGCAGCCTGTACCCTACTGCCCTCTGCCAGCTCACTGTTTAGGCATAAGCTTGGTTTTGTAAGCTTGACACTACTACTACATCAAGGTTTCTGATTTTCTTGATGTGACAGCTTAGTCACATTGGTTCTTGGCTGCCATGACCACAATTTTCATTTGTGCTTATCAGCCGTGCCATTTGACTCCAGCAATATTTGTGAAACAATGGCTTTTCACTCACTGCGCTGTCACATTGCTGATGCCAGTCGTGTGTGTGTCACCCAAGAAAGACAACAGACTGATTTCCTTTCCAGATTTCTCCTCCACTGACCAGGTGGTAGAACTTACTGGGGGAAATAAATTTGTGGCCAGCTTTAATCTCATACTGCACCTGCCATTTCTCCTGCACCTCTGCTGGAGATACACCTTTCTTCTAGGGGGCTCATGGAGCCCAGATTTTGCCTATTCTATGGATAAGTTGTATTTATATGCATGCTATCCTCTTGCGTCAGTGTTACTTTGGACAGAAAAGCAAGTTGCCACCAAAATCATAACAAATTGTTACTCTAATTAAAAAAAAAAAAAATCTCATTCTCTGAAAAGGCTATCTTTGGATCCCTACATGCAGCACAAAGATGAAGCAGGAGAGGGACAACTTTCTAAACTGCTTTCTAAAGAAACTCTATGGTGACATTTTGCATCACACTGTTTACCCAAGTTTACTTGAGTTTGCACCAAATAGGGAATTGGAGTCAATCCCAGTAAATGCACTCAGATTATGTTCCTCTGTGTCTAGCATTCAAGGAAGTGATTTAAGAATGAGTTGCAGCATGCAGAGTTGGCACCATGCTCACAGCAATCAAGAACAAGTCAATTTAAACTAGAAGACATCACACCCTGAAGTAGCCACGAGGTGACAGGCACCACTCACACCTCAGCCTTCTGGCAGGCTGTCCCTTCTCTGGCAGGCTGTCCCTTCCCAGGCTGGAGCCCACAGCTGACAGCAGTTGGTCACTACACAGGTAGATGAAAGCTGACTTTTAGATGTGGGCTCCAGCTGATGTGTTGGCCTGAAGTCCTCCAGTGTTTTTATATAAACACATCATAACTTGTTAGCATTAAGGTAACAGGCTCCAGCTTTAAATTGGTTAGGCTTTTCCCTAGTATCTCCTAATCAAAGGTTATTCCTGCATCTGATTTCATCACCAGGATAGTTTCTTGAAGTTTCTAGACTGATTCATGTTTTCTTAATTTCAGATTTCTATTAAAGCTTTATCTTTGATTGTAATTTTTAAGCCGATGTTGAGATGGCAATCAAAATGTAATACATTACAGGTCGAGAAGCATCCATTCAAGTCAGGCTCCAATACCATCTTGGTTAGCCAATTAGAGACCAAGTATCTTACAAAATATATTTCATTAATATTAGTTACATCACTGTATTAAGATGTAATTGATTCATAAAGTAGTGCTCAAAAATGATTAATTAATGTGTTAATTATATGAAGGATGCTTAGCAACAAGCCATATGAACTATCATCTCCCTTTTCATTAAAGTTGTCAAGTTCAGTTATATCTCAGAAACATTTTTATTTATAATCGTCTACAAAATAGCTAAGACATTGTAAATCCAAGTGTCTTACGTAATCAAAAGAGGCTCTGTGTCATTATTTCACTGAGATGGAGACAATATCATTAACCTCTTTCAGCCTAATTCCATAGTTGGGGAAATCTGTGTAACTTTTTTTTCTTTTGTTCAAACATAAAGCCCTGAAACCTGATCTGTGGAATACAAAGTGTTTTGTATGAGAGGAGATAAACAGAACTTGGATTATTTAGGTCAGTAAATAGAAGGCTGTGATGGGATATCATCACTTTGTATGAGGGAAGTGCAGACCACAGAAAGAAAACAATTTAATCTAACAGATTGTGTTGGCAGAAAAACAAATGGATGTTGATGTGCCATTATTACAGCTAGGATGGAAATCAGAAGAAAATTTCTGAATTCAAAGGTTCAGGGATCTGAAATGACTTTCCAAACACTGCAATAACAGAAAAAGCCTTACTTTCTGGTGGAGCTTAAAGAATTTATGGAGACAATTATCTGATGATTTTGCTAGTGGTAGGAATGTAGAGTTGTGACTTCAGAGACTGTTTGTGGTCTGTCTGCAAGACGGCTTGTGTATGTGTGTGTGCATATTCATGCATGTGTGATTGGCTCTGGGCCTTGCTATGAGCTGGACCCACACATTGTGGGCTCCATAGTCCACAGGATTCAGTTATCTCTAACACCATCTTCCCATAGTCTAATTCAGTTATTTAGTTTTTGTTATGTTGTTTACAATTTTAGCTTTATTTTAGTTATTATAGGATCCCTCTAATTCATCTTTTTTTTTTTTTTTTTGAACAAACCCAATCTGCAAATTTTGTATAATTCATGGACATGATGTGGATTACTTTCATAGTGTTTCACTTACCCTTACATTTCATCATCCTTTTATTCTATCGTCAGTGGCCAATGCACTATGTGCCAGAAAATGTTGAGAAAACAGGAACTTATTTTGGATGAGAAGGTACTTTTTTTGTTAAGAAATATTTCCTTCCAATTCTGGAAGTACTTTTTATTTCTTTTTATTTATATTATATTTTTAATAACCTCTGAAACTTCTTAAAAAGTATACTTCAAGTATTTTCATTATTTTGCCCATTGAAAATTAACACTGACTGAGGTATCACTATCACCTTGGTAGCTTTTGGTGGAAATATCAATGGACTTGTGCCTGACTGCTTAGAATAATCCTTGAGATGACATTTATGACTAATAGCACGTACTGGAAAGTCAGAACCAAGCCTGTCCTTCCAATGAAGACTCAAATATGACATTCTCATGTATTGAAATCAATGGTAACTATGGATTCTTTTTGTCTTGTAGTTTCATCCCACTTTTATCATTTAGTCTTGAAGTTTTATCTTTATAGAAGACTGAATAAAACACGTATTTAAGTGGAAGTAGAGCAAATCTCTTATTTCAGCAATATGGTTTCCTTTTTATCTTCTCTAATAAGGTCTTCATCGTTCTGGGAACCACTGCACCAGATATCCTGTTAATATTATGTCTGCTTATCTTTTCTCCCTTCCAGAAAGAAATTCTGGGATAGTGCCTCAGCTTGAGTAAATCACCTCAACTGACAGACATGAGTTAGCCAGTTCATATGAACCACGGAGAGTAGTTAGTTATCTGGGCTTTGACATCAGGAAGATAGAACTATCTACTGAAATAACTGTCATTTTTATCTTTGATGTTTCAAGTCACTTTTTCCTCCTTTCCCTTGCCATATTTCACTATCACAACAGTCTATGCACAGTCTTCCTTACAGTGTTGAGTGATTCTCTACTACAGTTTTGTACCTGTTACATCTGCTAGAATTAGCCCATATTTCTATTTTGTTCTCACAAGCTGTCATTTGTTATTAAATAACAACAGCCTTGATATCCACAATAAATAAAGTCCTGTGCTTCAGACATAAGAAACGAACACACAAACAAACCCCCACACATTTAACAAAGACCAGTAAAATAAAGGTTTATTCTAATCCTCTGTCAGCCTTCAGCTAGGGACATCCAGCTTGTAGCTGCCAATTATGGTTTATTCCCACTGAGAACAATGATAAAAACCTTTAGACCTGACTTGGAAAATAAAAATTAATTTGCTTCTTTTTCATAATACCCTGAAAAAGTCTGAAATATTCAGGTATCTGTCACCAAGACTAACAGATTAGAAAGTCTGGTAATTATGAGGGAAAACCTAGAAAACTGTAGGTACACATCTGATGTCTTCATACATTATAAAGATTAATTTAAAAAAAATACTGAGTCGTTATTAGTTATGGTTCTGCCAGGAGCGCAAAAAAGCTATCAGCATAATCAGTCTATTATAGTCTGCACCAGCAGACAACTCCATTAGTAACCCAGTTATTCAAAATGGATATTTTGATTCTTGCTTTTGATTTGATTTTAAAGTATATTATATCCTTTCCATATTTCTTCCCTTATAAATTTCATCAACGAACAAAGCATCATTTTTAAATATAGGAAGCAAATAAAAAATGTCAATTTTCTTTCAACTTAAAAGTCAGGCTGTTTACTGCCATTGCATGAGAAGGCAGTAAAACTAACCAGTAACACTGTTTCATTCCGTGGTGGGTACTCTAACTGCAATACATTTTTTAATATGATTATATAATTTGAACAATATAACCTCATCTCCTTCCTTACTTAAACAGGTGATCCTTGAAGTGTTTTAGTTTTTGTAACAGTTTCCAGTTATTTCAGAGAGTGCTCTCAGTAGATAAAATAGGGTAAAATATTTTGGAGGTACTCAACTGATTAATCATAGACCTGAAAATCTGAGTTGAAATTAATTTTCACTTGAAAATCTATTATGCATTAGCATCAGTAGTACTCATCTTTAGTTTCTGAAGAAAAATCAACTTCTCCAGAAAGCCATTGAAAGCACCAAGACCCAGGCTTTGAAATGCCCCTTAACCAAGCTTCACTCTCATCTTTGTCAATAGGCATAGACTCTTTAGGCTCAGGTTTGTTACTTTAAATGGTACTTAAGTGTGCAAGTCAGTTTGACTTTCAGTCTGCCTTTGAAAAATTCCTGCTTTTTTCTTAATGCCTTCCTTCCAAACTGGTCTTTGTTCCAGGTAAAGTAACTGCTATTGATTAGTTCAAACACATTGATCATTTTCTGCTCGCTCATAAAATTTCATTATTTACATTCTAACTTGAACACCTGGTGCACTGTTTCAATACTTTAAATATATAATAGCAGAGCTGGCCTTCTAGCATCTGTATAGACCATTTTTAGAATTTTTGTTCATAATAACTTATTTCATTGAATAAATATAAAAGTGTACATTTATATATTACGTTTGGTACCATGATTTGATTTCAAATTTGTTTGTCTAGTAATGAGAGTGCATATTTATATTCTAATCTAGAAAATTAGTAATCTCAAAAAGGTATGGTATTAATGAGAAATTTTAAAGAGAGTAACAATCCTGCAGCTAAGAGTCCAATTGATACCTCCTTCTTCCTTGCATAATGTTTGGAAATATGGTCAGAAGAGACAGAGAGAAAGAGAAGGAGAGAGAAACAGAAATGAGACAAGATTATGAAGGATGTTGAAGTATAAAAAGCCCAAGTTTGTTCTGACAAGACAAAGTCTGATGTGTAAAATCTGGAGTGATTTATCTTGGTCAGAACTCTGACTGTGCAGTGTACCATGCAAGAGCTTGGCATGTGTGTCCATACAGATGGCCAACACATTATGAATCTAACTAGAACAAGTACTTAGGGTGTTCCACCTGCTTTATAGGAATTTTTCCTATGGGTCTTCACATCGTATTTAACTGTGTAAACACCACACTGCATCCTCCTGAACAAATTGTCCAACTATGAGTTAAAAAGTTCCACACTGCTGAATGATGAACTGGCTAAATGGTAGAGCTCAAAAGGCTGCAGTGAATGGGGCTACATGTGGCTGGTGGACAGTCACTAGCAGTGTTCCCCAGGGCTCAATTCTGTTCAAAATTTTTGTCAGTGATCTGGATGCAGGAGTGGAAAGCATCAGGAATGTTTGCTGAGGATACTAAACTGAGAGGTGCTGTCGACTCCCTGGAAGGATGAGAGGCCTTGCAGAGAGATCTAGATAGATTGAAGCATTGCACAATTATCAACGGTATGAAGTTCAACAAAGGTAAATGTTAGGTTCTGCACATGGGACAGAGTAAGGTTGGATACAGGTATAGACTGGGAAATGAGTGTCTGGAGAACAGCCGTGCAGAAAGGGATCTGAGGATGCTGATCAACAGCAGGATCAACATGATGCAGCAGTGTGCCCTGGCAGCCAGGAGGGAAAACTGCATTGACAGGTACATTATAGACACAGCATAGCCAGCTGGTCAAAGGGGATGACTCTCCCACTATATTTAGCGTTGGTGTGGACTCAGAATACTGAGTGCAGTTCTGGACTCTTCATATAAAAAGATGTTCATGTCCTTGAAAGCATCTAGAGGAGGCACCAAAGTTGGTAACAGGGCTGGAAGACACGTCCTGTGAAGAGTGGCTGAGGACAGTGGGGTTGTCCAGTATGGAGAAGAGAAGGTCGCGAGATGACCTCATTGCTCTCTGCAGCTCCCTGAGGAGGGGAAGCAGAGGGAGGTGAAGGGCTCTGCTCTCTGTAGCCAACGGCAGGACACATGGTAATGGCACAAAGTTGCCAGGGGAGGGGTTCAGACTGAGCGTTAGGAAAAATTTCTTTACCATGAGGGTGGTGTAACACTGGAACAGACTTCCCAGAGAGGTGGTTGATACTTCATGCCTCAAATAATCGAATATAAGAAGATGTTGTGGAAGAAGCACTGCATCTTTCTCTTCTCCAGTACCCTCTGGTAGGCACTGCCTGTTAGCCCTAGGTTCAGTCTGGTCATGGGACTCCAGAGGTGGGTCTTATCAGTGTATCCCTATGGCTGCTCACCTGCACAAAACAACGGAGGATTCACAAAAATGCCTCTCCACTGGAAATGAAAAGAAAAAATACCTACAGTTTATGGAGGATTATGCTGAACAAATGGTATTCTTCCAACTCTAAGGCAATTTACTAGATAGTTAACTTCCTAAAAGAGAGAATGTGACTGATCTTTCTCTTTTAATATATGAGCCCCCTGACCATATCTGAGCTTCATGAAATTTAATTGCACAAGGAACCTCATTATTATATTATGTTTCAGCACTGGTGAAATCTGGCGTTAACTCAAGAATGTGGTTTTTCAAATCATAAGGTCTGTGAAAACATCTTCATCTTGGAAATGGAAAGAATTTGAAGAGCAGCTTAATCACATGCCTCCAAATACTCAGTTTTAAATTGTTTTTCTGTTTTCAAGAAGCCTGTCCTTTTTCTGAGCTTTTTTCTCTGTAAACTAATATGAATTTTGGCAAGTTTTTTTTATGTGGGTGTCTTCAGTAGAATGCATCTTTTACGATAGTATTCATTCAGGATACTAGCATATTGAAAATCCTCTTCTTATAAATGTAAGCAAGATGTCTTTCATCATAAGTACCCAAAATATCTTTTCCAAAAACGTGGGGAAACAGTCTGTACTCAAAATAACTTCTGGTTCCTCTATAAAATGAGCATCTTGTACAGACAAGGTGAGGAATTAACAGGGAAATATGTTTATTGCAGACTTTTTCCATTTAATTATTTGCATGAATATAATATAGTGTTCTGAATAGCATTAACACACCTGCCATAGCAATCAGTTGTTATTTTTCCCATTTCCCTTATGCACTCCTGTTAAAAAGGAGAAGACAGAAAAATCAGCAGAATTGAGAGGTGACAGATCAAGTTGTTTAAGAATTACACTTAGAATGATACATCAAGACAGAAGGCTAAAGGACGTTGAATTTTTAACATTTTCAGTGCCTTCAGAGCTAACCTGAAACCTCTCCATTGAAAACTAACATTTTGCTTTCTCACATAACCTTGCAATGATATTTCTTAAAAAATAATTCCTTTCATTCATTTCTCATTTGCAAACAAACTAGATTGTATATCCCAGCAAACACAGCATGTTGCATTCTGTTGTCATTTTGTTTCTCCTCCTGCAGGCTCTTCCCCTCATTTTCTCCAAGTATATTTCAGAAGTGCGTATTATATTTTCAAATTCTTACCTGTACAGTTAGCATTAGATACTACCTAAGATTGCTGACAGTTCTTCTAGTGTTTACTGTCTGATTTGTTGCTCCACTGCGCATGAGAAGCAAAACACTTAAGACAATGAGCGAGCACAGATGATATGGTATATTCAATAGTATAGTGTTAAAAATATATCCTCAGAGAAAATATACAAGTAATGTTACTTTTTCTTGTGCTTTGATTGCTTTCAAATTATGCAGCCAGTTCTCAATAAGCAAAACTTTACAGAGATTAATTTCTCCATAATTATTGCAACCAAAATTCTTCTAGGCAGTCTACAATTTTCCCATCTAATGCTTCAGATGTTAGGATCTGGTTCACATTAATGTGAAACAGTAGATTGCTATTAAAATTAGTGCAATTACAAGAGAACACTGGCATTAAACTTTATTAACTGTACGCAATTTTGCTCCATAAGCTAGTAGATGCCAGCAATCAAAGCCTATACAATGTTCTGATATGCTTTTTCCTCATTTCCATGCCAAGACTTCTCAACAAATGCAACTAATGAGACTTGTTAGCCTTAATTTCTGCTGTAACATTTGTTTTGAGAAACATATCTTTCCATGAGATAATTAGATATATTTTTTAAATAACTGCACTAAGAAAAAATCTTTTCAAGGTAATGTTGTTCAATGTGTAGATCCCCAAACTTGATTAAGGAAAAGACAGAGGAGCACATCTGAAGCCTTCCATTTATCATTGATTTACACCTGCCATCAACAGGCACAGGAGCCTGCAGGCAGCTGCCAGGAAGTGGTTGTCTCATATTTCAAGCAGCAGGAGTCTTCTGACATTTGGCCATGGACTCACCTTTGTAATGGCTGAAAAATGCCCTACTACCAAGATGCCTCTGCCCATGTCTTTCACTCACAATCTCTCCAGAATAGCAGAAGATTGAGAAACCTTTTTCCGTTTCATGGTTAGAGATTCTGAATGGAAAACAGATATTCAGTATTGTACAGATATCCAGAAGAAAGAGCATGGTGATGGATAGTGGAAATTGAGTAGAGCTGTTGAAAAATATTAGAACACATACTTGACATTATAAAGGTACTTATCCAAAATAAAAAATATCATGAAGAATGTCTTCTTTGTTAACCAGCATCTTGCTGCTTATATAAGAACGTCTGCAAGGAGTTTACTTGGAGCAGGAAGCAGCTCACTTGCTGAACTTATCCTTGATACCACATTCCTCCGTTAGGAAATACTGTATTTGGCACTTCTACAGAACTGGGTGAATACCAACTTTACTATGTATTGAAGAATCCTTAACTTAAACTGAATCTCAAATTCTTCACTTTTCATCAAAGAACTCAGTGCAATTTGCTTCTCAAGTAAGATACTTTCAGTCAGGATATTTAAAGTAATCATAAAAATGGTGTATGTTGCTAGGCTTTGCCTGACAAATCAAATATGTCTGCAGTGACTTCCTCACAGTTTTTCCCAGATACTACTTTTCTCAGCACCAGCACCATTAATCAAAAATGTGACGCAGATATCTCTGTATAAAACTGGATATGAGTCAGCCTCTATGGATATATATGACTCTTTGCAGATGCTCAGCCACCACTGAGTCGTGACTTGAACAACGAACTGCTTCAAAGCTGCATGTTATTTTAAGTATTCTTTCATTGAAAAAATAAGGAGGAACCTTACTCCTAGATTAGTTGTATTCCATGACAAGATGTATCAGTGCCACATATTGTGGCACACAGATGCTGCAAGGATGAAAATATGAATATGTTATCTTTCCCTTCTTTCTCCCATTTGCAATTAAAATGAGAGAATAACATATGTAAATTTAAAATGTCTCTCACAATGAGTATTTCAAACTGTTGTTAAAAAGAAGTTTTATTTATTTTTCAGTGTCTTCATTAATAGTAGACCAATTGTTAAATAAAATGGACGTTTTGATTATGGGATGTAAAGGCTTTCATTCACTGATATTCAAATATTTCATATGAAAAAGGCATTATCAAAGGCTTAAAAGAGGTAGTCAATCATGTAACTCTACTCATCTAACAGTTAAGTTTACAGTCCAAGCTTGACAGTCACTCATTGCGCCTACTTTAAAATTAAATGAAATGCCCACAGATTTGCCTCTCCCTATTGATTAAAACTATAAATATAGACTAGGTACTTCATTTCTGGATAACTAAAATGCATTCTAGTCTAGAAATTATGAAATATGCAACCAACACACCACTTAAAAAGGGTGTTTGCCTCAATCTAGTTGCTCCTGGAATGGTGTTCCTCTTTAGGCTTTTGGCCACATCACTTTAATATACAAAAGCCTTAGAGAGGCAGTAAAATTATAGGCTTAAAAAACCTACTAGAAAAAGACATTCTTTGTGCTCAGTGGACAGATATTTCTCAGTTTAGACTAACACTGCATTAAATATCAAATACCTCTTTTAATCTGAAGAAAAAAAGTGAAAAACCATTCTTTTGCATGTTTCAGTGACACATCTGTTGGCAAAAAATAGTAAAAGTCTAATGCATCCTTCAGACTGACAGGAAGCACACAGCTCATTAGGACTCACAGAGGATATATGATGTCCATGTTAACTTGCCACTAGAGTGACTGAAAATATTATTCCATTCTTCTCAATATACAGTACTTCTTTGGAAATAGGTTGGTGAAATCTGTATGAGCTTTTACTCAGCTCTCTCTGATTTTGCTGCCTAAGCTTATATAAACCAAAACAAATCTGTAAGAAAACATCTGGCTTGAAAACAATAGTTAAGACTGATTGTGGCTGTCCTAATCTTTCAACAGCATATTGATTAGGATCCTGTTCACCCATAGCATTTGCTTTCAGTGCTTTGCCAGCGCTGCAGTGGATATCTTTATTGGAAAATATGCCAAACTAAATTAGTTCTTTTTTATATTGATGGAAAACTGTTATTTAAGAAACATAACTGAGTGCCCTTAAAATAACTATTAGTAAAATCTGATTATTTAGGATGTAATTAAACCATTTTGTTCTAAACACAAACCAAAGCAATGCAACAATATGTAGTTTTCCATAAGGGCAAAGTGCATAGAATATTTTGTTCCTAAAAAAGCCGACAAATAAACTTTCCAAAGATAACTGCATCTAACTGAATTAATATACTGAATCTGTTTCAGCAGGACCTCAGCAATGAAATTAACATGAAACTTTCTGAATTTAGGAAATGCCATCTAAGATGGAATATTGCAACATTTCCAAATATCTTGAAACATCATTAAGTTTTTACAGTGACTAAATATAAAATATTAAACCAAATGCACACAAGTTCTAAATCTTTGGCAACAAGACACCAGACTCAGGATATTCGAAAGATCAGATAAAACACAGATGAAGGTCAGAGCTAACAAATAATCTTACCTGGCTGAATGAAACTTTCTGAAGCAAGCTTGCCCATAACACAGATCCATGGAAATTTTTATAAGAACAACATGCATGTTGTACCATGCAGTTCTCTTCTATAGCAGAAAAAAATAAAAAGACCATTTTATTACACGCAAGAATTCTATTTTATATATGAATGATTTAAAATAGAATGGAAAAATAATAGAATTGCTGTACCTGGGAGATGTTAATTTGGTTTAAACAGCCTTTCCCAGGAGTGTTTTTCCATTCACTGTAAAAATAGCACAGGGCAAGTGCTCGGATAAGTTTATCTACTCTAAAAAAAATATGCATTTTCTCCCCTCCAAAAAAAACATATTTTAGCCCTCATCCAAAGGACAATCAACTGGTATTACTTCTAGACAGTCTGATCAAGAATTCATATCACACTTCCTTTATAGACTGTTACACAAAAGTGATTGATTTAACTGAAAGAAATTAATATTGCATTTATAGGCATTGCTGATTTTGACTTTCAATGCGATCATTCCTATTGACACAGGGATTCAATGTGCCTTAAAGGTTGATGGCCTCAGCTGTAGCATTTGCACCAGTAACCATTACAGGTTGGTACCACACATACTGGGGCAATTGTCTCACTTGTGTTTTTCAGATTCAGATAGCAAAGGTTCCTGAACATTTAATTATCCAAATTTGAAAAGTCTGTCAATCAGGACAGATAAGGAAATCATAGAATCACAGAATCATAGAATCATAGAATGGCTAGGGTTGGAAGGGACCTTAAAGCCCATCCAGTTCCAATGCCCTCCTGTGAGCAGGATTGCCACCCACTGGCTCAGGCTACCCAGGGCCCATCCAACCTGGCCTTGAACTCCTCCAGGGACGGGGCGCCCACAGCTCTGGGCAGCAGCGCCAGTGCCTCACCGCCCTCTCAGCAAAAAACTTACCTCTGACATCCAATCTAAATCTCTCCTCTTTCAGTTTAAAACCATTCTCCCTTGTCCTATCAATATCTACTTCGTGTAAAAAGTTGATTTCCCTCTTGTTTATATGCTCCTTTGAAGTTTTCAAAGGCTGAAATGAAGTCTCTCCAGAGCCTTCTCTTCTCCAACCTAAACAAGCCTAGCCTTTCTTTGTAGGAGAGGTGCTCCAGCCCTGTGATCACCTTCATGGCCTCCTCTGGACCCACTCCAACAGCTCCACATCTTCACTGTGCAGGGAGGCCAAGGCCTGGACATAGCACTTCAGGTGGCCCCTCATGAGGGCAGAATAAAAGCGATCACCTCCTTGATCATTTGATGCAGCCCAGGATGCTGTTGGCCTGCCAGGCTGCAAGTGCACACTGCTGGCTCATGCATATGAAATACTCCACAGAGCTCTGGTCCAGAAAAATGAAACTCATTGAAACAGAGGGCTGATTAGACTGAGGAAGGTAAGAACAGATATAAGGAGAGTATGCTAGAAAATATTAATGTAATCAGTTCAAGGCTGCCTACACTATCTTAACTTCTTAATTAAGTAGCAATTTTGGCATACAAATTAATGAAATCATTTAGGCTGAAAATTTAAAGAAGGCTCACTAACCACCTATATTTTTGAACAGGACTGTTCATAGAAGTAGCTGTTGGGAGCTAGCAATATTACTTACTTTAAATTGCTGCTAGATAAGTCTAAGGAAAAGAATCCATGAGACAGCAGTCCAAAGTAGCAGAGGACTTGATCTAATGACAATGCTAGCCCATGTTCCACTTACTTGTATTTTACACATTAGCCTTTTCCTTATTTCCATATCTTATTAGGCATTTATATATAGGTATTTATTTATAGGTATTTATTGTGTATTTCAAAGAAATCAATGAAGAACAGCAACCTTGTTCTGTGCAGTGAAGTTTCTTGAGGCATAATATTCCACAGGCTAAAGATGCATAGAGAGACTGCATATTGTTAGCGTAATATATTACATAGCTAACACTTTCTGTCATAACTGCATGTAGAAGTCAGGCTGCTTCTGCTGCTTTCTCATTCTTATTTGTCACATATTTTTCTGTTGTCTTCTTTTCCAAGTATTTGTTCCAAAAAAGGAGGATTTACAAATTTTTTTAAAATCTGGACATTATCAGTGTTTTCCTTTCTTACATGAAAGCAACAGGAGTTTTAAGGACTCTCTTATCTTTCGGGAACAGGAGTTTGTCCCTACTTCACAGCATGCCTATGTTTCTTGTTCTTATGTCTTGCTTTCCCTTGTTCAGTGTGATGATGTGATGCAAGTTTTATGGTACTTCTATTCCTTAGTTTTAACTGGAATTATATTTATAAGATATTGAACAGTCTATCTTACGGTTAGTTGATAAAAGATATGTAGATTCACAGTCTTCGGGCGTATGATAGTTCAGGTTAGTAGCTGAATCGCCAAAGCAAATGTAATTTGAAGTAGCACCATCTAAATGAAAATTTAGTTCCTTCTACTCAGATAAGCCACATCCCATATTGTCAAGAGCCTGATATTTATTTTATTTTATTTTGTTTTTTTTCTGAGAGGAAAGAGTAATTTTCCAAGAGGCAGCTTACTAGGAAATTTACCTGTGGTATTTGCAGTCTTTTTCTTACATGGCACGATGCCTGGAAGTCTGGAAAAAAAATGTGAATTTAAACTAATAAAGGCAAACTGACTAAGTGTTTTGAATATGTGCACATTAAATTCTGTTCAAAAGATGAAGCTCTTCAGGCTGTTTGTTTTTTCTTGTAAAGGATAGGGCAGTTTTGTTCATAACTGACCTAAGAGCAATGTTTGGGCTTTGACAAACCACTGTGCTGCCACCTTTCCCTTCAACCACAGGTGCACCGCTCTCGAAGGACAGAGTTCTGATGAGGCCTAGCAGATTATTAAAAATAAAGACCCATAAAGAATTAAATTCATAAAGAATTAATGAAGAAAACAACTCAGATATGGGCCCTTGGAAGTGATGAGGTTTGTAGCAAACCAAAGTGAAATGGTAAATATGGAACAATTAGTTCTTTTCTTACGTTTAGTCTCTGTCAGGGAATTTCATTAGCTCTGGAGGTGACAAATGAGTGCTCTGGAAGTGCAGAAGAACCTTTTATCTTTTGAACTGCTTTATAGACTGTTCCTTAAATGGTGTTCCTAAAATTAAAAATCTAGCCTATACTTCTCTGCATTTGTCTAAATAATATATGTTCTGAAGATGTTCATCTACACGAGAGAAGGTCTGAATTTTTTTAGAAATAATGTTTTAAAATTAGTTTTATGTAATTAAACTGCAGAAAACAATCCAGAGGAAAGGTGATTCTTATTTTAGCACCAAAGATTCACAGATCTTTTCCATTGACCTTCTCTTTAATTACTTTGTCCTTTGGGAATAAAGTTAGAAGAAACTTTTCATTGCAGGGTATTTGTATAAGATTAAAAAGATCCCCAGGAACTTACACACTGTCAAGAGTAAATTAGTATTCTCATTCTCTTGCTGTAACTGGAAGCAAGGCAACTGAGTCAGACATTAGTCTGTAAAATTTGGACTTTGAGTAATAGCTTTTAAGTGGAATTAATATGCTTCAAGAGTCTGACAGGAGATCTTCCTTTTAAACTTTAATGGAAATCAGAGAAACACAGGTGAAATTGATGTTATATATATCACATATGTTTGTATATATGCATGATTTTCTTTCACCTTTTACACACACACACACAATATATGAGAGGCATACAATTATGAGAAATGTTTAATTTCCTTGTTCTATCTTTAATACTGTTTATCAAAACCCAGGACTAAGTTTACCTCAGCTGCAAGCAGTAATACAGGTTGCTGTCAGCTACTGCTGCCTTACTCCCCAGAGATCTAAAGCTTATAGGCATTTTCCTGCTTGTCCTCATACACCTTTCTCCTCCAAAACTTTACAGTGATCCAGTTACAGGCAGAGCACTTCCCAGGTCCTGTGAGAACAGTTACAGTGAGGAAGGGGGATGGTCTGACAGCAAACACTGAGACCTACCTTTGTTACAGTAGCCTGAAGGCCAGAAAACTCAATAGGAAATGAGAGCTGATGGTGTTGACGTCACTAAGGGAAGAGGTTTGGTGTGCCCGTTGCAGGAACATGCGCCAGTCATGGCATTATCTGAGCAAAAGAATCTTGGACTCCTCTTACTGAGCAATTTAGAAACTGAACAACCGAGGACGAGTGGGTATGAAGAGAAATTATTTGGTTCTCAAATGAAGGCTGGGGTCTCTTACACTCTCTTCATCTATTCCTCAGACTCACTAAAGATGATGGGAGAACATTCAGATGGGGAGGAAGAGTGGATTCAACTGTACATTTGAGAAAATGCACAATTTCTCTTCACAACTTTACTTTGGTTGTCATTGCCATAGTCTCTGAAGATAAAACTCGTTCTTTGTTCTATATCATTCCTATTCCATTTTCCCTGTACACCTGCTGGAAAGCAAAAGTATTTTGTTCTGGAAACTCATGGATTAAGATCCTGGAAACCTGCTTTTCTGTGCTGGTGGGCACAATTATATCATGATGCACAAATGAAGGGGCTGCAGCTAATTTTTTTTTCTGTTGGTTCAGACATTTCTACATCTCTTAATATATAAATTAGAAATTTGTAGCATCTAGATCCTACAGCCCATAGTTTAAAGAAGGTATTTCTTTTTCTTCGCTTTATTTTTTATGTTCAACTTTCTGTCTCTAATTCATGAGAAATTTAAGCTTTGCATCTAATCAATGGCAAGTTAAAAAAAAATGATTAATAATCTTGTATTTAGTCCAAATGTATCTATTTGAATCATATAAAATTACATAGATCATAAATTGTATTCATTTCAAGGACTGCTGAATTAAATTGCATTTACCTTCAAATCAGCATAGGTTACTCACACGAAGATGTTTACACAAATGTACTTCATGTTTGTGCCAAAAAACACCATGGAATATTTATTACAAAGTGACATTTTTAGCCATATCTATGAAAGTCTCATAAAAATAAAAAGTAAAAATTTGTTATTCTACAGTCCACAGTTGTCTTTTAGCTCCTTTCAATTGAAAAAAACAAGCCATTGGAGATTATATTAGCTATTGGTGTTATCATCTTCTTTAGCCAAAGGCATAGTCATACCCTCTACATCTACACTCAGTTGATCTTAATTTACAAAAAAAGAAAAAGAAAACACTTTGCTTTGTTAAAATTTTTAAATTCCTGTTTTTCAGCCTGAGGATTCTTTCCTATTCAATCAATAGCAACAGGCTCACAATCAAGATTTTGTTATGCATTTTTCAAGGGCTTTTCCTTGAAGATTACATGTAAGTAGACACTTCTATAAATTTGCCAGTTAACATCAGAGCGATATTCCACATTATCTGTCTTCTGGGGACTGAATACATAGATTATAGCTGGCATATCAAACATACAATTTGAATCTGACAAATGGGGCATGGTGTTGTAGTTTAACTTGTCAGACAGCTCAGCACCACACAGCTGTTTGCTTGCTCTCCACTCCCCATGTATGGGGGAGAGAATTGGAAAAAAGATAGAACTTGTGGGTTGAGAAAAAGTTTAGCAGGATAGAAAAGGAAGGGAAAATAATAATAATAATAATAATAATAATAATAATAATAATAATAATAATAATAATAATAATAATAATAATAATAATAATAATAATAATAATAATAATAATAATAATAATAATAATAATAATAATAATAATAATAATAATAATAATAATAATAATAATAATAATAATAATAATAATAATAATAATAATAATAATAATAATAATAATAATAATAATAATAATAATAATAATAATAATAATAATAATAATAATAATAATAATAATAATAATAATAATAATAATAATAATAATAATAATAATAATAATAATAATAATAATAATAATAATAATAATAATAATAATAATAATAATAATAATAATAATAATAATAATAATAATAATAATAATAATAATAATAATAATAATAATAATAATAATAATAATAATAATAATAATAATAATAATAATAATAATAATAATAATAATAATAATAATAATAATAATAATAATAATAATAATAATAATAATAATAATAATAATAATAATAATAATAATAATAATAATAATAATAATAATAATAATAATAATAATAATAATAATAATAATAATAATAATAATAATAATAAGTTTACAAAACAAGTGAGGCACAACACAATTGCTCACCACCCACCGACTCTTGCCTAGCCAGTTTCCAAGCAACAGCACTTCTCCCATCCAACTCTCCCCAGTTTTATTGTTCCACATGATGCCATATGGTATGGAATGTCCCTTTGGCCAGTTTGGGCCAGCTCTGCTGGTTCTGCCCCCTCCCTGCTCCTGATGCACCCCTAGCTCCTTGCTGGCAGGGACGTGTGAGAAGTTGAAATGTCCTTGGCTCTGTGCAGCACTGCTCAGCAACAAATGAAACAGCCCTGTGTTATCAACATTGTTTCTCTCCTAAAGGCAAAACATAGCATTGTAACAGCTACTGAGAAGAAAATTAACTCTATTCCATCTAAAATCAAGGCACATGGCTTTTTTTTGTCACTGATTCTGTGTTTCTATATTTGATGTTTCTCCTCCTTCTCTGGTGATATCTGATAATTAAAGAGGAATGGAAATTTTATTAGATGCCAACACACAAGAGGGGGAAAAGCACTATTTGTAGGACTGTTTGTACTTCTTTCCTATTAGCTTTTTCTTAATACATTCTAATGAGCTATAGGAAAGTGTCTTTTATGGTCTTGGCCCACTAATGGCAACAACAGCTGAGAAAACCAAATCAAATCTTGCAGATGCAGAAAACTGGACTTGTTTGGAGAAGACAAATCAGGTTTTGTTCTGATCTTGTCACTTCTTGTCACTTCACTGCAATACTATTACTTAGAACCACAAGGAACTACTACAGCATGACCAATGTGAATGAGACATTCATTGTTCTAAACTCCCTCTCAATTGAACAGGACTTCATCCTTTAAGAAGATGTTGTTTTGCAGCACATTCTTGCAGCCAAGGAAGTCAATCTTATCCTGGGCTGCACAAAAAGAAGCACTGTGATTGTGAGGTGATTGTCCCCCTGTGCTCTACCTTCATGAGGCCTCATCTGCAGTACTGCATCCAAGCCTGGGCACCTAGCACAAAAAAGACATGGAGCTGTTGGAGCAGGTGCAGAGGAGGCCACGAAGATGATCAGAGGGCTGGAGCACCTCTACTATGAAGAAAGGACAAGGGAGCTGGGCTTGTTCAGCCTTGAGCCTCTGGGGAGATCTTATAGCAGTCTTTCTGTTCTCAAAGGGGCATTACAAAAAAGATGGAGAGAGAAATTTACAAGGGCAGGTAACAATAGAATGAGAAGTAGTGGTTTTAAACTGAAAGCGGCTACAATTATGTTAGACATTAGAAATAAATTTCTCACTATGATGGTGGTGAGGCACTGGCACAGCTGCCTAGAGCTGTGGATGCCCCTTCCCTGGAGGCGTTCAAGGTCAGGTCAGATGGGGCCCTGGGCAGCCTGACCCAGTGAGTGGCAGCCTTTGTGCACAGCAGGGGCTTGGAACTGGATGGGCCTTAAGGTCCCTTTCAACCCAAACCACAATATAATTCTATGATTCTATGGTTCTATAATTCTATGGCTCCATGATTAAAGAGAGGTTTTTAGTTGTTCTTACCAATCATAGCTTTGCAAAGGGAAGATTCTTACTTTACTGTAATAAAAATGTGATCTCAAAAATCACCAAAGAACACACCAGAATCCCTTCAAACAGAAGAGGTCACCAATAAATGTATGTTTTTATTCTAATGTATCATAATATCAAATTTTAAGAATTTTTTGCAATATTAAATACTGCACAAGCTCAGGAAATACAGCTCAAGTTGAGATTACTGCTGTTTTCATTAAATGTGACACATGGTAAAAAATCTGCAGCAAGCTGCCATTACAACAGAAATAGAATACAGAGTGCAATGATTTATGATGAGATTTGTTCAAGACATTAGAGTTGAATACACTTAAAGCGTTGCAGAAAAGTTAAGAGATTGATCATTGTATTATTTAGTTTTTAAAAAGCAGGGGAAGACAGAAGGCCAGTATTGTTGTTAACACATCAGACTGCAACTCAGGAGATTGCACATGGCCTTCAGCATTACTTATTCCTTCTGTGTTGGATTCTTTGTCTAGCAGCACCACTGACAACCTTTTTCTAATCCTTTTCACACCCAATTTAATTGTAAACTCTCAAGCATAGAAATACTTTCTTGCTATGTGTGTGGAAATTACATAGTTTATAATAAAGCTCTGTTTTTGATGAGTCCCACTGACACTAGGATGTCACAAGAATGTAATTGCTTTGTTATCATTTGTATGAGTTTAGTATTTACAGTGGTAATAGTGATTATATATTCGGCACTATTATCTGCAACACCTTGGTGCTTTCCTGGAGTTCTTTCTACGGGTCTTGGCAGGAACTTTCTCCATTTGCCAGGCCTCACAGACTAATGACCTGGGATTTAAGCTGTAATGAGAAGATGTAGAGCCAGCAGAGCCGCTGCTTCTGGAGTTTGAATTATCTTGTCTGTATTTGGCGCAAAGTTTGAGCAGTGAAATGTTCTTCTGAAGGGACTCCCTGAGAAGTTGGAGATTATTGCAGGAAGTACTAAGGAGCCAAGATGGGAATAGAAATCAGAAGCACTACTAAGGAGTCATTGATCATAAATGATTGCACAAGGACAATCAAAGCAAACTTTTATTATTTGAAAATAGCTCTAGGGACGTTAAAATATTAGAAGTAAGATGGTTTGACCTTAGTGAAGTGAAATTTTTAAGCACAGTTTTAAGGAACAAGAACTTTCCGAGAAGTGGGGTCTGACTGAAGGCATCTAACCTCCCGTGAACTGGCACTACGGTAATGTGAGGAATGCAGCATATTTCAGCTGAGGTAGTAGCACTTACATTTTCGAAATGTTTCTCACATAGGTTCTGAGCAAAAAGTCCTTTGAAGTTAATGAAAGTTTTTAAAACTATGTATCATTAAGAAGTATGTATTATAAAACAGACAGAACTAAGTGAAATAGTAGGTGCAGATTATGATATCAAACCTATGATTCCTATGTTTAGTAGACCTCAGAGCACTTAATTCTAACTTCATATTACTCCTCCTCAAATAATAATACTTCCAAGCAATTTATTTATTTGCGGAGTTTAAGACTGGAACCTCTTGATCTGAAATGTAAGCTTCTATTGCATGAAATAATAATTCAGAATTGCTGCATTTCTGACACAGACAAACGCAATCTATTAAATTATCCAACTCACTAGAGGGAGACACATGCTGGGACAAGGGCATATTCACAGAAAGAAAAGCAGAAAAAAAAGATATCTATATCTATCCAAAGGTTCTCTTCCTACCCGTCTAACCAAATCATGGCTGCGCCTGGTATAATGTGAGTCACATGCAGCATGTGTAGGTTAGCTAAATATTGTGCCGCACAGGTCCTTTTAGCAATCAAATTTGTTTTACATTAGCACTTGGGGAACCGCATGGTATACCTTCAGCTGCACCACTGGTATGCTAAAAGCAGATTCCTTTCTGAGGGGACCAAAGTTGAAGCTGTGCCATGTAATGAAACAGATAAAATATCTGCAGTGTTCAAGTGCATCTAAAGATAGCAGAAAAAAAGTTTATCTTATTTTTCTACCTCAATAAGATGTTCTTAAGGATAGCAGTGCCCATTTATTTCTTTGAGAGTTATAACTATGCCCGATTCCCTAACTAGCTAAACTGAATGTATGAAGTAGAAGAAGTCCAGAGGGGGACTACAAATTAGTATCATTAAAATTATTTCAGAAGCTTTCCCACAAGAAAAAATATGTTGGAGAAAATATTAACTTTGGTTCGAAGCATAGACAATATACTAAGGAATTGTTTATAGTAGCTGCACAAGACTGGACTGAAAGAAATATAAAAATTCATTATTTGTAAAAAAATAAAACTTCAAAGGAAATGTGGAAACTGAATAACAAGAACTCTGGTTTTGTAGCATTCACAATGTAAGCGGCAAGAATTTTTTCATACAGGAACATGAGATATTGAATAAAAACTTCACCAAAGCTACTAGTAAAAAGCTAACTAAAGCTACCAGTAAGAAACAACACATTTTTGGAAATTACTTTCTCTCAAAAGAGTGACTGCTTATGAGGAAAGTAAACAATACCGTAAAGTGAGGGAAGGTTTGGACTTCGGTAATTAAATTTATCGTCTTCATGATTCATGAACAAACCCACAGAGTTGGGAATTTTGTGACTTTCATAGGTCAGAACTGTCATGCCATGGAAAACAAATCACACCCATGCTCTTTAGAATTTTGCATAGCTCAAGGTACAGCAAATACAAAAAATTTTGTTTGCACTTTATTATCACAGCCAAGACTTCCCATTGTGTATGCTGTAGCTCTTGGAAGTGGTAGCAAAAGAATCTCCATGATAGGAACACAAGCTTCATACCCCTGCAATGTGTTGCTATGTTATGACATTTCACTGTGATGGTGGGAAGTGTGTGAAGTCTCACTGTCATTACACTGACCCATATACTTACAGGCTTTGTACACTGTGTACTTGATTGCAGTAAATGAGCTTGCATACATGCTCTGTCTCTATACTATATTACTTCTAACAATCGGAGAACTGATAATTTAAGAGAAAAATTGTAAATTTGTTGTAAATGTTTGTTTTTCTTAGGTAATTTTTGTGGTCTTTATTTAGCATTTCATGTCTCAGTTAGAGTAGAGGCCCAAAAAAGCAAAGGAGTGCATGCAGGTGGAGCTGTGATAATTCTTTCATCTGATTTCGAGACCTCCTGAAGGAATGGTGGAAGAAAACACAGTGTTCTGGCTGTACTATGGCAAGAGGACTGTAGTTGAAAGCTACAAGTCAAGCCGTCGGCCTTCATAAGCCCTAAATTCACCAAGTTTTAAAGACAAACGGTATTGCATGTTAGTCAGTGGGCAATGTCGAGTTAGAAAAATCAACCCTGCACTTGCAGAGTTAGAAAACCTATGTTATAACTGTTATTTGTAACAGTTTGTATTTGTATTCCTGGCTTGAAATTAGAATGCTCTTAAAGTAATCTGGAAAACACAAAAACATCCACACAATTAGGCTGGAAACAGCTGAGAAAATGGTGAGAACAGTTACTGCTTTCTGTAGGACACCTGTAGAAAAGTGTTAATCACAGCAATTAGAACAATAGCAGCCACGAAGATCTCCAAGCAGTAGTATTCCATACTCACTAAAACTTCTGGCTGCATCCAGCCTCTGGCAGTACAACTCCTATAAAGTCATTGCACATCAAGGCTAAGCGAGAGCTGAGCCTGACATCCCCAGTGAAAGAACTTTATAAGTGAAGTATCTTATCTCCTCATACAGGAACAGTAAGCGGAGATCCAAGAGGCTTTTCCACTCTCTTCTTCAGACATTTCTACAGATGATATCTGAAGAATTTTCATCCAGCAGAAGCAAAGCTTAAAGCCATAGCTATCATTTAACCCAGAATCTAGTGTGTAATTCTTATATCTGCAGAATATTTTCTTAGAGTGAGAAATAAAGATATTTATTCACTAAAATTGCCAGCAGATACTAAAACAATACTGATAAATGTATTGTGCTGTGTTTGGTTTTCCACAATATTGCTCCTCATTATGATGTTCCTACTACACTGCTTTTGGATCATATTCTTTTCATACTGCCACCGCAGCAATGCCTATCCAAAATGACAAATAGAAACCGCCAGACCATTGGGTAGGAAAGCATGTATCTGGAAGGTTCAGCTATGTAGCCTTCAGTTTATATGGAGACAATGTAGCTAGCGCCTCTGGATATGTGCTTTACATTACAACTAATGCTTATGCCAAATATCCTAGACCACAAAAAGAATTTAATGAAGGACAGTATTAATTTGCCTCCAGCATATCACTAATTTGACTATGACTTGAATTGGCTTGTGGGAGTTCTGCTTGCTTGGATAAAATCTAAATTTGTTTTGCCTGCATAAAACTATAGCTTAAAGAAGAAGTGTTACATTATATAATATCAAACGGCATAACTACTACATCTAGCTATATTAAAGACTAAACTACTGGAAGAAATAAGAACGCTTCAAATTTGATTATATACATGAAAGCAAATGAGAAGCAGCAAGTTTAACACTGCTTTAAACTGTGCTGAAAATACCCTTGAAAAATTCATGCCCTTGCTTTCCTTTCCAATATCGGGCTACACTTTGTAGGTCATTCTATAAATCGTACTTGGAGTAAGCATCCCTGGAGAAAACTGACAGAATCGCCTTTAGCAATTGTCATTGCCTTTAGCAGCAGTACTGCCATTTTTCAAACAGTAAATGTCTGATTTACCTTCCTTCCAGGCTCAGGGAGGAAACATTGCCTAAGTTTCACAGAATCATAGAATGGCTTGGCTTGGAAGTTTCCTGCAGTCCAGTTTGAAATGTTCAGTTCTTCGCAAGGTGAACAATTACTAAGTTAGACTTAAAAAAAATTAAGCCTAAATCATCTAAATCTTAAAGATTCAGATCTTCAGATGTGAAGATTCAGCAGAATTATCAAGTGGTCTGAATATTTCAGTAAAGTAAGTATTGCACTTTTGTGGTGGAGATGTAAACGTCTTCCATTCAGCAGCTGAAGCTGCATGGGCAGCAGTACCCCCAGGTGTCAAAGAGACTGAAAACATGAAGGCCTGCAGTGTTTGACAGGCTTCTGAAGAGGCTTAATTCAAAGAGAAATGTAACTACCAAAACAAACAAAAAAAACACCCCTTTTTCTATTTCATTTTCAACTAATATTTTCTTCATTTTTTAAGATTTTTAGAATTTATTCTACCAAAAAAAGTGGCAAAGATGTGCCAAGATACAGTACACAACCAGTAATACATGGGACTGAAGCTCAATATAGAAAGATTTATTGGATGTTGACTTTCTGGGTGTGTACAAATTTAATGAGAGAGTAGTGAAAAAATAACACACAGTAAGAAAATGTTCTGCAGTTGTACTTGGGAAGAAAAGGAAACAAACATGAATTAGGAGTTTAATTTTTTTCCTCTCTTACAACCATCCATTCTATAACTTTTTAAAAAGAAGTTATTTACTGTCATGAAGTTTTCACTAAAACCACTTACAGTCCATATTATTTCTCTATATTTCTGTTTATTCTTTGCAGAGTCTCACAGAAGTCATTTATTCATCATCATGGTCTGTGACACACCCCATGCATCATGCATTCACTTTGCTACGTTCCTGTTGTAGCAGCCTTCTGTCTTCGTACAAGACATCAGATTTTCTGAGAAGCAACTCCTGCTTTGCTTATTTCCCTGAAGTTCTTCATGTGACGTATCACGCTGCACAGGGCATCTGAGGTTAGAGTCTGTGCAGGGATGGGGGCTGTTGTTCCTCCAGGCTTGTGAGCCTGCCTTGGACCTGAGCACGAATTTGTGCCCAAAAAGCATAATGCTTACCAAGCAGGAATTCAAGTTTCACTGCGGGCCTGTGCTTACAGCACTGTGTAGATGGCTGAGCGTACTGGAATTTATATGTCTTGTATGCTAGAATGCATCATTAACAATTTTCTGTGTATCACTGTAATTTGCTCTTATTATTTTAAATATAAGGCATTGAATGAAGAAAAGTAACTATTCTGACAGCTATTTCAGCAGTGAAAAAGTTTCCATATTTAGTGATCTAAACATTTATTTAATTTGTCAGTCTCAATGACAGCAGTCATTGTCAGCAATTTCAGAGACAAACCTCTACAATATTGTGCACCTGAAGAAATATATTCCTTGTATTTTTTTCCAGAGGTTTATGGATGCTCTCTGCATAGCTGTGTTTGGAGGGCAGGTGTACTGTAATATATGAATGTAATTGGGAACAAGTATCTTAATAGATATTGTTTTATGCCTTTAAAATGTTTCTCAAAGTTATTTTCACTCAGTTTTTTGGCAGTGAATTTCACAGGATAATTATGCGTGCTTAAACACATGGATATGTGTTATGTTTGTATATACTCTAATAAACATGCTGCCTTTGTGTTCCTTTTTTCTGTATTTTAAAATATAAATATCACTGTTGAATTAACATTGTTTGTAGAATTATGGGACTTTGATCTTTTTTGCACAGTGTTTTGCTTTCTGCCAGTGTTTTCTTCAATATTGGTCTCTTTCCTATACAAACAACTACAAGAATTGTGAATTTAACAAAATATTTAACAGTAAATAGTAACTCTGTGCAGACCATACTAAGAAAATTACATTTAAGACAAAACTATTTAAAAGCTGGTTTGACATCATTTTCATATAATTTCAGACTCCTAGCACAGGGTCCACACCTGAGGAACTGTTAGATGAAAACCTTGTGAAATCTTAATCACCTGTTACTGTTATTTCCACTCTTGTATAAAATTACTGCTTCACTTTGAAACCACCACTTTTGCATTGCCTAGGTACACTGACAAAAAGAAGAGAATTTACTGAAGAAGAGCTGCAGATGTTTTAGCAGATCTTTCATTCAGGAATTAGAAAGAATCAAGTTGTTCCCTTGATGCACCAGGAGAACAGAAGTCATTCTTTCTCAGATGCTCTATATGTATTCACAGGTGTGAAGAAAAGGCATAATCACTTTACAGAGATGCAGTTACTTGAAAGTGGTATTATTTTCCTAATCCCACACATAAACATAATAATTCAGCCAATTTCCTCCCAGTTCTGAGCCAATGTGTGGCAGATTGCCCTGTAGTTTTCAAAAGCTTGCAGAAGCAATGTCTGGGCATAAAGTTTGGCTTGTCCTCTTTGCTGTTGTTTTACACCAGTGGAAGATGTAATCTGCATAGATAATGTGACCTGGCAGAGCTGACTGAGCATTGCAGCTCTGCTTTTTCAGAGGACTGCAACAGCAGAGAGACTATGGTTAACTAATTTAAGAGTTTTATAGAATAAATTATCAGTGGGGACACTGCATGGCACTATATGTCTGTCTTGTAGTTTCACAGTGGAAATACAACTGACATCTGTTTCCTTCTCAGAAAAAGTGTTCTCACATCATGACTACAAAAGATTGAAAATGAATCATCTCCCCAAGTAACAAGCAGTTAAAACATATGTCAAATTCTATTTGTTTCCAGTAGTTTTCCAGAGTTCTGCCTCATTAGTTTAAGTGATGTGACTGCTGCTTTAGTCTGGCGGAGATGAGAATCTAATACCCTCTCTTCAGAAACCAATTGATCATGAGCCATATTAAATGAAATATCATTACAAATATTTTCAGTCAATGCTGCTCTGCTTAAGTAGACAGTTTGTTATGCTTACACCTTTTCATATGCTTTCAAAAAGAACTTCATAACACTGAGGTTCTAATAAAAAGAGATTTGACTAAACTATAGATTTGTATGTTCTCTAATTATAGTTTTTACCAAAAGAAGTAGAATGTTTCCAAAACTACTCAAAATGTTTAGTTTCCATTAAGAACTGTCTGCCTGTTTCTAGCATGAAAAATTACAGATCAGCTGCTGTAATGTAAAACGTGATTGAATCAAAAAAAATAATTCTGTAAGGAAGTGCATTCCAGAGTGAAGTAATTGCACAAATACATTTGTGCAAATCTCCTAAACAAAAGTGCAGTCAGAATTCAGTAGTCTTACTTGTTTTGCAATCTCTACCATTGTATTTCAAAATAAAAAGTGGTAGTTTGTAATCCTCAAATTCTCTCAAACAAGCTTCAAATTGGGATTCACTGTTTTCTCCCAGCAGGAATCTGTTTGGTCTAATTGATTCAAAGAACTTTACATGGACACTGAAAATGTGGAAAATACATGAGACAGTCTATATGGAAAGCAAGAATGGATACAGAACTCTGTTCACAAATAAATTGGACAAGTAATAATGTAGTGCTCTTTTTTCTTTTTTTATCATTAGTTCCTGCTGAGTTTCCTGTTAAACTTTAATAGCTTATTAAGGAAACTTCAACCTTAAAAATAAAAAAGCAATAAATATAAACTACTGAAATAAGGCTAAAAAAATGGCAAGAATTTTAATACTGCTTTTATTTGGCTTCATCATATTGCACAAAAACAATTACTCTTAGTTACATCTCCTAAAACTGAGCAGTGTTTATGTTACAGGATATGATTACTTAAATTTGTTCTCAGAAGATCTGTATCATCTTCTTTGACAGGTGTATCCCCATTTTCATAAAACCGGTGCACAGAAATTGGCCTCAAGAAGTTTTCACATTTTAATTTTCATCACTAAATTTCATTTTGCTATCCAGAGAGACCTAGATAGGCTTGAGCAGCGCGCACAGGAGAACCTCATGAAGTTCAATACATCCAAGTGCAAGGTCTTGCACCTGGGCCATGGTAACCCCTGCTATCAATACAAGCTGCGGGATGAAAAGATAGAGCATAGCCCTACTGAAAAGGACTTGAGGGTACTGGTGGATGGCGAGCTGGACAAGAGTCAGTGATGTGCCCTTGCAGCCCACAAAGCCAACAGAATTCTGGGCTGCAACAAAAGAAGCGTAGCCAGGAAGTCAAGGGAGGTGATCCTACCCCTCTACTCTGCACTGGTGAGACCTCACCTGGAATGCTGCATCCAGATGTGGAGTCCTCAGCACAGGAGAGACATGGACCTGTTGGAGGGTGTCCAGAGGAGGGCCACAAAAATGATCCAGGAGATGCAGCACCTCCCCTATGAGGACAGTCTGAGAGAGCTGGGGCTGTTCAGCCTGGAGAAGAGAAGGCTCCAAGGTGACCTGATAGCTGCCTTTCAATATCTAAAGGGGAGCTATAAGAAAGAGGGGGACAGACTCTTTAGTAGGGTCTGTGGGGATAGGACAAGGGGGAATGGCTTCAAATTGAAAGAGAGGAAATTTAGGTTAGATTTAAAGAAAAAGTTTTTCTCAGTAAGGACGATGAAGCACTGGAACAGGTTGCCCAGAGAGGTGGTGGAAGCCCCGTCCCTGGAGACATTCAAGGTCAGGCTGGACCAAGCTCTGAGTAACCTGACCCAGCTGTAGATGTCCCTGTACATTGCAGGGGAGTTGGACTAGATGACCTTTAGGGGTCCCTTCCAACTCTAAGGATTCTATGATTCTATCATTTTGTTGTACTTTCCACGTACAGTTTAAAAAAATACTGCACGGTTGTACATACCTGATTTACTCTCTTACCATCTAGTTATCTTCAAAACAGCAATATTGTCTAAGTTTCTAAGAGAAGTTACTTTTATCATAGTGTCTGGTATGAAGTTATGTTTTGGTCATAGAAAAAAAACAAAACTGATAACACCTGACAGTTTTGAACAGAGCCAAAGACATTTTCAGTTCCTCAGCTTCTTGTATTCTACTGCCATCGACCTGTATGGGGAGGGGGGGGGAGGGGGGCACAAGGATCTGTGAGGGGAGAGAACCAGGGCAGCTGACCCAAACTGACCAAAGAGCTATTCCATACCATATGATATCATGTGATTTTACAGAAGGGGAGTTAGCCAGAGGGACTGTTGCTGGCTGGCTGCCAGTTGGTGGATGGTAAGCCCTTGCTTTGTGTATCATCTATTTTTTTTTTTTTGTATTTTTATATATGTACTGTTATTTCTTCTACTTTCTTTACTGTCTTAGTAAATGGCTTTTATCCCAACCCATGAGTTCTACTGTAGTTTTCTCTTAATTCTCTCCCCCATCCCATTTGGGGAGGGTGGAGGGGGAGTGAGCAACTATGTGGGACTTAGCTACCTGCTGGGTCAAACCATAAAAAATATTGAAGTGTTAAATAATTTTTTCAGGATGTTTACCTTAAATGGCACATTTAAATTTCTGATTCAGAGAGCTGCAAATGTTTCTTTAAACATTTTATTGAAGATAATAGTTCTTTTTTGTTTTCAATTTTTATTTAGAAAAGGAAGGTGAAGAAACCAGCCAGAAGAGGAAAAGCAGTAGGCAATGATTTGTATTACTCACTATTGCATGTTTTTATGTATCACAGATGAGTTCACATAAGGGATCCTAATACATCATGATGAATAAATAACACTTGTAAAAATTGAAAGCTATTAGATGATTTATGAATTTAATAACAAAATAACAAGACTTGCTTTTGTATTCATATCAGGAATTACGCAAAAGCAGAAGGTGTGATCAGATTCTGGCTCTACTAAGAAAAGGAAATATTAATTAATTAAGTTTCTTCCTCACTACCACTCTTCATTGTCCCCAAACACAACAGCAGGTCAAGCTGAACACAGGCCAGGACTCTAGTTAAAATAATTTTTAGTGACTAAACTCTGAGAAAGTTTCCTTTACATGATTTTTTTTCTTGCCTATGATCAGCCTAGATTTAAGAGAAATGTGATCGTACAAAAGCCAAGGAATACTGAACCTTCTTGATATATTAATTTTGAGGGTGGGCTTCACACACACATCTTTGATGAGAATACTTTGATACTTATGGTGTTTTTCCTGCTTTCTACAGTGATAATTTTAAATAAATTTTCAGGTAATGTAGGGTTATTTTTAATTCATGAAAATGGCCAAATAATGGTGGATACAGAGGCTGTACCTCTGTTGTTTTGTTCCAGCATCCTGGGAAATTCTCAGCTGCCTTGCAAAAATGCCTGTGAACGACTCATTTCTTCTCACAGACACACATCTGGGAACAGCTCACAGAACAGCATTGTTGCAAAGCCAGAGGAAGAATACAAAAAACGTATCTTTGATTCAAGTCCTCTGGAGTGCTCCCTGCTTCCAGGCTTAGCTCTTCTAACTATTCAACATGGAATACTCTTTAGCACCAGAGCTTAAAGAGGGCTTGCAGAGCTGTGCAGGCGTACAGACAGGATAGGCATGTGGGAAAAGTGTCTCACCAGCACTATCCACAGTGCTGCAAAGACAAGTGGAATACCTGAGAGTGCCCAATGCAATGCACACGGGGCCTGGACAGTCCAGCTCCCTCAGGTGCTCACAGGTTGGGTAGAAAGTCCCAGCCTGGGGTGCCCTCAGTGGGCCAGTCCTCCCCGGGGGACACACACTATGTGTGTGAAAGTAAGGCCTGCTTTGGGCTCACTCTTCTTTACTGCAGGAGGCACTGATCCAACCCAACCAACAGGCAGAGCAATGACCAAATTAGCTACAGTGAAACAGGCCTCCACCTGTTGCATTGTACTGAGACGAAGGAGAAACAAGACATCTGCTAAAGACTTAGTGTCATCTAAGGTTGAATGCATGTCTCTACCAGCATCACAACACCTGTAAAATCACATCTGTTTATACTTCCTAGCAGATCTCTAAAAAGCCACCTTAGGAGATAACTCAGGTGCTTTGAAGGACTACTATTTGCCACTACATTTATCCTGACATCAAGAATTAGCATATTTCCAGTGCACAGACAGTGCATACTGCCTTACTCCTACCTTTCTAACTACATCAAAGCAGAAATATTTGGCATACAGAGACCACTTGCTCTCACATATCAAATAGCAATTTCCGAAGCACACCTGAGAAAAAAGGGTTTTCCTCATTTTCACATGTACATGTGAATTTCACACCACAGACTTTTTATCTCATGTTAGTAGGACCACACAAACCAGCGGTATGGCAAAGCGAGTATTTCAGCCACCCTGGCAGGCTGAGGCTAGTGGCAGAGAAGCAAGATGCATCCTCTTCTCCCAGGAAATGTCTTGAGAAAAAAAAAATGGCAAAATAAAGATGGTACACCTCAGAGAAAAAACATTTCCATTCATAAGTACATAGTCCAGATGAACCAATATAATCAGTCTCATAGGAGCTTTGTCCCAGGACCCACTGGGTAAGTGCATGAAATAAGCCAGTTTTTCAGCTAAGCTGAAACTAAAATGAGTGAGTGTTAAATAATGCTGTAGTTCCTTTTTGCTTGTTTCAGTGACAAATTCAATTTTAAACAGTTAAATGATTACAAGCTTTGAAATTAAATTTCAGGATGAATAATTAAGCAGCACTCTCCAGTGCCTGTGAGAAATCACATTCTCTGCTCTAGAAACACTTAGAGTAATAGATATGAGAGTAGATTGGTAACACACTTCTGATTAAATTTAGTCTGCAGAATGGCTTCTCATATGTTACAGTAAACAGCACACTGAAGTTAGCTGTGTGTTTTGTATAATTTAGACCAAAATTAACAAATCATAAGAATAAAAATTCTCAAAAATATCATTCGAAAATTAAGTAAAAATTTCTATGGGAAGTAGCCAAAAGTAAGATCATATATATCCGAAATATATTTCCATTGAGTTACATGAATAAATTAGGGCTTTTTTGTTTACTGGCAAGCTGAAAAACTCAGTGGAAATAATTGTTTTCATGTTTCATTTATACGCAAAATTGTTCAAGCTTATGAGAAACTTTCTATTCTTCATGGTAAAATTAAAACTATTTAATCATGGAAGTTTAAATAAAAGCAGAAGGTGTAAATCAAGAGTTACCTTTCAATCTGTTCCCATTAATGTCACTCTTTTTACCTCCAATATGATAGTCTGTTTCAAATTCCTCTTTGGTAAGTGCAGAACAGGAACTAGAATATGGGATTTCTTGGAACATGGTTCCTTGTTATATAGATGGGTTCTACCAACATTGTTCACTATAGTTTTACATATTCCTGGAGTTAGAGAGGTTTTTGATCATGGAGGAAGGACATTTGTATTATAAAATTGTTCAGGGAAAAAAAAAAGAAAGGAAGAAAAAAAGATTTGCTGAAAACAGATTTATTTTGTTATAAGGTGGAAATAATTACAATAAAACAGATACTGAACACTTCAGACACTTTTGCAAACTGTCTAAATAAAGGTTTATGCAATTTTAGTAGAATTTTGACACGGCACTGGAAAAGACGTTTAAGCCGAAGAGTTTAAAATTTAACCTCTCAAAAAGAGGCTGAGCAGCAAGAATCATAGAATCATAGAATGGTTCAGGTTGGAAGGGACCTTAGAGATCGTCTTCTTCCAACCCCCCTGCCATGGGCAAGGACACCTCCCACTAGACCAGGTTGACCAAAGCCCCGTCCAGCCTGGCTTTGAATACTTCCAGGTAGGGGGCATCAATGACTTCTCTGGGTAACCTGTTCCAGTGTCTCACCATCCTCACACTGAAGAATTTCTTCCTTATATCTAGCCTAAATCTACCCTCTTCCAGTTTATAACCATTACCCCTTGTCCTGTCATGACCTATCCTTGTAAAAAGCCCCTCCCCAGCTTTCCTGTAGGCCCCCTTCAGGTACTGGAAGGCTGCTATCAGGT